>VUYV01000056.1:2631869-2774075 GCA_008711295.1 Anarhynchus alexandrinus | reverse complement strand
GGGTTGGAACTCGATGATCTTCAAGGTCCTTTCCAACCTAAACCCTTCTTATGTTCTATGATTCTATGAAAAAAAAGCATGTACATACGGCATAATTTTACAAGATCTGTCTCTTGTTCTGACTTATATAATTGGAGTGTAATTTTTATCTTTAGTATTTCAATTTATCACTGTCAAATAGAATCACACAATGGTTAGAGTTGGAAAGGACCTTAAAGATCATCTAGTTCCAAACCCCCCGCCATGGGCAGGGACACCTCCCACCAGCCCAGGTTGCTCCAAGCCCCGTCCAACCTGGCCTTGAACACCTCCAGGGATGGGGCAGCCACAGCTTCTCTGGGCAACCTGCGCCAGGGGCTCACCAGCCTCACAGTGAAGAATTTCTTCCTATTATCTAAAGGAAATCTACCCTTTTTCAGCTTAAAACTGTTACCCCTCGTCTTATCGCCACACTCCCTGATAGAGAGTCCCTCTCTACCCTTCCTGTAGGCCCCCTTTAGGTACTGGAAGACTGCTATAAGGTTTCCCTGGAGCTTTCTCCAGGCTGAACAACCCCAACTCTCTCACTCTGTCTTCATAGCAGAGGTGCTCCAGCCCTCTGATCTTTTTCATGGCCCTCCTCTGGACTCATTCCAACAGGTCCATGTCCTTCTTATTTTGGGTGCCCCAGAGCTGGACGCAGTACTTCAGGTGGGGTCTCATGAGAGCTTTCTGGGCTGCAAGTGCACATTCTCACCCACCAACCCCCCAAGTCCCAATTCCAAACAGAATTTCCAGATTTTCATAATTCTCAACTTTTTTTTTTTTTCTAGCACTGCTTTTTGTGTTCCTTGAAACTAGGCTCCTAATAAGAAGTTCTGCCAATTTAGGAAGTTCTCATTTTGGCTAAAATTTGCCTTTGGGGTGCCATATTATTATTTTTAGTATCATAAGCCTAATCAGGGAATAAACATGCTGTTAGATTCTCTGTAAACATGGATCAAAGTAGGATAGCTCAGTCAAGAGACTCCAAAAGGCAGATGAGATGTTTAAAGGAAATTATGCAGACATGCAGTACTGTTTGCAAACCTGAAACCTACCTAATGTTAAGATCTTTGGGACATGACAGTTAAAGAGATACGGACAAGTTTTAATACAGATAATTCAGTGGCTATAAATGCATTTAAGGGGAGTCACTCCTAAGTAGAAAGGGCAGCACGACAGAAATCACAAAAGGTGCTTATCAGTAAATTTAATTCTATATAATAATTTAAGTTTCACTAAAACTAGTGGACATAAGAGCTGAGCTGACATGCAGGACCAAAGGAGGAGTAATTATCTATCTGTTTGTATAAAGCAATGGTCACCACCCATAATTCATACTTGCACCTCAGGAGTTTAAAGAAGCTCTGCCACCAACACACAAGCAATTTCTTAGGGATGTCACTAGAGGAATGAAGTCAAGAAACTTGAGTGAAATTCAAGGATAAAGATCACAGAGAAAAAGCAGAGTAGGAACATGACTATAAACAATCCTTAGCAGCCACAGCCCATGCCACAGAGATAAGCCTCCATGGAACCAGATAGTGTTTATTTTGTGATTATGTGGGCTTGCTGTATTGTTGTGCAGTTTTTTAATTTTAAAAATGTCATTAGAAGAAAGCATGCCACCAGAGATTTTACAGAAAACTTCTCTTTTTAAAGTAACACATACTGTCAGAGTTTTTATGTGCTTGATATAGAACAAATCATTCATTGGCAAACATGGTTCTACTTGCTGGAGAACCATCACCACTCATCAGAATTCAATAACGCTTTTTTTTTTTTTTTTTCTCATCACAGTACTACAGAATGAAATAGAAAGAGCAGCATCATACAGTGATCTCCATTTAAATGATCAGTCCTTGGTTGTTATAAGGTAGCCTGGTTTTCTCACAAGAAAGGAGAAAGAAAAAAAAAAAAGCATTAGCTATCTTGGACAAGTACCAGCACAGTTTTATAGCACTTTGGGGATTCTAAGGCTTTTAGAGATGCTATAATTATTTAGAAATTTTCCAGTAAGCACTAAATGTCAAAAATAGCACCTGTACTCAGCAAGGTTGAATTAATTACCTGTTTACCACTCATGAGAGTAAAATCATTTAATAAAGTATTACGCAAAGTTCACTGAAAAAGCCAACACAAGAGACTTAAGATCCAGAGACCTTTTATACTTTTACAAAGTATGAATTTGACATGCACAAGGTTGAGAAAATTGGATAGAAAAAGACCCAGATAGTTTTATAAATTCGGAGAAGAAGTTTGTGTTAAATTTTTATTGAAGGAATTAGACTTTAATGGCCAACCTATGTAATATTCTGTAAATCAGCAGTAGAGCCCAGCAACAAGAGCATAATAGCATGGGATTTAATGCCATCATCTTGCTAATTGAAAGGACCCGACCTCATAAGGGTCATGCACTGCAAGTCAGAATGATAACGCTGCAAATTATCACTGCTTTGCAGATGCCAGTACCTCATACCTGTAAAGAGAATGTAACTAAGCACATTACATTCTGTTGATTAAAAATTAATTTTTTTCCAAGTCTACACAGTTTGTAGAAGTTTTAGAAATAGAAAAACATAAGGTAAGACAGAATTTCGGGGTGCAAAGATATTCCCCCCCACCTCCAAATTCAAAGGTTTCAGTCAGTTAAAAAATTCATATGCTGTTCCATCATTCATATTGATATTCAAGTTAGTCTTGGAGCTTTCTGGGAGATGACAAATGAGGAGTTTGTAAGCAGTGATGTATATACACAGTATCGACCCAATGTTAGAAACTTTACTCATGCAGTTTGCCTTTACTTATACAAATAGTACCACTGAAGCCAATAACACAACTTAAGCTAAAAACCTGACTCATACACGAAAGGGTAAGAAAAGAATCATATCTACTTCAACATGTCATTATAGGACATACAATCCCCTAGATTTCTTTCCCCATTTTGAAAAAAAGCATTCCAAGTATATAAGCAAGAGGAGGTAACTGCTGGCAGTGAGGTTTCATTGCCCTGTACGTACTTTTCCTCTGATAAAGGTATATTCAGCATATGTATATACTGGAAATTCTACATTGCTGTTCTTGGCATTTAATTAGGGGTAAAGGAAAATGTGCAGGACTAGAATTTTAAGTGTTGGCTTAATAACCTTTATCCAGCTCATTTCTGAATGATTTTCTTCCTCTCTGGAGAGGCTTCTAATGTCAAACACTGGTATTAAGGTGAGTCATGGTTACTGAAGAGGCACAGAGAAGGCACATGACAAAATTATTAATTATAGGGAGGGAAGGAGTCAGAGTATTCTTTTCATTCCACAAATGTCCTCCTAAAACAGAATATTTAATATTGAATTCAAATACACTTCCAGTAGTCAATAGCCATTAAAGTCTTACTGGTGTCAATAAAAGTTGGTGATTTAAGAATGTAATTTAAAAACTGTTGTAAATGAGATTTTTAGAATGCATTGGAGATTTTGAGAAGGCACAAACATGTCTTTTTTTTTTTACGTACAACAAAAGAAATCAGGCAACTATTCTATATCTAAAGAAATATGGTTAGTTAAACAGCATCAATGCAGTAACTGCCGTTTGTTGTTGTTCATTTTTCAGATTCCTTCCTTTCACATCCAATATTAAGAATTGTACCTATGAGAAGACCAACAGGAAGGGTTGGTCAGTGCTATTTTCTGCTATTTCTGCTAAACTGAAATCCAACACCTCGTATTCTAACACCAAAAGGTATATTTGGATGCTTAAAATACCAAAAAACCTTAAAGCAACAGTACAGGTGGAGCTTGGAGTTGGGTTTGTTGGGTTCGCGAGGTCTTTTGGTTGGTTTTGTTTTGTTTTGGGGGGGGCAGGGAAGAGAATTGTGTGTTTTACTGTAACCCATTTTATTTCTACTAAGTTACCAGAGTTATGGAAACTTTAGAGTATTTGTTTATGCTTTTTTTATTTTGTATCTTACTCACAACCAGCTTCCCATGTGATAAAATAAGTACAAAACAACTCCTCTATAAATTAATTCTTGCAGGTGACATTAAATTATCATGTAGCAACTTATAATGATGAAAATATCGTGCTAATCTGCTTTAAGCCAATTCAAACAAAACAATTTCTAAGCTGAAAGATTCTTGAAGTGTTAAAACTCCTCCTCTCCTTCCTTCTCCACCCCCTCTTCCAAAGATCAGGAAACTATGACATATTCCAATGGTATCTCATCTATGTACCACTATATATAAGTGTAACCTATAAAAAGTAAACTTCTGTGGAACTTCACTATTTCGCAGGAGAAGCAGGACTTCAAAAGTAAATAAAATAACAGATTCCAGTTCTTTGGAATCCTAGTGTTCTCTGGAACTTTTTGTTTGTTTTTCTCTGGAATTCTGAGGTTTTTGCACATTTAGAGCTATAAAACTTCTAGATATAATTTAACAAAGTAAGACTAACTAGCAATTACTATAAGCATCAACTGCAAGAATGTTTTGCTTATAAATACCAGTGCAAACTGCACACAACAGCTGAGAGAAAAAGCCTTTTACAAAACACCAATACAGCTATATATCTTCACTACATCTTTGCTTCATTACAGCAAAATTTATTTCCCAAAATTTGGGGATTATTTTCTTCTTACATTATATCACCTGTACAGAAGAAAACATAGACTATTAGAAAATTTGATTAACAAATGAACTAGGCAGTGCAATTACATTATTGCTGGAACAAAGAAGCATTTTATGATTTGCTGTTCTTCACATGCTGTAAGGCTAGAGGAGCATGACACAAGTCTCTGCATGAATTTGAGAGGATAACAGGCGTAATTGAAATTAAACTAGTTTTTAGCAGCTGAGAATCTGACTTTTACTTTTTATTGCAATATGTGCCACAAAAGCATGTATTTGGAAAACAGCACGCCTTTTCATAGAATAGCTCTCTGCTGCTGAAACTCCATCCCAGAGTTTGCCCCCCAGTTTTTCCTCTTAAGCAGTTATCTGTCTTTATATAAAGATTGGCACAGCGTGGCTAGCAACAGACACATTAATTGCCTCCAGGCAACAAGTATCTCTCGCATGCTTTTCTTCAGCACAGCCTCAGCAGCCTAACGCTCATTTCTGCTTTCTTCCTGCAAATTTGGTGACAGCACTCACCCACCTTTATCAACTCTGCCAGTTGCTGCAGAATCCTCCACAGAGGAAAACACACATTGAGAAAGACCTACCTGTTCTGAGTACATGAAGGATAGACAGATGTGACCTGCTTCACCTACCTTGTTTATTCAAAAGACAAAAGGAACAATGCCAGCATTAACAACCTACGCCCTGCCGCATATAATTCTAATACTTCTGATTGATTGATTCTAAAGATGTCTCAAGTTGAGGAAATAATTTCTACATAATAAAAGAAATATTTTTAAAAGTAATGAAAATACAGCAGCAGATTTTGGGTTGGTTTTGTTTTTCGTAAAGCTGTAATGCCCACAATTTTAGTAATCAGAGAAAACTAAAGTCCTTGGTCCTACAAAGCTTTCAAAAATCGAACGCTTTCTACAAAGCTTTCTTCAGAAAGCTGTATGTCTCATCTCCATTGCAAAACCATTGCAAGTCCATCTTTTCAGCACATTTAGATTTAGAATTAAATCCTGTTAACCAAGTGTAAAGCCAAATACATTCTGAAACAACTGAGATATTAATCACACGCCAGACATCCCAAAATCACACCTTTTAACAGAAGTTCCGGGTTCAATTAAAGTAGTTCTGTCATCAGGAACACAGTTTCATTCAGCACAGGTTCATGAAAACTATGACACTTCTATAAGTAACAAAATGAGAACTGGAATAAAAAGACAGCAAGATCCCTAAAACATAAAGAAACAAACAAGCACAAAATTTAGTCAATGGCTTGCAGGTCAATATTGACCATCACCAAAATTTTAATTTCCATTAGATAAAATGGATAAATTGCAATCCTACAGTGAGACCTAAAACAGCATTCCAATACAAAGTTTAATTAATTAATATTACAGATGATAATCTAAACAAATCTTATTATATGCCCCCTCACAATATTTAGTCATAGGGTTTGCTTTGTGTACTTCCTAAGAAGGCAATGAATATGAAAATAAAAAAAAGTATCTTAGTTCATAAGTTATTTCACATTGCAGAAAGTGATATAGATGGCTACTGTTAGACTATGATTCTGTATTAGTATGCAAGTTCTTTGATGAAAAAATTGTGAAGCCATTTTGACTACAGAATTGTATCACTGCAATACTGCTGTTTCAAAGTGGACTTTGCCTTTAGGTTACAAAACATGTAAGAGTAAGGTCTGCTACCAGTCATACTTATCATTATAATCAAAGCAAGCATCTCCTGTCCTACAGCAGTCCTGTTCACTGCTACCAGTCCACATCTCTAATTTGCTCTTCCCCAACCTCTTGCTACGTATTTCCTCCATATTCTTTCCATTCCTGCCCTGTGTGTCTTCCCTACTTTCCATCTGGTTTTGACCACCCATATGCTTTTTCATTGTTTTGCAATTCTGTTTTTAGAATAGACCTGACTGTGCCTCCTCTTTCATAATTCTCAGGGGCATCAAATACAAACTCTTTAGCATCATCACTCCTGTCACAGTTAACACATGAAGTAAAATACATGCACAGAACATTGAGTATTTATTATTATTAATCCTTAGACAAAAATAATGTTCTCTGCAATAGTGGAGCTCATCCCTAAAAAGACTTAAGAGTTCTCTATTTTATGCAGCCAACTCCTTAGGGACCACAATCTCCCCCCGTAGACTACAGAATGATTATTTGCAAGGTAATGTTTTATATCTCATGTAGAATATTTAACAGGATTCAAAAAACCACACTGAATCGAGTAAGAAGCATATCCATTTTTAATTAAAAATAAACTCTCTGAAATATCCCCATGGATAGCTCCAGCTTCCATCAGCCATGATCACAGAAGAGAATAAAACCCTCTACAAATACAACACATGGTAAGAAACTCCCTATTTCCCACTGCCCTTTCTGCATTACTCCAAAAATGTAAAATTTTATTTTCAATATGCACATCTCAAGTTTACAATGACAGATAACTAACATTTCATGGGAAAGCTTATTTTTCCAATATTCACTTTGAAGATAGAATTTGCTTGCAGACGCCCCAAAATACAGATTCTTAACTATGACAAACACAAAACCTTTGATTTGAAGTCATACAGACCTGAAATTTAACCTGTTGGTAGCCGGGAATAATAGCCACAACAGTAGTTGCTACTGCTTGGATATCATTACAGAAGAAAGCACAGGCTTATAATATATTCCTCTGAAATAATCTATGATGATATCACATTAATTATAAATAGATTATTATAGCTTTCAGACAATTTATTAATCTGCTATAGTCTGTAAGTACCTACATCTGTGTAATAATTTGTTACAAATACTAGTCACTGCAGCTTTGAAAACACAAACTCTGGTTTGCTGAATTGGAGCCAAGGAACTGCATTTTAGCCTCCCATCTATTATGCTGTGAAGGCTTCATTATGAATTGTATCTTTGAACTAACACTCTAATCACAATTTAAGCAGGAAGCTCACATAAAAGAAAGCACAAAGTAATGTTAACATATCAAATATAATTTAGGCTTCCAAAATTAAATATTTCCATTAAAAGTAAAAAAAAATCTGATTATGTTTTTGTCTATTAAACACTTTATTTGCATCACAGAAAGTATACAGTATCCTGCGTTCAAGTAATTCTTCAGGTTAGTTTGCCTGATACAATCCTGCTTACAAACATCAGAACGTTGAACTCTGCCAATGAATTGCATTTATGAAAAGCACAAGTTGTGAATGCCAAAGGCCACGTTTGGCAATGAGAAAAACAATACATGCTTTAAAAGATGACAAACAGTTTTTATGAAAGCCATTCCTGCTCTTTCCACTATGAAAAAAGAAATCAGAGTGGGAATACAAAGCTCAGCATATATTTGGCAGCTCAGCGACCAGACACGCTATTAATTATAGAAAAGGCTATTTATGAACTTTTTTCCTTAAAGAAAGTTTTGATTTTTCAGTGATTACAGGTCCAATGATGAATGCAAGCGCGCTACTTCTTAGAAATAGCATACCATCATCCCTGCACTCTGTATTTTACCATATCTTCCTAATCAAATGTATGTCTTCTGTAGCTTCCAATATATACCTTAAGCCTAGAACTTCCTCCACATTCCTTAACACCTCTTTTTCCCAGTTATCCGTCTTCCATTTTTTAGAGTTTCCCTTGACCTGGCTGTCTACTCTTCCACCATGACCATCTTTAAAAACATTTTCTTTGATCTTGAAAAATTTAGCAAGTTTCCTTCACTGCCCCTTTAATGGCATAATCTGTTCTCTCATTATGCAAGCTCTTTTTCTGGCTCCCTTCAACAGTATTCAAACTCTTTCTTTGTGTGATAGCAATCGTTTCTGACCTTATCACCAGGAGACAGAGTTTGTCCTTGCTGTTATTTGGTCTTTTTTTAATACGAATATAAAATATGAGAATGAAAAAGGTTTTTTAAAAGTAACAGAGAAAAAAAATGGCTTGGTATTTATGATAAACCTTCAGCTACCAGTTGACAGCCAGCAGAAAAAGGTGTCAATAAAGATCACGATTTTGAATATATAAGAAGTCTTTTGGATATTAAGGGCCATACTCATGCATGAAACCTAAAAAATAGGACACAGGCATTAAAATATTCAAAGAGGAGGCAGAGGAGTGCTGATGGAGGTTTCATGTTCCTAATAACCTCTGCTTTTCAGACAGCTGGTTGCTGTGTTCAGCACTGTGCAGGACTTCACATCTAAACACAGAACTTTACCAAAGCAAAGGCCAGATGTTACAAGGGTTAGGGATCACCACAACCAGATCTAAGTGCACAATAGCTGCATATAATCTTGTGCTCACATACAACTGAAAGTGAATATTTCTCTCAAATTTTAATTTCCACACAAGCATAAATTTAAGAATACTACTTGCTTATGGACCGTTTTAGCAATCCAGTAACAGATTTTAAGATGCATGGGGCTGTTCTCTGGATTTATTTAAAAAATGGAATACAGAAGAGTGTGCTGTAGTATTCTGTAGTCTAGCTGAATTTGTCCATGTAATAGGTTTAGAGACAAATACTTCCTTTTTACTTACACATACCGTCAATGCTAAAATAACATATCACAAGTCAAGTACCAGTATTTAACTTTTACTTTAGTTAATTATCCAAAATGTCAGAAAATAGGTAGGCCAATACAGCCATTAGATAAAGTCTACCATCTCCCTAGTCCCTGTTTCAGTATTAATCTTCACATACATATTATGTAGCCTCTAGTCAACATAAACGGGAAGTGAAGCGGGTACTCTCCTGCAAAGGAGAGAATGGTTACTGTTTATCCAGGCAAGGCAGAATTAGAGGTCACCGCTACTTTTAAATGGGAGAGCAGAAGTGATTTGGTGGCCTCAGCCTTCCTCTTCCCCTATTATCCTTTTTCTGTAGACCCTGTTCATCTGGAATAAAGAAAGAAACAAAAATACATACTCTGTTTCTCTTAGGAGATTATTTTTGCCACGGTCAGAACTTGTATTTCTTAAAGCATTTATTTCTGACCACTTTTCTCACATTTGTATTTGACTTAACTTCAGAACTCTTTCCGAGCCTTTATAGGAAAAGTAGGCTTTGGAGAAAAACCTGGAAGAGAGACTAACTATGAACATACACAGTTCAGTCTTAAAAGAAAGAATAAGAATTTTTACATTGTTGCAACACAAAACTGATTGGAACAAAAATGAGCAGTCCAGGTAAAGCGAGGTGGAGAAAGAAAGAAGGGAGAAGAGAGAGAGAACAAAAGATGACTTCACCAGCAGCATTCAGGTAGCCTGAACTTAAGATGCTTCAGTCATTATGTTTATCATAACAGAAGTGATCCAAAACAACAGTTCTGTATATAAGAGGGATGCTTCCTATCAATAAGTGAAACTTAAAAAATAAAACCACATCAAATTTAATATTCTCATAGTATTTCCCAGTACTGAGTCATGTTTGATAACACTAGAAAGGGCTCACTGAGCTGAAGAGACAGAAATTCAAGATGACAGAACAAAGTACTGTGCATGACTCAGTTAGAACAGTTTAATATTTTAAAAAAGTCATCCTAGTTTGTCAGCAGCACGCAACATAACCAACATAAAAACTCACCTAAGACCTGAATTTTTAATATTTTGTTGTTACTTAGCTTTCATTAATTTGGTTTTGCAGAAGTGGGAAAGGGGGTGGGAAGTTTCTCTGTATTTCACTAGATGAAATCCTATATACAAATTCTTTTTCTTGCACTATCTCTTCTTGCTTTCTGCATCTGTGTTCAGGCAGCCAAGGCACCTAACTAGCACTTTCACTGAAAAGAGGAAAAAACTGATAAAATAGTAGATTCTTTATATTCTCTTCAGCCATCTCTGTCTCTCCACAGATGCAACACGGTGAAAGCTTAAATTGACTCCACTCTGATCAACAACGTGTCACAAAAAGACCATCCACTATTACACTATTTTAACCTCCTAGGAGAAAATAAAATTTGATTGGCTCAAAGTTCTTTTGAGTTACCCTCCCATCCCACCATAAAACTGTCACTGAATGTAAATCTTAAAAGCAATTTTTTAAAAAAATAACAAAAACATTTAATATAAAAATTGGTATCCTAAAGGGTTTTTTTTCTTATTATTTAAATAGGTATTTCATTTGCTACAGCAGAACAGACAAATTAATAACGTAGTATTTTCATCCGCTTTAATGATAACCTAACTCATTCAGAAAGGACAGAGGGTATTGTACGGAGCTAAGACAGGAAAAACTTACTAGAACTTATCAAGATTTTATAAACAGGTAGTAAACATTGCCTGTTTCTCATATAACCACATTCTGAACAAATCAGTTATATTTTGAGCTGTAAGTTTGAGTTCTACTAGGGTTCTACTTCCTCTTTTTGAGTGAGAATGCCACTGATTAACCAAGGAGAGACATTGACACCAATAATAGGACAAGTGCCTCTTGCCAAAGCAGCAGATAATGGGGGACTGAAGGTTACCCCAAAACAGCCAACATTACAAAACACATCCAGAGGACACAGTCCGTGGTCTTGTCTCTAAACGCCCACTGCAGCAGACAGTTCTGCAAAGCCTTGTCTCCAAGGCTTCAGGAATGAGTCATTGACGAGACAGAGTAGATGCAAAGACGACTGCCTCGAGGCTTCCTTCTATTGTATAAACCTTAAGTAGTGCGCCTTGCGTGACTCCACTCTACTAACCTCTAACTGAGATTTGCTAGTAAAGTTATAATTTAGATGTATGAGATCAAAGATTTACAATTTATTTTCAACTTCAAGGGAACTCAAAGAATTTTACTAACTCATGTACATAGTGACCTTTTAAAAGGATAAAACCTTCTCCTTTCTAAAAATATAATTATATCACAAAGTATTGTAAACAGTACTTTAACGTATCTTAAATGGAATATAGAAACAATCTTGACTAAACAACCCATGTTCATAAATACAAACTTTTTTTATTGGCAACCAACAGAAAGCAGCCTCCTTTGATTTGCTTGATTTGCAGAAGCAAAAAGGATACAACCAGACAATCCCTTTAATAAATTGTTTCCACTAAGTATGATTACTGTTCAGATCAATTCTGTTCAGAAGTAGATCTTTTAAATCCTAATGAAAGTTAACTGGAGCCTCAAACTCCACCCACAGAAAAAGAATAGTTTAACTAATTCAAAGTTTCTTCCATTTCAAATTGCTGTAATATTGGGGTTTAGACACAAAATATATGCCAGCATCCATATTAAGTCTTTAAGATATTAAAAGCAAAAGCAAACCTTTTTGCCATTACTTTCTTTTAAAGTATCACCTGTCATACTGAATGGGATTCTCTGTATGAAATGATATTACACAAGTGATAACATATTTGAATTATAACAAAACCAATGGAAGATTGTTGTTCTACATTTTATTGCTTTTGATATTTCTTTAGCAATCATCATTTCGGTCTGTCTAAACAATTCTCTGTGCGCTGACATTCACAATAATGTGTTTTCATCATAAAGTTAGACACCGTCATTAGGTTTCGCAAAAGGCTATACTTTACAGTTCCTAGCCATTTTTTTTTTATACCTCACTGCATCATTAGGATGTGAATGCAAGATTTTACATTTGTCAGCTTTAGTTATATTTACTTGAATACAAGCGTTAATAACAGATTACTGGAAATCTGTAGAAAGATGATGAATTAGTTATGTTCTTCTTATCCAACACTGGAATCGGACCAAGAGAGGAGAGTTTATCACATTCTCTGCTAAGAGAGAATCTATCCATCAGCCATAACAATCTTCTACCAAACTTGAGAAATGCAGCTTGTGAAACGCATAGTTATTCAGATTTCCATATTTCAGAGCTCATATTTTACATATCAGCTCTTAAAACACCTTTTGATTTCCTAGAACTGTTCAGTAGAAACTTATTTGATTGTCAATAGCTGGAATAACTTGAGATATAGCTAGAAAACATACGTACTTCATATCTGTCTATAGTGTAGAGAGGGTCCGAATACATTTTTCCCCTTTTTTACACTTTCTTACACTTAGAAGCAGTTGTTTATTATGGAACCTTACCAACAGAGGAAAGCATTGGGGAATTTTTATTGTACACCTTGAGGTGAATTAAACACACATTTGTGCACAAATACCACACAAACTGTCCTTTCCCCAATGAGGGTCTTTGCCTCATGAAACTCTGTAGAGAGCAAATGGAATTACCTGAGATTTCCTGCAAACAAAAAAAATCTCAGTCTCCAGCAAGGGGTGGAAAAAAAGGCATAGTCTGGCACAATGGCATCATCCTAGCTATAAAAAATAGATATACATATACTGAAGGGAAAAAAAAAATCCTATTTTAAAAGACTGGCAGTTATGACTATGATAGATAATAGCCTTTGATTTCTAGAGTTCAGTTAGACTCAAGACCCAAACAGCCCACTTCCAAAACCTCAAAAGATCCAGATTTTTTTAAACAAAACTAGTTCTCTCATTTTTTTATATATATATACACACACACTTACACATATATTATATATATTAAATGTTCTTCATTAAGAAGAGTGATTTTCTTATATATCTATATTTCAAAACATCAGTGTATTAATCTTAGAAAGCTCTCAGGTAAGAAATATGAAATACTGGAGGAAGATAAAGAAAGCTATGAATAAATGTTGTCTTAAGGTTCTTTAAATCTCAACCAATTAAGCATCAATTGTCAGAGAGTGCAAGCTGCTTTGTAAGCTTCTCACAGATATGAAAAGCCTCCTCATTTATTCATGTCATTGGTGAGTTCTGCAGTTAGGTACCCCCACGTTCAGGTGCAAGTGTCATTTCTATGTAGCCTAATTCCTGAAATGTTCAAAAGAACAAAGGAAGATTTTGACCCAATGAGAAAAAAGGCATGACAAGTTGAACATCAAACAAGAAGCATTTCTTTAATGTCTACCTGATAACTGTGGCTTTTTCCTCTGCAGTTGCACTGCTGATTCTAATAGCAAAAGTAATGGTCATCATTTAGTCTACACAGACAGTAATGAGGCAAATCAAAACCAAGCATGAATATACCTGACTGACAAAAGGTTTTAAAAGCAGAAAACTAAATCATCTGAAAGATCAAAACAGTGATAATTGCATTCTACACATAGGCTGAACAGTATCATGAGAAAAGACAGCTTCCTTTAAACTTTATCTTTCAGTTCAGCCCTCCAATAAGACCGCCACCCACACTGCTGCTGAGCTGTGCAGGACCACGTTTATTCCCACAAAACCCCTGCTGGGACTGCAGCACAGGTTTCCTTCTCTGCCAGGCTCACTGCCTACCCAGTAGCAGAGCACAGCAAGCTATAAGAAAGAAGGCTAAAGACAGCTTAAAGACCTACCATCGTACCCCTCTCCTGACATCAGAAATGACCTTTGCACACAACATCAGCCAGCCTTCAGAAACCCACCCTGTTCCAGTGTTCTGCATCTATTGTCCAATGTGAAACGAACACCAGAAAAGTATCTCCAAAGAAATAATCTACTTCTCATTCACGTTTCATCTGTCCATTTGTGAATTGGGCAGTACTGATGAGGAATGAGATCTTACTCAAACCTGGTTAAGATCAGTCTGAAGGAGTCATACAGACACCCCGAGCAATTAGATTAGGTTCTCTGTAACTGAGATCCTAATCCAAATACAGCAAGCTTCTTCAAAGCCTTTAATCTGAAAGTTTCTCTTCATACAAAGATGAGACTGCTTTGAAAACGGGCTCAAGAAAATAGACATTATATCTGCTTTGGTACTGATAACACCTGATGCTCTCTGCAAGTCTGTACGCAGCAACAGCCCCCACAAGGAAGGTCTAAATTCAGGCCCAGGCTCAAACTCCATTGCCAACCCTCTAACTACTGAAGACGTCTTGAAGCAAGATTAATTCTGCATGAAAAGTATGTTAGATGTATTTATCTTTCAGGGACAAGGAATTTGGGAGAAAACTCAGGACATAGATCAGATATATAAATAGAATCGTTATACTTATGAAGGAGGACACTATCAGGACAAATTTATTGGCTAATTAAATTCAGTGCGCTATACAATTAAATTCGTAGTCACGTTTACTAAACATCTCACTATCAGCGCAACAGAAACTACATCAGCTCATTTCAACACAGCAGTGATATATGGTATCTAACAAGCTGAATTAATCCTGCAACAATAGCTAAGAATTATTTTTATTAGCAGTTTCTAGAAGGGCTTAGGAAACACTTTTCCAAGTGCTCGCATTTCCTTATCAGCATTACACACAAATCACCTAACATGGAACTTTTCACACCTACAGCATGCAGACTAAATACTATGGCATATTTTTAAACAAACAGATCAAACAGTAAATTTTACTTGCAAGTATTTTCATTATATATGTGTTTGCGTAACACTAGACATTCCTACAGTCAAGCGCATAAAGTGAACACTAGAACTTGAAGCATCTTTCACAAACTAAAGGCAGTCAAAAAAGACCATGCACGCTGTCTTCATTATTTTACTTCATGATATTAATGTTATTCCGAATGCAAAAAGTGTAGATACTGAGTTTTGTTTCCTAATTTAAAGCAAAACAGCATGGTTTTGAATCAGTGGAGTTTGATCCTGCATTTAGAATGGCTTTAAAAGATAAGGTGTACAGACAACAATTCGGAATGAAGACTGCCCAAGCAGACACTCAGCTGATGTTACACTACATCAAGACGCTGCAATGATGTCACATTGTCTTCACAGATCTGGTATACCTTATATCTGTAAAATTAGAATACCTCCTACTCAGTTAATATACTATTTTTAACTCAACTTTTTAGCATCGGTATATCTCAGCTTTTCTTCATGCTTCAACAAACTTCTCTTATGACAACGCTCTACACAGACAAGAGTCATCCTACTTCCCTGATACATGCATATTTTAAACAATTCATTTTTTTTATTAACAAGGAAACAGCCCATTAAAAGTGTGAGTGAAGGGGAATGATGGGGGCGGGGGAAGCGGGAGAAAACACAGAAATAACTTTATTTTTAAATCTAGGGGTAAGTTCTCCTTGCATTTCTTTTCCCTGGGAAATATATACCTGTTTAGTCCTCTACATCTGCGGGGGGGGCGGGGGGGGCAGAGGATCAAAAGAAGAAAGAAAATAATCTTTAGGGACATGCTGCCAAGAAGCTGAGAATCTCAAAGGCTACATTAATCAAGGAAAATCTATGCTTTCAACACTTCACAACTTTCACACTGAAAAAAATGTCCAGAGAATGAAAAAAGCACTCTTCTAAGAATCTTGAAAACTGTTAAAGCATATCTGTAAGAACAAAAAAAATCTACAAGCAATAATATTCACAAATAAACAATTTTACTTATGTCACATTCACTCCAAGAACAAAATAGTCCCTGGAAGAGTGACTTGGTGGTCAGCTGTCAAAATGAAATTTAATTTAGCAGTAACAATAGGCAAGGTATGTCAGTCTAAGTGCTCAATAAAACCCATGAAGACCTCCTTGAATGAAATGCTTTTAACATAAGTTGTATTCATAATAAAATTTTAGATCTTCATCTCTGCAAAGAAGAAAGTATTACAGAATACTTTCTTCTTGTTATAAATTTTAAAATACATAAATTATGAAAATTACCATTTGGATTTTCTTCTGAAAATTACCATTTTTCCTCTCTTTCTCCATATAGCTTTGTAAAAGGCACTGATGCTTTTTCCAAAAATAGATCAATTGCCTACACAGTCCTGAGCACGTTAACTTCTCTGAAGACACGGCTGCTTTGTTTCTATTCTGCAGAAGTATAGCACAAAAAGTTACTAGCCAGGCTCTGAAAGTAGCTCATATAATTTGCTGACATTTACTTGATTATTTTAATATTAATTTACTAAGCCACCTTTCTTTGGCTAAATGGTATAAGTACTTAAGCTCCTTAATACACTCATGTAGCTGAAACAGCAGAAGATGGTAACCAAGTCACTGGATCAGTTGTAAAGGCCTAAAGAATTTTCTCTTGGAAAATAATCAAGCTTTAAATGGTAGACGTGTTTTTACAAAGCCTGGGGCATTTCACTGATTTAACATCCCACCCCCAGCTCCATGGAGATGTCAGAAGGAAAAATAAAAAAAACTCTAAAGGGCCAAAAAGCAAAGTTTAATCCCAAGAGAGCAGAAAACAAGACTGTGACCCAGAGAGGCAGGTCTGGAAATAGTGAGCAAGGATTTCCTTACTGAAGCTATTACACTCACAGCTGGAGAAGTATATGTATTTTACTAGAAAGGGGCTAGAACCAAAGATCTAGCCAACCTGTATCACCGTTTCCTCCTGGCAGAATACTTGCAGGCCAGCTCGTTAGCTAACCACTGAGCCCACAGACAGCACACCAGCTTCACACCACCATCACTCCTAACCCAGCTGAGTACTTCGGGAAGATGAACCGCAACGCTCCTGAGTGAAGAGTCTGAGATCGCTCTTATTCTGCTCCTTGTTGCTCAAACAGTCCAAAAATTAGTTTTTAACAAAATACAAATGTCCGTTGGTAAGCAGCCACTAATCAGATTCGAAAAAAACAACTCTGCAGAGAGTTATCAGGAGGTGTTAGTTGCTATGTTATTTAAGATGTTACCGTAGTCTACAAGAATTTCAGATTTAAGGGAATGGTGAGACAGGGATAACAGCCTGTCCAACATGCTGCTTTTTCAATTAAACTGCATAGGACCAAACTCTTTTGAAAAAGATTCTGCTCTCATGCCTGCTTTTTGCCTTGTTTCCACATAAATGCAATTCAACCTTACTGAAGCATTTAAGAAGCTCTAAAAGCAGTCATTTGAAAATGTGTAACATGAACTAAGGTGCCTACACTTCACAATGTAACATCTGAACACAAGGACTGAATAATTGTATCAGCTTCTCTGGAACTTTTGTGTGGAGAAAGAGGGAATTCAGGGAATTTACTGAAGGGAAAGGAAACAGGCAAGAGGAAGAAGAGGAGCTGACTGAAGATGGCAGGGGTTACTCTCCTGCAAATACTGACGCCATTTCACTGTGTACATGAGCCTTCCTAACACCACTACCTTTAATATGAAAATTTGAAGATAACAGTTGTAGGATATTATAGTACTTTCCACTTAAGAGAAAAGATTCCTCAGGACATTTGATGTTCAGGATTGATGTTTACTCTTCCACTCCGATAAAGCAAAAACTTTCTGAAGTTAAAACAAGCCTTCTGTAATATAGTAGTATTAACTCTACAAAACAAACAAAAAAACCCCACATACAACACATTACAGCCAAGCAGACAGTTTCAACATATTTTTCTAAGTCACTGAAAAAAAAAAATAAGAAATACTCTGAAACATTTCTATGACCCTACCCAAAAAAGTAACAACCAAACCTTTAATTTCAAATCCATCTTAAGTCAGTGCATCTGTACTCTACTCACTGATGTACAAAAAGTGTCTACATTAGTAGGCATACAATTATTCATATGATTTTCATTTTGGGTAGAAAGAGACCGTAAGAATTTCTCAGTCCATGCAAATAACTGAGGAAGTGACACGTGTTTTAAATAAATATTCTGAGAACACTGACCTGAAGTACTTCACAAGAAATCATAATGCACACCTGGTATTGTATGAAAAGTACAGATATTTTTAAAGCAAGCCTCAGCTTTTCAATTCTACAATAGCAATTGTTCAAGAAAAAGAGGGGATTGGAACACAAATGCAAGGGGGGAAAAGAGCAAGATAATTACACACAACCAAAAATTTTACTACTAATAATGCAAGATCACAGAGGATTACAGCCTCCTGCTCATAAAACTACAAAAATGAGTGAGAGATTAAAAAAAAAACCAACCAAACAAACAAAAAACACCCAAAAAACCCCACTGTCAAATGAAATTGTATTTGTATGCATCTGTCTATGTACCTAGTAAGAAATCTCTGCTTTGAGTGGTTCAGGGCTGCCATTTTAATATTCTGATTTTGGAGCCCACAAATACAGTTAGTTCATACTTTTCAACAGTGATCAAATTGTCTCTCTCACCATTTCAACAAAACATTTTAATTCCTCATGTTCAAGTTCAGCATAAATTTACGAAAAACATAGATATGTTTGAGAAGAATTGTTCATGATACTTCATGGGGAAGAGAATGGTGAAGCGTGTTCTAATTAAATAGGGACATCTTCAACTAGATCGGGTTGCTCAGAGCCCCGTCCAACCTGACCTTGAACGTTTCCAGGGATGGGGCATCTACCACCTCTCTGGGCAACTTGTTCCAGTGTTTCAACACCCTCACTGTAAAAAAAATTTCTTCCTTATATCTAGTCTAAATCTACCCTCTTCTAGTTTAAAGCCATTACCCCTTATCCTATCGCTACAGGCTGTGCTAAAAAGTCTGTCCCCGTCTTTCCTATAAGCCCCCTTTAAGTACTGGAAGGCTGCTATGAGGTTTCCCCAGAGTCTTCTCTCCTCCAGGCTGGACAACCCCAACTCTCTCAGCCTGTCCTCATAGGAGAGGTGGTCCATCCCTCTGATCCTTTTGGTGGCCCTCCTCTCGACCCGCTCCAACAGGTTCATGTCTTATTATTGGCATACTATTTACTTGGTCACCTTCTTACATATAAGGGTAAAACAGGAGACTGCAAAATGTGACAACAGTTTTTTGTTCTGGGGTGTTGTGTTTGGTTTTTTTTTTAAATTACACAGGACTTACTATTTTTAAAGTTGTTATTATTATTACAATATTTCCCTCAGAGTTCTTTGTTTCCAGAACATAATATCCTCTGGGACAGCCACACATATGCCCAGCTTTGGCAATTGATGCAAGATCCTTTTCCAATGCACAGTTGTCTTTATATTGTGCTTGCAAACACACAGACAAGATAGAAGAGATTTGGCCAAGATACAACAGATAACAGGTACCAGAGAGAAAGAAAGAAAAAAAAAAAAGCCAAATCCACACACCAAACCACACCACACCCACAAACCACTCATCTTTGAACAGTCAACTTGCTTGCTGTCCTAAACGACCCTTTGGGATTTTTTTGTGTGGCAGAGAAGAAGATCCAGTGAGTGGTAAATCACTTAGCTTGAGGAATTTCCATAATACTGAAGTGAAGATGACACTGCTGTGAAATAACCATCATTTGAAAGAACTACTGTGAGGAGTGCCATTGCACAGAGGTGTATAGCTCCACACTGTCCATCTTTTACTTCCGTCCCCTAGTCATTTCCATTCTGTACAGGCATTTCAGGTGGATTTGAAGGAGAAGATTAAACCCTATTTACAACCATTCTGCTTTTCATGCACTATAATCCTCAATCGTTGGGGGGAAGAGGGTGCAGGGGGACAGACGGACAGACGATGGAAATCAGTTATACCATATAGACTGAGGATCAGGCACACATCATGAACAGTCTTCTGAATTAGTCAATGTTTCCTATTCACTGCTACGTTAAATACTAGTACATATATATTAAAAAAAAAATAGAGGTACAAACCAGACTAACACAGGTGACAAAGCTCACCTGCAGAGAGTCTGTATTAATGAAGAGCTAATACCCTAAATCTGCAGCGCACTGAGGTGTGAACAAAATTACAAAATTTTAAGCTCAAGAGAGTAATTGTTCTTTTTTCTACAGGTGGATTGCACCGGTGCAAATACGCACAGCAACTTTCCAAAATTTTACCTATGTCATTTTCCAAAAAACCTTTATGCAGTTAACTATTATTCTTCTTGGGTATTTTTTGCAAGACACGCTTAAGTATAACAGCTATAAAAACACACAGAGTTCTCCACAAGTTAGAAGAAAGCAGCTTTTACACTGTACTTTTTCACTTGGAAATGTCTATTCACAACAAACAAAAAAAACCCTTACATCACCAAATCATTGTGTAAGCAAAAGCACTTCCTCAAATTTTATATAATACCAAAATATAATAATGCAGGGGTCTTAATATTATCACATACACACAAATTTGGTTTTATTTAAGGGTAAATAAAACAGCTGAGGTCATTATGAGCAGAAAAGGACAGTCTTCCCTCCAGCAAGTTCATTTTGCATATAAGGTTTGATAACACCAGATGTTTTCTAATGCTGTACAAACAGAAGTCGTTAAAATTTATTGCTGTGAAAATCAGATACCTTTCTGGAATACTTATTAATATGCAAATACACAAGATTCAACCTGTGTCTAAACATCAAATTAGAGTCAAACTTCTATTGGAAAATTGAAATATGTCAATTAGATTGAATTCTGACACTAAATTAGAGCTGAACACAGAAGAAAATTACCACTATTTTATGACATCTTATTTAGAAACAAAAAAGAGGCAGAGTCAAAATCAGTATTTCACAGTAACTGCCTAGATATACTTTTGGAATTTAGTACTGAGGAAAAGCAACTCACAGTGTCACTGTTTAAATTTTCCAGTAAGACTGACTTTGGACCTGTGAGTTCCAGGAAAGGACAAAGAAAATCTAGAGCTAGGCAGGAGATGATCTGTCCAGGTGAAACACTTGTCAGTCATTCATTTTTTACATCCTTAAGTATGAAACGGGCAAAAGACAAAGAGGGAAGCCTTGTCCTCTTTGTCTAAGCAATTATTTATTTTCCATCCCTTGGGAAAGCTTCTGGAGGGATCAGTTCCCAGGTCTTCCAAAAGAGACCTGACTGGCAAAAAACAACTACTAACACCACCAACCTCCCACTCCAAAAAAAGCAAAAGGCACAGTTAGAGCCTTACACTCCACCCCCCCTCCCCGTTCTAAGGGCTAACTTGCAGCACTGTGGGAACTACCCACAGGGCCAGCTCATGCTTAAACTTACGCACAGAATGCATTCAAAGAAATTGACTCTTGCAAGTCATCATTCCTCTGTTTCTCCTGAGAGAATAGGTTTCACATTACGTATTCAAAGCTACAAATATATATATACATCACAAAGTAATTCCTTTGTACATCAGAGACCCAAAGAAACAGCAGTAGCACAACACTGACTCACCATCCTGTGTTCTGTCCAATTAACAGTCCAAAAGGTTTTTGCACTGTGCTGAAGAAGCAGCTGTTATTTGAGGTAGCTTGCACATAGTAGCTATGGACATGCTTGAGAAAATTTTTTAGTCAAGCCTCTAAAAATGAGCAACTCTGATGAGGAAATTAAAACAGTGCCAAGTTAGGTAAAGAAATGCTCAAAAAGCAGGTCATATAATGGCATGTGGGTACAATTCTCATGTCATTTTTACCACGGGAAGTTCCAACATAAGACTGGGTAATCAGAGCCAGCAAAGTTTGTGTCTCTGCAGTGAAATACAAAAAGGTCACCTTTGGTGAATTAAATTAAATGCACCATAAATCAGGCAGCAAAGCTGCATAGCCACTGCAACTTGTTTAACTGTCCATTGTATATAACGGTTAACGGGTGAGGGAGGGAGGGAATCTACACACTCAGTATTTCAACAGAATTTTTTGCTATTCATCCCCACCAAGGAAAACCTTTCTAACCTTCAGATTTTTGGTGACATCTGTAGTAATTCAGAATTTCAAACTAGATTAACTGAATGCATGTTTTCTAATAATTCTCCCAAAATACAATTCCTGAAGTTGCTACAATAATTTTATTACCTGGACCCATGAGATAGTTTTCCACATTTTTAAAATCCTCTAATAGGTTTTCAGACATTTTACCAAAAGCAGCATTTCTAATTTTTGCACTTACATAATCTAGACAGCAGCCACATCCTAAATGACAGCTTTCCTAAGAAACAGCCAACATAAGATAAACATAAATAAAGCTGTTGTGCATCATCATAAGACCCCTACTTGTTCTGTTGCTAAAAGCCCTGATGTTTTAAATCTATTTACCCATTATTAAAAACCTTACATCTCTTATCTAATTTGAATAGCTCTTACACTGAAAAATAATTATATTTTTATATATATATAGTTATCAACAAGCAAAGCGCATATCTATTTTGCCTTAAAAATAAAGTGCAGGCTGATGGCTAGGCATATGGCTGAAAGTTGTATCATTCCAGTTGGCACAACCAGCTGGCTATTTCAGTCTCCAGTTTTTTATGCATCATACAAGATCATTTTGATTTGAACCTATTAGTCTTCTGAAGACACCAAATACATTTCCATATGACTGTAGGAGTCACTATGTCTCAGGGAAACACAGTACTTCCTGGAATTCTTGACATGCCAAGGCATCAGGATTATTACTATTGCTCCATGCTGTGAGAACCTATTATCAGTTCTGTCATTAACTTAGACTGAAATCCAATTCTGGCTAGCTCCTTGACGAGACATTTAAGACCACTAAATACTTATAAAAACTCTTCTCGTACTTTTTGCATCCAGGCAAGCTGAGTTCTTTTTGCTGGTTTGTATTTTGTTTTAATTTTCTTCTGAAGAGCTAAAATAAAATCTTCCTCCTTGAAATTTCCATGCAGAGACTATAGTTGCCAGGGCATTTTGCATAAATAGTTCCTATCCATCAAACTTGTATTACATTGTTTTGCTTTTTTTCAGCCAAGCTATTGTTCGGCACACCTCTACGAAATCTGCTGACACAATAATAACTTCTAATATGCATCTCTACAAATGGACTTTTTTTAATAACAACAAAGGCCTTTCATTTGCAGTTTTCAAGATCTCAAAGAATTTTTAACATCGCGTAGTACATTTCCATGAATGAATCAGGATACCATCCCGAGGGCCCTGGACAAGCTCAAGAAGTGGGCCCATGTGAACCTCATGAGGTTCAACAAGGCCAAGTGCAGCATCCTGCACCTTGGTCAGGGCAACCCCTGGTATCAATACAGGCTGGGGGATGAAGGCATTGAGAGCAGCCCTGCAAGAAGGACTTGGGAGTACTGGTGGGTGAAGAGCTGGACGTGAGGCAACAATATGTGCTCATAGCCCGGAAAGCCAACCGCATCCTGGGCTGCATCAAAAGAAGTGTAGCCAGCAGGTCGAGGGAGGTGATTCTGCCCCTCTACTCCACTCTCATGAGACCCCACCTGGAGTACTGCATCCAGCTCTGGAGCCCTCAGCACAGGAAAGACATGGACCTGTTGGAGCAGGTCGAGAGGAGGGCCACAAAAAGGATCAGAGGGATGGACCACCTCTCCTATGAGGACAGGCTGAGAGAGTTGGGGTTGTCCAGCCTGGAGGAGAGAAGACTCTGGGGAAACCTCATAGCAGCCTTCCAGTACTTAAAGGGGGCTTATAGGAAAGACGGGGACAGACTTTTTAGCACAGCCTGTAGCGATAGGATAAGGGGTAATGGCTTTAAACTAGAAGAGGGTAGATTTAGACTAGATATAAGGAAGAAATTTTTTTTACAGTGAGGGGGTTGAAACACTGGAACAAGTTGCCCAGAGAGGTGGTAGATGCCCCATCCCTGGAAACGTTCAAGGTCAGGTTGGACGGGGCTCTGAGCAACCCGATCTAGTTGAAGATGTCCCTGCTCATTGCAGAGGGGTTGGAGTAGATGATATTTAAAGGTCCCTTCCAACCCAAATTATTGTATGATTCTACCATAGCCTTCTATGAGCTCTGGAACTCTCAAACTGTCCCAGTCCTACTGAGATGGTCATTGTTCACATGCAGGAGTGCAGTTCCCCTGTCCAGTGAAGATTAAAAAAGGTGGTAAATGAATGGAATTATCATCATCTGTCTCCAGATGGGAGCGAAGAATGAAAGGTAAAATTTTTCAAAACAATCTGCTTCCTCATCTAAATTCCTTTGACTTTGAAAGTCAGTGTGATTTATGAAGATAAAATCCTCAAGATACTGGACAAACCAAAATGATTCTATCATCAGTGCAAAGTAGGAAGCCATTAAGCAGCAAGAGCTAGGAACTGAGCTCATATCTGTTGAACTTAAATCTACTATTTTCACCCCAACCTTTCCTTCATTCTTCAGCACTACTGTGATATTTGCAGCTCCAGGGCTACTTTAAAGACTAGAAGTAATCTTAATTCTCAAACAGCTGTCTGTCACATTTGATTAGAGATGTATTCTAGAAGCCAGCTTAGATTCAGCCAAGGAAAAAAAATTCTCTGCAGTTGAGTTAAAACCTCTTTGGAAAGGGTATAAAAACAAAACCAAACAAAAAACAAACAAGCAAACAAAAAAAAGCACACACACACAGCCCCACAAAACACACAAAAAAAAACCCCTTTCAATTATCAGTAGTGCTAATGGGCAAGCTATTCTATGTAAGAAACTGTTGCTTAACTTTTAGTAGTACAGTTTAAGTCTCCCTGAGCAACTTTCACTCATTTCCCTCTCACAGGGAATACAATGTTTACCAATTTAAACTTGGAATGTAAGTTAGTTTCAAGTCTTACCTGTGGCAGTAAACAGAGAGGAAAGTACAACTTAAACATTGTCCAGCATCAGTATGTCCAAATGTTCTACTTCAGAGTTATGTATCTATTCTCAAGACAATGGATGAAAAATCCGGCTGAAAATCTGGAGGTTCCTGACCCACTAAACAAGCCAATCATAAAATCAAACACTATTTGACCAAGACACCTACAAAGCCAGCACTAAATGGGGAGGCGGCAGAACCCACAGCCAAAACTGTGTGCTTAACATAAACCAGAATTGTTCAAGTTATCAAAAAGTGTTCTTCTAACAAACTATATATATATCTGTATATACATACATAGCATATATATAAATGAAATAAGAATACTTTCTCTCTTTCTATTAATACATATCTAAAATAACTATTTGCAAATAATGGAATGAAAGAAGAATGAAAATACAAAAGTCTGAGCTTCGATGAAAGAAAACTGAGGGATAAAGGAAAAAGCAGTTTGCTTAGTTTTGTGGGCTGGGGGCAGGGTGATGAGAAAATAAGTAACCAGCATAAAACATAACTGGAAGTTCCTCCAGGGAAAGGAGCTGCATAAATCTGTCCAAAAGAGTGAGGGACTACTAGGCTGCAGAAAGAAAACAGTATGCAAGAGGATTCAGATGTAAACTGACATACAGAATACTTCCATCTGGCATAGATATAGAAGAGTTTTAAGACACGTAATTCACAGACTAAGACGTAAAAAATAAAATGCCTGCTAGCAACAGAAAAGTAGTTTCAAAATGCTTTGTGTATGAAAGACAGAATTTGGTAGGTCAAAGACTAGAACTGATCAAGTATACAACCCCTCAAACTGCTTGGGGAGATTGGCAGAATATGCCAATGACAGTACAGTCTGAAGGGTAAGAATTACTAGAATGGAGTCAGCACTGCGAACAAATGCTATTTGAAAGAAACAATTAGAGACTGGCATATGTCCCAAATCAATAAATGGAGGTAACTCTAGGACAGCATATAACAGTCACGTAAAAGATTCTAAAGTGCAAATAATTTACCACTGAACAACATAGTTGTTTTAGATGCAACACAGCTTTAGAATTTCTACCCACCAAATACCCTGGCATACATTTTAATCTATTATCACTCCTTCAATAAACTGCATACCCAAAGGTGCTCTTCCACTTTTGAGGAAAAAATAACACTTCATGTTGTTAAGTAAACAGGTTCTACAGGAAACTGATCCAGAGGCAGTAGATGTCCATGGAAAACCATTCCTGACTTTGAGATAACATGGGCTGGGTCCTATAGAAATAGTTCTCTGTATATGAAATTAAATTAAGCTTGATTTCTAGAGATACTAGTCAGACCCCTTTCTTTGGGGCTGCTGACATTAAGCTGGAAGACTTCAGAAATGCAAAAAACTTAATAGTAAATCAGTGACATGATGAGAATTGACCATTCAGTCCTCATTAACATTAAAGGGGTTGTTATGACAATATTTTTAATACGCCATCAAAAAGCTGAACAACAATTAACCCTAGATCTAAAAGCACGGCAGATCTGAAATTAAATAACACTATACATATTACAAACAATATCTACAGCACCTTGAATTCCCACTACTCTGAACCTCAGCATCTGATTGATCCTCAGAATCTGATTGATCCTCATCTATAACCCCACCATCTTCTAGAACACGTCTTTCTAGGGATCTTTTCTCGCCCAGGTTCTCTTTCAACTTCTGTGAAATTGTTGAGTTTGCTGGACTGGTGTACTAAGGCTATTTGCAAATCTTAAATTTAGTTGCATCAGGATTTCAGTTGGAGAGAAGCTTCCTCCCACAAGACAGACTTGGATGCTTTGGTATTAAGAAATGAAAACCTTATTTTCAACCCTAATTTTAAACAGCTTAACCTAAATCATACTATTAAAAAGTCAACATTTAAGTACAAGTTTATGGAAGTCTAAGAACTTCCCTGGGGAGAAAAAAAGCCAACTTTATAATAAACTGATTCCCATTACATTAAAAGTATACTGTTCCTCAATGCAAAGTACAGCATCCCTCTCCTGTTAAGTGGTAAATAAAATGTCCGTTAATGAGGAAAGCGTGTTTAAAATCCACAGAAAAATTCTAAAGCAAAAAATATGGTGACGTTTAACCTTTACAGAGAAAAGTTTTCAGGTAACTTTGGATAACTCATTAATTCATTCAACATACTTTTTTCCACCAATGCTTTTAAGTTGTCCAAGGGCTACTTGGAGGTTTAATGATTTCTTTTTTAATATAAAACACTTGAACAACAATGGTTGCTAAGGCAGCATTGATTTACCAATATGCTACCTCAATATATTAACACAACCCTTTTTGCCCAATTTTGTGCAATTACAGATAAGTCCCCTTGAAGAGAGCTAGAAGCAATCAAACACCTAGAAGCAATCAAGACCTAGAGTGATAAGCACAAAATGGAACTAAAAAGGTTGTTCTCTCAAACTGGTTACCCTGCCCATATGGGAAGGGCCGCAAGACTTACTGCTGTGGAGCTGCCAACAAAGAGGGCAGATAAAGATGGTTCAG
The DNA here is from genome assembly GCA_008711295.1 of Anarhynchus alexandrinus. NCBI lineage: Eukaryota > Metazoa > Chordata > Aves > Charadriiformes > Charadriidae > Anarhynchus > Anarhynchus alexandrinus. Next base: position 2,746,504 of record VUYV01000056.1, on the reverse strand, counting down.
AGTCATCACTGCCAACAGCCATGGGCATCAGCTGGTTGCACAGTCAACTGTGCACTGTTGACGGTATAAAAACTTGGTTATGATCTTAAGCAGATGATGTTTGGTCAGCACACGCCCTCAGAAATTCACAGGACTTCAATTATCTGAGGTCCTCTTCCAAATTTGTTTGACATTGATCCATAAGTTTGAAGAGAGGACTGATAGACAGAAACACAGCATGTTTACACAAGGTATGTGATTTAGGAAAGGATGCCAAGGATTTATTAACACAATAAAGGGCAGCGGGAACCAAGATACACAACTCAGGAACGTAAGGGACCTCCTAGAATGCTTAACTGAGTCCAGTCTCATTAACATCCATTTATATAATATCATTCACAGAATCACAGAATGGATGGGTTGGAAGGGACCTCTGGAGATCATCTAATCCAACCCCCCTGACCTCTCCCATCTAAATTAAGACCTTTTACGTTCCACAGTTCTTGGTGAAAGATTACTCCAGAATTTCACAAACTTTCAAAATAACAAAATTTCAAAATAAAAATACTAAGAAAATTGCAATAGTCTATGCTGGAGGTGTAGTTACTTGGTCTATAATTAACCTTCTAGGTCGTTTCCAAGACAAATTTTCAGTCATGACATTTAGGTGAAATCTCCTGGTATATTAAAACTGTAACAAAGACAAGATTGTAGATGACTACATGGAGTCATAGGTATGACTCCATGCAGTCATGCCCTGGAAAGAATGCTGAGCAGAAAAAGGGGAGAGGAGGTAACAGCCAAGTTTTGCACTTTTGTTTTGCTTACTCCTGAACTAAACCAAATGAAAAAAGATGAGTTTTCATTACTGTGGGAAATTCAGGCAAGATAGAATATTGAATCTTGTATTAATCAAATAACAAATGCTACATTTTTACATATGAGAAGTTTCAGTTCAGAAAAGCAGCAAGTGGCTTCTTGAAGATAAAAGGCAGAGAATTGCTACAATGGCTATGGGGCCTCCACACACTAATTAAGGCAGTAAAATGCTATAACCCAGAACGGAATCCATCTCACAACTCTGTTTCTATATGGCCCAACTGCACAGAAAACCTGCTATAATTCAGAATTCATCTACCTTTTTATTAAAGTTTCTAAGCTGTATGCAGTAATTCTAATAAGCACACACTTAAAAAAAAATATTAAAGGGTACTATATTGCCATGGGTATCTTGAAAAGTGTTTTCAATCATTTCTAGTTTTAGTTATAACGCTGATGCCACTCTATTGTATTTTGCAGGTAATACATACTCCTAGGTAAACCACACAGTATAACTGAGTTTGTCAGCAGGCAATATTATCACTTTTATTTCTATAGCAAATAAGAAAATAAAAAGGTTTAAGCCAAAGGGAAAGATTCAAACATTTATGTAAATATTTCATCCTATAAAGCACGTCCATTTCCAGCACTTCATTCAAGCTATACCTTTTTTAATAAAAAAAAGACACTCTGTACAATTATTTAATTTGTACTTTAATAAATTAACAATCTAAAACATCTATTACCACATATTAAAATACACTGAAACAGTTGAATTTGGCCTCCATGTCAAAGTTACAAGCAACGTGAACCACAACCAGGAACTGAATTTAGTGTTCAGTTTCCCAGTTTTGATTCCAATGCTTTTTTAATTAAGTTGCCTTTAAAGGGTCAACTGTATTTCACAGTATTTCACAGAATTAAGTAAAAGTAGGAACTAGTTCCATCATCCTGACCTTATTACATGAACTAGCTTTTTCTATTCATCCTGTTCTCAAGATATTTTGAACATGGGATCACGTCTCATTTGCAATACCACAAATCAAAATACCATGTACTGTGAAGAAAGCTTAATTGTTTTTTTCCCCCGAAAAGAGGGGCATTTCAAGCCATTTCAGATTTTATTCACTTCCCAAAATTATACAGTATATTTGGCACAAAGGTTTCTTCATTTCCTTTTTAAATATGAGCCTATAAACCCTAGAAAAGAGACTAAGTATCCAGTCTGGCCCTCTTTCTTTGTGTCCTACTTGCTGTGCTTCTAGTTAATAGTGTAACTTTAAAAAGCATTTTAAATAAGGGAGACTTAAGTAGAAGTTTTCAGGACACAAGGTAGAAATTCCTACAGTTTATGAACATCATTGGCAACTTGTTCTTCACAATTTCTTTAAGCAGTGTTAAAGTAGTTAAATTGATTGCGCGAATATGAACAAAACCAAAACAGCTGCTTATTCTTGATTTGGCACAGGATATTTGTAACAAACGAGATACACTTGCTATCCATGGGTCGCTAGACACATGAAAATAATTTATATAAACCAAGCTGCACACTCCAAAGAACATTTTTAATACCTGCCAATGTAGTTCCTTAAACCACAAGCTATATAACATATTTAATTTTTGCTTTTTCTGTTCAGTAAGCATCTTGCATCTGATATCACTGGTACACAGAGAGGTCAAAACCTCTGGCAAAATGAGACTTGAATTATTTCTTTGCTTCCAAATAAATAAATAGTTAATCATTGGTTTGGGGTGGGGTTTATTTTGGTTTGGTTTGGGGGTGGGCGTGTTTTTTTTTTATTTTGGTGGTTTGGGCAGAGGGGGTCTGTTTTAGTTTTTTTTTTACGAAGCAAGTCCAAGACTTCCAACTCATTTAGTATGTGCATTCAAATGGCAAGACAAATTCATTTTGGAAGGTAAGACACATTTAGTAAACTAAAGTTTCATGAAAATATATAGCCTTGACAAGTTCTCTGTAGCCAAAATCATAACTGTAAATAATAATTCTAGATACCTTTGTTTCTATGATAAACTACGTAACAGATAAAAGGCCTCAATATTTACAGATTTATATAGTTTACAGTGACTTCAAAACCTGGATTTGTTTCATACTGTATAATTTTCTTTTCTGATGTTGGATTAGAATGATTTCATAAAGCTAGTCACAACTGGGGTTTTGTTTTGGGGGTTTTGTTGTTGTTTCTTAAAGTGATCCCTGTAATTAAGTGTTAAAGAAGAAAGTCACAAAAGAGCAAAACTAGCTCAAGGTAGTTCAACAAGAAAAAAGCTAGATGCAAACCAACTTCAAGCCTCGTTCAAACCTCCCCACACTAATATTCTAGGTAGAACACAGTAAATCTTTTTGCAAGCTCTGATTACATGCATTAGATTATCTCACGCATACATTTTTAAAGAGGAGGGATACAGGTAAACTGAACAATTACAAGCAAAAAACTGTACGAAGAGACAGTCCCACTTATATTTGTACCCTAAAAACATTAAATCCACCCTTGTTAAAGACATTCATTCTGTTACTGCGGATCAGCTCTAGATCATTAACAAATATTATGCAAGTATATTCAATACCCTAAAGTTGCAGTAGCAGGGACCAAAAGTTCCTATGAAACAATTAGTTTATGCATACCATTTCCACCTAGCTTGGCTTCTTAAGCTACTCAGATACCCTTCCCCCCAGCACTTATCTTAAAAAAAAAAAAAAAAATCACAATACTATAACAGAGTAATAGTAAAAGCAAATTTTGCTATTTCTCTACAACTATTTCTGTAAAACCATATCTGTAAAAGAATTAGTACAACCATAGGAAATAAACTTTACACATTACATGCCAAGTGCAGACTTCCAAATACATTAAGATTTTATTTTAGCAACAACATGAAAATGAAGGTAGGAAGCTCAGTTTTATTTTGAGCAAATTTATCAAAATGAGTGCAGCACCACATAAAATATTCTATTTGCCACTTAGCTGCCAAGTCTGCAAGTACTTATGTACTTGCTTATCTTTAGATACCCAAGTAGTTCCCTTGGGATAACTCCATAAATTCTATACTACCAGCATCTGGGGAGTACAGTTTCCATCCTTAGCCTGTCACCATAGATTACTCTTCTCTCCCTAGTGGCCTAACTGTAAGACTAACTCTGAAGTCTGTTTGAACATCTATTTAAAAATATAAAGCGGGAAAAAGACTTCCTCATGTTAGATGCTACATATATAAGATGGAAAGAAGAAACAGAAATAGTATCATGTTTAAACAAACAAAAAATATTTTTAAGAATCAGTAATAGCATGTTGTGCTTTGAAAAGAAAAATTATCCAGGACCAAAATATGATTTCAATACAACTGTGCACTGAGTTCATTTACAGATGTCTTACAAAATTGTATGTACCACAAATTCAAGTAAAATTTAGTGCCAGTAGAATTTAACAAAACCAATTAATTTTCTTTCTCAAAATAAATAGTTAGTATATTCTATCATCAGTAATTCATTCCTTGCACAAAGAAGTTATAAAATTTAGAACTGCATTTTGAGTCTTATGGTTTTTAATCAGGTTATGACAGATCAAAGTATTTCCTGCAAATCAAAAGAAACGCTATTAACATCACTTAATTGATTTAAAGTTTGGAGAAGTTTCATCTTCGTTTCAGACCAAGAACTTCAGCAATCACTGAAACGACATGCTTTGCTATTTATTGCTGTTCTTCAGAGGAAAAAGAACCAACCAAACAAAAAACCCACACACATATAAGAAACCCACCAGCAGTGACATCTTGCTATCCGTAAGTATCCACAAACCCCATTGCTAATTTAAAGTCAGTATCTCAGAAGATTACCATTCCTTCAACACTGCCACGTAAGAAGTTGAACTATACACCACTATATATCTTAACATAGCTATTCAGATGCATAACTGAAATTACTTCAATTCACACGCCTCCAATTTGTTCCTGCTATGACTTCCAAAAATAAAGTCATGCTAAAGAAAAAAGCTGAATCATTCCTAAAAAAAAAAAAAAAAACCACCAAACCAAAAACCAGAAACCCAAAACCAGAAACAACCCACCACATTCAGAACAAGTCCAAGCATCACTGGGGAGTGATTTTTTTAATTTTTTTTTTGCACCCTTTTCATATTCTACCACACTGAACATCAATATGAACTTTACCTCCTTATATGCATCATAACTTAATACCAGAATAGCAAATTCTCTCCGAACTGCCAGAACTCAAGTCCAAGTCACAAGTTTCTGACCTTCTCAGGTATGCAAAATTTAATACCATGCCTACTATGTGAATACATACATTAAGTTGAGACAAATCTGGGCGCAAGTGAACTCAAAGACCAAAGTTTATAAGCCGTTCTTTAACTAGAAAAAAATATTTTACAAAGCAAGTATTAACTTGTTATATAAACCTCTAAGAGTTTGAGCCTGGTCTTAAAAATCTCATGTTCCTTGCTTTCTAACAAAAATCAAATTTGAGCCATTAAAGTATGTCAGCAACCTATGTAGCTTTAGTTGCGGATAGCTACCTTTTATAGCCTCTTATGTGCCATCTGAAGGCAGAAGAGACTGGCTAGCTCCTCTGGAGATGCCCTAAGTCACACACTGCATCAGCTTTTCCCGCCTTCTGAATATGAGGGAGCCAAGGACAATCAGTCAACTTATTGGCCTAAGTTATGTGCCTAGAAAAAGGATAAAATGTTATAGTCTTGATCAAAAGACATGACATGACAGATAAGAGCACCAAAACAGCCATATGGGAAAGTGAGAACAATGATAGGATAAATGTAGTTACTGTCTTTTACCAAGACCCTGTTAGCAAACAAGCTTTTTTTTCCCCCTATGCTGATGCCTTTCTCCTTTGAGCCAGAAGTACAGCAAGAGAAAAGCAGCACCACAAGATCCTCATTAAACAAACATTCTCAAACTACAGGGGGTGCAGGGATACACCCAGCTCTGTTAAAAAAAAAAAACAGCAAAACAGATTTACTCCAGCACTAGCAAAAGCCCAATTTATTTTATCTCCTCTCTTCAAAAAGACTTAGAAAATGTCATTGTTTAGACAGCTTATCATAAAACTCAGACAATTTCCCCTGCCATAATGAAATTATAGATTGGTTTACAAAAACATTAAGTGTAGACCTATAAAAGTTTACCATTTTGCATTTAATGAAATGCTACAGCTCCAGTCCTACAAAGATTTATGCATATACTCAACTTGATACAGGTGAGGTATTCCACTGTGAAGGCTGTTATGCAGAGGCAGTAACAGCTGGTATAAGCCAACATTAATTTGAAACACATAGTTGTTATAATAGTTAGAAGGGGTTTTCATTTGTGTTTAACATCACTTCTTATTAACACAAAATAATTCCTAAGTTAGATGTGCTGCCAAACCACAAGAATAGCACCTTTTTTGTTCATCTTTACTTTCATGTTTTCTGTCACTGATACACTTGATTCTTACATTCCAACTATAAGCATAAATAGGAGTCAGATGTTTCTCCACCCTGATTTTCAGTATTTATTTCTAAATCCACGCTTTTTTGCCTTCAGATCTCAGAGCACTTCATTAAAGTACTTGATAGAATGTACAACAGAAAAGTAGAAAGCAAGAAACATGGGGGAGAAAAAAGGGGGGGACCAAAAAATACAACTAAACTTTTTGCTACAACTATTTTTTTCCATGCTTAAGTCAGATAGTAACATGGTCTGCCTCCTATATTATAGATTTCTGTAATACATCATGCTCAAAGCAAGTCAGTGAAAAATCTAAACATCTTTCCTGTTCATAAATTACTATCTTTAACAGCCATTTGAGCAGTCATACCTTCAGAAGCTTCACATTCTGCCCTTATGTTATAGTATGAACTAGGCTATTTTCCCTAGTTACTTTAATGAAAAAAAAAAAAAAAAAAAAGGAAGTCAATTTTCCTCCAAAATTTTCAATTGCCAAGACCTCTTTTTAGTAGATTTTTATGCTTTATAATTACTGTCACAAAATAATTTCTGAGTCACTAGACAGAATCACAACAAATTTGAGTATTAATAAAACAAATCCCTTTATTATATGCAAGAATTTTGAAGGGAAGAATTCTTATGCTATTGACACTCCATAGGCATGTGCTAAAAACAAGATTAACTGGACAAAAGATAAAAACCCATAAATAAAAAACCTTAATCCTTAGTCTCTTTTGATGTTCATTCCCTTGGTACTAGGTATTGGTTTTCCCCAGCCCAAGTGCTCAGATGAACTAAAACCTTAAAAAAGATTTAACCAAACACAAAGAAACAGTGAAATAACTTACCAAAGTCTACCTACCAAATAAAAAAAAATTAAAAAAAAATCAATTAAAGCCTCAGTTACTTTTGGCCTGATGGTATCAAGGTGGATAATAGTTACATGATGACTGATTCTACAAAAGCTATTCAGATACTACATGGAAAAAGTTGTGTAGCGCTTCGACATTACTTGGGCTAGCACACGTATGCCAGAACCGGCGGCCAATGCACTACAAAGAAATAATGTTGTTGTAATTGCCCCTTAGCCATCACAGTTTTCCAGCTTGACAAATAGGTACCCACTCACACCTAAGCCACCTGAGGCCTGCGATGCATACTTGAGTCTGCTCTGAAACACTTAGGGAGGAAGACCAAGATGATCCTATCCATCAAACAAAAACAGGATCACCAAAAGAACCAAGAAACACTATCAAACAAAACTTAAAAATCTTCGTTTCCAACCCTGAAGAGACATACAAACATATCTACACAAACCTTAAGTAAATTTTCAATAGCATCTAAATGACCTATGGTATGAAGTCATATTTTTGTGGCATATATAACAACACCTTAATGTTCAAAAGATTTGAAGGCAAAATTAAGAGAAAAAATGACTATAACAATCCTGCCCCTACTACTAGATAATACACAACTAATAAATATTGTCCTAACCATAGAAGCACAGTGTTACCTTGATATATATTCCCTGGACAGTTGAATCCGATTTTTCTGAGAATACCACATAAAATTTATTTCTATTGAGAAATAAATCAACTGAAGAGACTGAACTTCCATTCTACAAAAAAGCTGGGTGCTACTCCCAACTAGTATTGTTCTCAGCATGCCTGTGGGATAAAGAAATACTGAGAACCATCTTCTACCTGACAGCACACTGTGAACATACATACAGTGAAGAGCATTAACTGTATGAAACTTTGCAAGTCCAACTGAAATCATTAAGTCCCTTTCCTAAAGTAGCCACACATACCAAAAGTGACCCAAATTTGTGTTTCAAGAATGCAATGTACGACCAAGACTACCAATACTACAAAGTTGTAGTACTCTCTGTACACTCTGGTCAAACTTAAAACTTTTTTTTCTATTTAGTACAGTACAAATATAATTAGACAAATCTTGGAGTATACCTTTGGCTTGCACTCTGGTTTTGTTTGCAACATGTTCTTGAAATTTTTGAATTATTGCACTGGGAAGTAAGTTTGTATTTACGCACAGCCACTTCTCATTGTGGTTCTATGCCTCAAGCAGCAATCACATTGTGTTCAAAAAAACAATAGTCTGACAAACACAGGAAGCTTTCACCTGCTATTAATTTTACATTTGTGTAACTGAACAATCCAATCTACTCTCTCAGAAGCCTGAGTGGTAGCAAGACAAAACATTTCCTAGTCAATCCACTTCTGATTGAATTCATTTTCTGCACAACACAAAATGAAGGGAACTTGAAGGAAACCTGAAAAAGTAACCTATGAAATACATTATTGAAAAATCTCAACTTTAACTCTAGCCATATTACAGCTATGCCTATTCTGAGTCTCCAAGTAATTATATGCAATGATGACTAATGTGTTGGAGGAACATTTATTAAACTGTTTTTCCTAGTTAGCATGTTGTATTATTTATATTATATTGCACTTACAGGCCACAGTGCCATTATGGAAATTAGATACAAGTGAAGAGACAGATTTTAAGTTGTCACAGTCAGCACTAAGGGGACCACTGCCTTCAGAATAGTCTTAGAAGCTTTGTCATTGCGTGGACAAAAATAAAGAAAGTAATCTAGGAAAACCAGTATAGAATTGGTGAACTACAAATATATGCTTGCCTTCAACCAAAAACAAGGTATGGGAAAGTAGAGATGGGGACGAGGAAGTATTGAAAGGTTCATTGATCATCTTATTTCTGAAAAAGGCAAATCTTCTGAATGTATTAACCTGTATGTTAAAAATTTATTGCATTTGAAGCTGTAAAAATCAGTATAAGTTAGGTGAGAATGCCACATCACATGATTTTCCTGTTTAAAACTTTAGCACTCACTTATGCACTGATTGCATTACCTTAGAAGCAGCAATGCTCGAAGAATTGTGTTGTGCAACAATTAGATGCTCTACATCGGTGTTGCATTACTGATAATCAGAAATCACGACAATAAATTCATATGGCATTTCAAAATACCTTTATGCCCTAAAATTTTATTTATTTTATTTTAAACTGCAACGAAGTAACAGTTTTCAAATCAGGAATTTTGGTGCATAAAATGAAGTGCTGCTAATTAAGACAATGAGTGATGAATTCCAGCCTCATTCATTAAACAAAATTGCATTTAACTGGGATTTATTAGGTTGAATCTAAAGTTTGAAATAAAGGTTATTCTATTTTGAAAAGCTTCTAACACTTTTATAATAAAAATAATGCTTGCCTGATCATAACAGATTTCAAACTTTCAAAGTGTCTTACAAGTATTATGCTGATTTTTGCAAATCCAGAAACTATATTAAAACCAGTTTAAATGACTTGTCAAAGTATACATAAGGAACCAACAGCAAGAGTCTGAAGAAGCTGCTTAAGAGCCAAGCATCATCACTTTTACTACCAGATCTGCATACCTGGGTGTACCAGCAGGGGAAACAAGGCTACAAATCAAATAAAATAAAGCCCTCTCTCCTAAATTACCTTCTTTCCTATCAAGCCAGAAAAACTACAGAGACAGATTCTCCTAGAAATAAAATTTTACTAATAAGTTTCTTCAGCTGAAGTTGTATTTGACATTAATGAGAGTGAACAGGAAACAATTTTTTATTTTTTTTTTTATTAGAAGTGGTGTTTATACAACTCAAATAATTGGAACCAACAGGACATATGACAGAATGACTTTTAAAATTATTTGACAAATGTCTTTTCCCCTCACTTTTTAACTTGTGTTATCTGTGTTAAATTAGATTAAGTAAAGTGAAATGAGACTGTTCCTATTAAAAACTCAAACCACACAGGAACGCTAGTTTAAATTTACACTTTGACATAAACTAGCACAAACTTGCACACAGACACACACTTTGCATTAAGACTGTTTTCTATTCAACTAGTTTAAGTTCCTTTTAGATTAAACCCAGCTCAAATGCAACTCCATTCAGTTGTCTATACTCAAAACCTGCAGAGTACCTAGATAAAATTAAAACTCACTTGGTCACCTCAACTCTATTTTGTCCACAGACAAAGCTTGTCATAACTTGATAATAAGCCAAACATTATTTTCAACCACAAAAATTATTTTTGGAAGCACAGTCTACTGGCTAAAGCATGAGACTGCAAATCCAGACATTTTTAAATAGAAACCAATTTCATCACAGATCACTGAGTGACTCTGGGCAAGTTAATTAACCTCCCTGCAATCTGTGAAATTGGGATAATACCTACCTTGCAGTGAGGCTTAATTCATTAATGCTTATATCCATCCAAGGATCTCACAGCATTTCATACAGAAATACAAACAGGCTTAGTATTTCAAACAGTACTTTGGAACATAATTCCTATTTGAAAACATACCTCACTGTCAAGTAAAATGTCAATTCATAAGTAGTATTTGAGTGACTTTAGGTGCACTGAAAATACATTAAGCGCCATATAAAAATCACAGGCAAAATAACAAAAAGGCTATGTATTACACGTCTTTTCCTTCAACTGCGCACAGTATTAATTATTACTCTGCATTTACAGAACTCATCAGATACATGTCAGCTGCAACTACGCACATTGCAATTAACTTTGAAGAGTTCCTCAGAGTCTGCCAGTGCACCAGAATTCTTCTCAATTAAGAATCCGACTGCAAAGCTGTAAAGCCTGTTTCCACCATAGCTCCAGTGCAAATATTGAAACATTTCAGTGTACCTTATTTTTATATATTACGTAGCCCCCTGATTCTTATCTGCCTTCAAGAAAAGACTGCAATAGGAAGTAGTTCATTCCAAGAAGAATGCAGTTCAGAGATGAAACCTGAATGGATACTGTAACTGGCAGTCATCACAGGGGGTTACCAAATTTATTCAGGATGAATGGGGATTTTGAGAACATTCAGCCAGTGTTATGAGGACCAACATTCTTTCTTCCAGCCATCATGGTTGGCAAATTCTTGGCAGCATTGCTGGACTTTGAGCACTCAGCTATCTCCAAGGTAAATGGCTTTTACGTCAAAAAAAATCCTCAAAATATAAAATTAAAAAGTAGTTCTAAGTTCCTCCCTGCCCCGAACACCCGTAGATCATTCCTTTTGGACTGTTTACTCTCTTTAGAAGCAGAAGATAATGTTTTAATTAAGTCATTAATGTTTGCACTTATTTTCAGTTTGGTTTGTTTCTTATTTGCAGCAAGAACAACAATTATCTCCTTTATTGCATAACTACAAGCTGCTGGTGCATAACAGGTTATATTTCAACAAAAATAACAACAAATATTTCATCCACTAGATATGCCTAATATTCTGCCCCCCCCCCCAACAGTTGCTAATACAAATACTGCATGTGGATCATTCAGTGTATTTTTAATACTTCATTTGACATCTTTACCAAAGCTAATTTAATGGAAGATGGTTTTGTATAAAGAAGAGTGCATCTAGAATGATTCATTATTTAAATAAAACGAATTTTGTTCAAGATTTTCTTTTCAAAAGGAGACTCCATGGGAACTTCATATTTTGGCCCCTGTTAAAAGTTTTAATCTTCTGATAAAAATTTCATCTATCAAAAGTTTCAATGGCAAACAACAATAATATTCCTCATGGCAATACTTTGTCACTTGTATATAGACAAGTCTATTAATCAGATTAAAAGCAACAGTATTACAATACCACGTTTGCAGCTACCGTGGCATGCTTTAAATAAAGCTCCTGAATGTATTCAATCTTACAGAAAATAGGTACCAAAAATCCCCATGCAACACTTCTAGTACAAATAGGAATATTTACATTGTCAACAATCATTAAAATAAACATTGTTAACACCACATCTTTAAGGCTCTAGCTAATGCATTTCATATAGTTATCCTTTACGCTATAGTGGGCGTTCTTTTTCTTAATGCTTTTCAGTAGGTTTTCTTTAACATATTTTAATCAGCTATGGAATGCAAGTATCCTAATGCAGGGAACACTTTCAAGCATTTTTGTGATGTCTTCTAGCAACCATTTTTGTGCTCGTGCTTCCATCACTATGACAGAAGGCCTGAGAACAAGTAACTGAGCACACAAAACCATTAGTAAATTCTTGTAACAACTCACTGATGCAGAACTGCAGGATTTTTATCCAGAAATGTCAGATATACAAATAATTGTTTAACCGTGTGCCAACACTTTCATTAAGACCACAATAGAAAATTAATAAATAAATTACTAAAGAAGCAGCTACTACTATACTACAAAGTTAAGGAGTGTATTTTCTAAAAAGAAATACTAAAAAGCAGCTTGGCTTGACAGACAGACCCAGTAGGTTTTCTGTCTACTGTTTAGTACTGCAAAAGATCATCTTAGCAATTACATTTTCTATTTTAAATACACTTTAGTGTTACAGAAAACACCAGGCAAAACTACAGAAAAACTGAACAGCTGCAACAATGCTGTTACACAAATTTAAATTTCTCTCTTTGGCAGTACATACTTAGAACATTATCAAATTAGAAAAGCAATGCTTTTCCATGCATTTGGAAAAGACTACATGAAATAACATTATAACATAACTACAGATCATCATATACTGCACTGTTCTGCAGTCCCTTCAAAATATCACAAGCATTCATGACTGTACATATCTTCATAATGTCTATGAGATTAGAACATTTAGATAAAAGCATCAGTCTTGTAAGAGAAGCATAACCTATTTTGCTTATGAAATTCTTGTACATGGTCTTCCACCTAAAGAACATTACACTTCAGAGCTAATATTTTTATAGTGTTTACATAATGTATATTAACTACGTTGATGACAAACTTTGTCCCGAAGCCTGGAAGCCAACAAAAAATTCCTATAACTCAAACTCCATAAAAATTATCATTGCTGTTTCTATTCCTGAAGTACCAATTCACAGCCTTTAAGACTTCACACACACACACTGAAAATTACAATACAATACCGTGACACTTAGAAATACAAGCAAAGCAATTGCCATTCTTTAGGGCTTGATGACTCCTTTCTCAGCCTACTGAAACACAGCTTACAGAAAACTAATTTTGTTTGTTATTAAGCAACATTAATAAGGAACTTATTCCTCCGTACGTCAAGAATAACTGAATATCTAAATACAACAGTGATCGATTATAAACGCATAACAATAATCTGTCAGCCAAAGACAACCGAACTGTAAAAATACATCATTAAGTCTGTTGGTAGTTTCTACTTCAACTTTTTTTCTGTTGGAAAGCATTCCAAGCAAATGAAATACTTGGCTGCCTATTTTTCTTTTCCTTGATTTCTTTTCCCCAGTATTAGAAAACTACAAACTTCAGCTGTTTGTTGAAAAGCCAAGTATTTTGGGGACTTTGTCTCCTATAAAGCAAAGCTTTTCAACTCAGAGGTGTTAAAATTTAGTTGAAGGTTCAGCAGATAACAAATCAGTAACAAATAAGCAAATCCTGTGAACCTGCATACAAGCAGAGAGAGCTCAATGATCTGAAGGGAATAAAGAATTCCTCAACAAGAGGTAAAGGTAGAAATAACTTTCTGAAAATAGCATTGTTAAAGGAAACTATAATGCCAGATAGTTTATTTGGGTATTGGTATTTCAGCTTCAGAAAGTTATTTCATGAATCATGCACTTTTTGTATTTAAAGTGTTATCAATATTAGAATTTGATGTTTCTCTAGTATCCTCTAGCATTGTCTAGTATTTTTTCAGGCACTTCTCTAAACTCTGAACAACCACCAGTTCTGAGATAACTTTTTAATAAAAGTTACAATAGAATCCCCTGCTCTCAAGAAAAGGCAGAAAGACTATCTCTAGTTCCGTACAAGTATTAAGGCAATTTTTCTTTGCAGAATGAGTTAGTTTTCAGAAAATTTTAGATATAAAACACTGATTTCTTAATCATAAGATAAAGTAAATAGATTTGCCCTTACATTTGAAGGTCAGTATTCTGGCTTCAAAGCAACTCATACCCTAGTTTAAAAGAGGTATGAGTGGCAACAGAGGACAATAGAGTACATATAAAATCTGAGGCAAGTAAAAAAAAAAAAAAAAGTCCGATATTTATTTGCTTGTCAGTACTTTAAATGCTCTTGTTTGTTAGCTTCATAGCTTATGTTTCCAAACAGGTTTCAGCATACTTTTATATTCAGTCAGTTCTCCAAACACTCTGAATGCTTGATTTCTAGATACCACTTCCAATGTTCAGCCACTACATCTCCACTGAAAAATGGTTGATTTTAGACTTCAACATCTGGAACTTTTTGAGTTTAAACATTTACACAAGTTTTATTTGAAATGCCAGTAGGGGGTTAAAGTAGGAGTAGAAAGCCCATTCAATAAAGAAAATGCAATTTATATTAGAACTTACGATTACAATAGAATCCTAATAACTGAGCATACAACTTCATTTTTACAGAGTAACAACTATCACTGTTATCCAGTTAGACCCTTCCAAAACGGTTTTAACACAACTTCTTGCAACATAGTCCAACTTACCCCCTACTTGCCACTCTTGGTCTTGCTTTTACACAAAATAGCCAATCAAATCTGCCTGTGTTCTCCTCTACTCCACTGGACTACTTATTCCTATCCCAATTATAAAGCAACTGAACACATAACAAAACAATTCCAGCAGTTGCATAAAACTAATTTTATGAAGAACTGCCATTCTTCAAGAGTTCAGAAGCATGTCAAACTGGAGAAAAGAGCTGGTGAATTTTTATTTTTGTATTGCTTTTGAAGAAAAAGAAATGAAAGACACTTCATTGAAAAATTAAGGAACCAACTGAGCTGCAAAACTAAGAATAGATCTTTGACCACTAGGTCAAATTTCTATTAACTAGTTATTAGTTTATTAACCAATAACAATTAATAGTCACACTATTTGTAAAAAAGCCTGATTTCTAAAGGTTAAGCAAATGTTTCCAATTAACCATTAATTATTGCAAAGCCCCCCTATACCTTACGATGATTTGAAAGAAAGCACAATCCCAGCGTCCTGAACTAAGTGTAGACAACTTATGTGGAAAACCATTCAAGTAAGTTAGAGCTTTCAAGAAATACTAGGCAACAGAAATTACTTCTGTTGGTGTTAACTGCTCTGGACAATACAGCAATGTTATTTTATGTTTAAGAACTCTCTCATGCTGCTCAGTATGCTCGGAATACTCTTCCAAATTCTGTTTATCAAATCTCTACTTCCTTCAAGCAATTGCAGACCAAAATGTTTCTGAAACACAGCTTTCATGAAGATGAACAAACACTGGGTTGGGAAGCACATCCATGACATTCATGTAGTTCGTACAGGTAAGTGCGTGTAACTGTTCTTGCGCCACTTTTTACTCTTTCCCTTCCAGCTATACATTTGAACCTTGAAA
Organism: Anarhynchus alexandrinus; assembly: GCA_008711295.1. Lineage (NCBI taxonomy): Eukaryota > Metazoa > Chordata > Aves > Charadriiformes > Charadriidae > Anarhynchus > Anarhynchus alexandrinus. The sequence continues at coordinate 2,730,843 of VUYV01000056.1, read as the reverse complement.
CCACCAAAAGGCAAAATCCTTTGGACTCAAATGGATTGTTTTCCACAACATATATAAGTGAGTTAAGACGATAATTAAAGAACACATTAGGAGCAACTATCTACTCAATTCGATAACAATTTAATGGAACTCTGGTATAAAGTTAGGACATTTGCATTATTGTAAACCCAATTAATCAGTATCATACTATTTCTTAAGTGATCCTAAAACTAATCTCATTTTCCTTAAAATTGAGTAATATACATATTAGAAACTTTAGACTCATATTTATATTAACTTATTTCATTTTCACTGTACTCTACAATTTTCTTCTACTGTAGACCAACATGTAAACATTTCTCAATGTAAAAAGTAAGATTTAAAACTCCAAAACCCATTAACACTAGCAAACAAAGCATATGTTTAGCTATGAAAAAAAAAATTACTCTGCTAGAATTACCTTGCTGAAATAAGTCAAGTAAAAACATAACAAAAAAGTGGATTTTGACATTTCATATTTTGTTGAATACCATTACTGCACAGGCAATCACTGTCTCTTACATATAAATTAACATCCTACCATCTGTCAAGTGTTCAGATAATCACAGGGTTTAATGCACAATATGGTTATTAGAATGTGACCTGGCAAAAAGAAAAAGAACACAACCTAATTTGGACTATGAAATCTATGATCTCACTTGCGAATGACAGTTTGACAAGCTATTATTCTGCATTTTGGTTTCTACAGTAAAAGCAATTTTACGCATACATAATTCTATTAGTCATACAGCCAACTGCCTGTGGAAGATTACTTCAAACTATAAAATTTGCTTGGTCATTCAGGATTTTGAACTTACACAAATATTTGCACCATGAATTGGAATTTAATGATCTGTATATACACACCTAGGAATAAACCACAAGTCTCTATGCAAAATAATCCTCTGTGATGCTACCATTAACTATAACTACAGACTTCCCATGTCGATTTTCAAGAAAGCATGCAAAAAAGTCATTAAACCCATTAATTACCTATATATCAACTGACATAGCTGTTTCAGAAGTATAGTGTACAGGACAGTTCTGTGTGTAATCTGTTTCACATGCAACTGTGTCATCTGCTAATAAGCACCATTAATGATTACCTTTATTCATAATATTACTTACCTCTTTGTGGCTTATTCCACTTGCAATACATTGTCTTCCCCAAGGTAAACATGATTGACAGCCATCTCTACTCAAAACCAGTAAAAAAATCTTACTACTCTCTAACAGAAAACTATACCTAGCAAGCCTCATGTGCCCATGGTTCCCACATTTTTCAATGACTCAACTGCATTGTTAATGCTCCAATACAACATATTTCCAAAGGATATACCCTAATGATCACTTCAAAATACATGCTTGGGAAAGGTGAAATTATGTCTTCAGGAAAAAACAAACAAAACATTCTAAGATGGTGACACAATGAAAACAAACTGCAACAACAACAACAAAGAGAGTTCAACACAGTTTTATTACCCGCAGAACTTTGGCAGGATAATAACTATGTAATAAGTAAAACCAACAAGTGAGTTAAATTATATTTCTTTACTTTCGCCTTCACTCAGCCTCTATAGTTCTAACGTGTATATTTTCTTTAGTCAGGAAAAATTATGTGTTTTCCTGTCATGTTGGCTCAATTCACTTGTGAGTCAGTGCACTGAAGGCTCTGCTGCAGAGACTCATAGCTTGGCACTATCAAACCCACAGAAATGAAATTTAAGAACAATGTGATAGATTTTGCAAGCTTTAGTTACACTACACAAGAACCTGCCTCAATAATAAAGCACCGTGATCTTGCCGTCTTGCCAGAGGGCACGAAAAATCAAATCATGGTTTATGCAAGGCCTGTCAGCATTTCGAAGTGCAGTACTACTTCCAGCTATACAAAACAGCTCTTACCAGACAGAGGTCTGCTATTCTGATTACCAGTTTCTACCAAAAGGGAAATAAGAAAAAACAAGAACAAACCACAAGGAAGGAACATTTAGACTACCTTGTTCAGGTTCAGTTTTACATGTAGTAAAAGATTTTCCATATTAAATGCCAGAAAATCGCAGTTATACCAGGTAAACATCAGAAAGTACCATTTTCCAAAGCACCTGAGTGACCTACAAGCCTTATCCTTGTTTTGAAGGATCACACAATTTAATTACTGCAGGTCACCGAACTCAAATGTCCAATAATGCAGACAGTGGGATTTATAAGACATGCTTAGCTGCATCATCCAAACCTGTAATTGCTTCATGAAACTCGTTCCTTTGTACTGGTGAGCCTCTAAGATTTTCTTCATGGAGAAGTTACTATGATTAAAAAAGGTAAGACTAATCACGATATAATCTAGTAATTCTCTGGATGTCTCTCAGTGTGTAGCAAGTGTGAGGCAGTGCAAACAAAAGCATCTTATGTTAGTGTGCTCTACAAATGTTTACCTGGGGAATGACCACAGAGTAACCACCAAGCAGTAAAATCTGTCTCTCTTATTGTTCATTGAATTTATGAGGTAAAACAAGTGTTAACCTTAATTAAAGTCAAGACTCTCCCAAAATCAGAATTCAGGCATTTTAGTCAGTTGGGTATATTTGAAAAATTTACCCTTAAATTTAATCATTTGGAACATTATTCTGCCCTAACAATAACTGACAACTCTAACCAACTTCAGGTTTTAACTAGAAAACACTGCACATCAAGTCCCAGATTATGAAAGTTAGAAAATTACATGGAATTGTATTTGCCTAGTTACACTTATTAGGAACTGTTTGACTCTTCAGGGCAGACTCACATTGCGACTAACACTGAAATTAACCTTCTATGATGGCTGCTAATTGCTGGCTGCTCAAGTGACTGAAAGCAGATCTACATGACCACAGCTGCTAAATCACACCTGATTACCTTTACTGCTGTAGATGATGCTTTGAACAGAACATAGTTGGTCAGCCTTAAATAACCATACTGATGATGATTTTAAGTTGCAGTCTTTGGTAGGAAGCTATGAAGATAACCACAGTCCCAACAGGATGTTATAGAGACTCCACATCGCGCTTCAGACAAAATGCTTCTGGAATACAGCCTCTGCTGCACGTTTATAATTTACAGCTTGTGCTGGCAGAAGTAGGGCTGGGGAGCAGAGTAAAGACTTCTGGGTCAAAGCCTGCCAGACTGGTGAAAGGAAAAGCTTACCACAGATGGTGTAGCTCTCAGGTGAAAGAATGGCAGCAGCAGGGCTCACCAAAGATTATTTACAGCAGACAGGTAGTTTTGGCTGGGTCTGGAACAGTTACTTTTAGTGTCCTGTGAGAAACCTCCTCCAGCACCACTCCCAGACCAGATACTTAAAGAGAGCACCATCCTGGGACAGGCTGCACACTCCCAAGAGGGACTGGCATGATACCAGAATGTATGGTGCAAGTACAAAAAGAATAACTTTCCAGCATTTTCTGCTTGGACCTGGCAAGAATCCCTCTTTATGTATGCTAAACAAATCACCTATTCGTTTCTGTTTAAAGGCAGCACACAAACTCTTTCTTTGTTTTGGGGCTTGGGTTATTTTATCACCACCAGAGTTCTGCAGATACAGTTCTAAGGATGAAGTTTAGCTATTTAAAATCCTTTTCTTGTATTCATACATCCCAGTGAAGATATAGTAAAAACAAAAGGGAAGGAAAAAAAAAAGTATCAAAACACATCAAAAGCTAGTATTTTCAGGATACTTACTCTTTGAATCCCGCAAACAAGGCTAAGAAAAGGTGATAGGCATCTAGGATACTCTATTTTACAGACTTTGGTTTCCAAAACAAAATACATTTTAAAAAAGACTATGTATACATAGGTCTGCCACTTTTACTGTTTTTCCTAAGCAACTGACGCATCAAGATGCATTTCATTTACCTATGGAAAGGTTTAATTTTAAAGATTCATTACATCATCTTTTAATTTTCTTTTGTTCAGAGAAAAGAGTTTTCACAGGAAGTTGATCAAGCTTTTGTGTTTTCAGGTCAATTTGCAAGTTTTTTGGCCTATACTATTCAACAGGGCATTTATATTATTATGATTCACTCATCTCACCTGTCCCATATTCTCTCATGGGAGCATGAAATTGAATACATTAATATCAGAATACTTAAATAATCAGAAAGACAATGTAAGTTTGCTTACTGAAACATTTAAAGTAATTTCTCACTAGGCCAAGGACAGGGGAAGATGAAGATTAATGTCTGATTATCCCAAATCAACCAAAATACAAGAGTAGCAGCTGACCTAAAGTAGTATATTACAACTACCAAAGCACGTGGCCATAAGAACACCTTTGTATACTGTGTGAAGAAAATACTGTAGGTGAGAGGAAAACACTTTAAAAAGAGTAACTTTGGTAATCAAAGGAGCTTCATACTTGTCTTCCTCCCAGAATATTCAACAAATTACATTTGCTCTTCTATAATAATTTCATCCCTAACAAGATCAGAGAAAATGATTTATTCCACCCCCAGTCTTCCTACATTTGTACGTCATCCTATGGGATACTGACTTTCTGAATTGCTTTTGGCCATCTGATATTACATTACTGCAGCCTTCTGCAGAAAGAGCCAGAACAGAAAAAAATAAAAGAAAAAATCAAAATAATTACATTAATGCTGGGAATCAGAGTTTATTGACTTTCCCTTGAGCTATAATACCAAAACGCTGGTTAGTGAAGTTGTCAACTTATTTAATGATACCACCAACTCCTCCCTGAACTCATCAAAACATCTTCTGAAAACATTTTCAAAAAAGTTTTTGATGTACAGTAATACATTTTTAACTCTAGTTCATCTCAATGCTGGAGATTACTTTATTTGCCTCTGTTCCTTCTACCTGTTTCTGCCTACGAAGACACTAAAATACATTGTCATTGTAATGAAAAAAAACCTTCAAGGTTGCTCTGAATTGTTGCATTCCCAAGCAAAACAACATCTAATTTTCACATCCCAAGTATGTCCTACTCCTTCTACAAAACCTATGAAAAGCTTTTGTTCGAATACAGTTCTAATAAAAATAAACACCTCATACCCACATGGTAGCTTGCTCTGAGAACTTAAGTTCATAACATGGTATTCTGCCATACAAATGCTCCAGTGGACAGAGTTTCCGTAGCTCATTATCCTTTTTTCAGATTTCACTCACAGTGACCCCTCCCAAGCAAAGAGGGCTACCTATACATGTGTTTGTTCCAAAAGTTCTCTTTGAAATTGCTAACACTTCTTCCCCCGATGTCCTCCTTTGGAGAGCAGATTTCCTTTCCCAACACTTTTTTTTCCTACACCAATAGTGTCAAAAGCACCTTTTCCCCTCCCTTCCTTTTTTAAAACGACTTTAACGTACAACGTGTATTTATGGGAAGAGGGTAATAGTTAATTAGACAGCTGATAATGAGAAAAACTGGCCAGAGCTACTTTTCCCATAAGTGTCAACAGTGCAACAGAACATACCATGTCTAACAAAAGATTTGTCCTTGTATCATATACAATACAGCTTATTTAAAACATACAGAAAATGTACTATAAACAGATTCACAATCCAATGCTGTTGTTGAGTTTTCTGAATACGAACAAAACCAAGAAGTACTTAACTGAAAGAAGAAGCTATAGCTAATCACTTTCTCTTTTTTCAGTATAACTGTGAGCATGCTATGGAGTGTTTACAGTAAACCTCTTCCTCCTAAAAAGGCTCAGGCTAAGAATTCATTATTTTTAAATCTAAACAACATAACCTCTTCTGAACAACATGCAATTAGAAAACCCATGAAATAGAATGCATAAAATATAGAACATAAAACATAATGTTAATCACAGTTTTGGACAAGGAAAGATGGAACTCTGAAAGAAGGGAACGAGTAAAATCCTTCAGCAAGATCTCCATTAATAAAACTGTTTCTTCAATTCCCTTATATGGGACAAATCAAGTTTGTTAGTTTCGTTATCTGGTGATTGAACAAAGGAATTTATGCCAGAACACTCCTGCCAACACATGATACCTGCAGATCTGTAATATAATCTAACATGTTTTAGTAGCAATAGATAGACCCTTTGATGTTATAGTGAATAGGCCCTTTGATACTCATCCACAGTCAATCACTCCACTACAGGAATCTGCTTTGAAAGTTTGGCTTGAACGTAAGATTATTCAAGAAAACTGTTCAAACAAGCTATCATGACATGACAGATCAGAAGAAACAGCTTTCAATAAAGGCAGACGGGGCATGCTTCTTACCTTTTGCAAGGCAATTTGTTCTGTAACATTAGAAGGGACAACATCAGACAGCACCAACAACCCGGTCAACTGAATTGGTGTCAGTGCCTCCCACTACAAGTAGAATCTCTTCCATTTAAGCATCTATTAGTCCTATGAGAGAAAGGTGATAGACACCCAGGAAGCAATACTCATATGAAATAGGACCAAACTTCTGTACATTTCCAAAGTGTAATCTGGTTTGCTTAATTAAATTAGCTTTTGCCAGGTAGGGGAAAATGAAAAATCTAAAAGTTTCTAAGTTAAGAGAGGCAAAAAATGCATTATCATACTTTCCAATCAATTTAGAATAGTATATTCACCACTAAACTTTTATTCTTGTGTTTAGTCTTTAAATACATAAGGAAATGGCAAATCTTTTTTAGGACCTTTCAGTGTTGTCCAAGCTTGGAAGTGAGCAGAGATTCCAGCAGAGATTTCTCTGAGATCCAGAGATCTCAGCAGAGATTCCAAGAGCTGCTCTTTTCATTCGAAAATCAAGATAGAGGACAATATTTAGAGCCACAAAAATGCAGTGTGCATTTAAAGATGATAATCAGAAGCTTCTTGAAAATTGTTTATTGAAGAGTAATTTTATAGAGAGTTGGACTACTGTAGAATTATTTAGTAGTCACCGAAATACTTAGTGATGACAAAATAATGCAACTTTGATTTAAATTGCTATAAATTCCTAGTCTTACATCTGAAATACTGTAACATACAATACTGCATTTTCAGTAGTATGATTATTTAGATATTAAACTTTATCATCATACAAAAATGGCATTATACACATCTAGTAGGGATAAGCAGGAATAACGCCTAAAACTATGTCGCAATAATGAAAATTACAACTTCTAGATATAAATGGGAACTCATATTGAATTAACCCAGCTTTTTAAGTTGACAGTATACAGTATGAAAGACAAAATTAGACTCTTTATTTAATTTCTAATAACAGTTCAAAACTGCAATTTCAGAGGTGCTTGATAAAGACTGTCTTTTTTTGAAAATTGATTTCCATTAACCTTTTGACAGTCTTCCTAATTTAATTAGTTTAAAGTCCTCCTTAAAGACACCTGCTGTGACATGTACTATCCCTGTTTCTATTCCTAACAAAATTCCCTTACCAGGGTGCTGATGTATTTCAGTGGCTTTTCCTTCAGAAGTATTTTCAATAAAACAATAAATATATGCCAGAGGTTATACAGTCAAGGGTGGGGTTTGTTTATTTTGGTTTTCGTCTTTTAATATTTTTTAAAACATAGTTGAAGGAAAGAAGAGCCTCCTAAAAAGAAAAGTTTATTTTCTCATACTTAACGACAAACGATGGCCCTGCCACGCCTAGGCTTTTGAGTCCAGCTTTGGGTCTGCTTCTGCTCAAAAGACAGCTGAACAGTTTCAAACATTAGCTTTGTCTTTACCCTGAGGGTACATGAAATGGAGGGGCTTGAAAGTGTCAAGCCTTCCTGCACAGTATTCAAAGCTCTTTGCTAAATCTTCCTGGTGACTTCAATTCTCTGCAGCTGAGTTTGAGTACCTTTAAATAAGCGATTGCCTAATAAGATCTTTCAGACTTGCTGCTCTCACACAGCAGTGACAGTGTAGATTTCATTAGTGGACTATTTTACTGCATATAAAAAAAATAAACTACTACTATGTGATTTCTTCAACTACCTTATTAAATACAGACCATTCCTTTACAAAATATTCAATATGCTAGTGCAAGAGCATACTGTTTTGCAGTGTCAAGCAACACGCACTTACTCAGACCAAGGTTTGTGTTACTGATCTTCTAGTGTTAAAAAAGTTTGGCCAAAAGCTTTAATTGAATGATTAAAGTTTAATCTCTTACCAACTATGATTAAGTGGAATCCCTTTAACTGTAATCTGAACATCTTTTTGCAATTTCTGCCCAGAAGCTACAGCTTGAAGAGACACAGTATAGAGAGAATTCTGTTGCACATTATACTTTTACCAAGAACATCAAGCATAACATCAAGCATAATGCATTTTTCATGTTTAGCTCAGTGAACAAGTTTTTCTCCCAAGACTGAGAAGTTAGCCTTTAACAAAAGCAAACCAGGGCAAAGGATTATGAGAACTATTTTGGCATTACCAATGGGCTTTAAAGCAATCTAATTAGGTAGCCACACGCTATGTTTTGTGAGAAAACTAGCAACCTAATAACCAGATTGTCATTGGAAAGAAAATGAAAAATGCATGTTAGCGGTGAAATACTAGATCTTTCTCTGCCATTTGCATATCCTATAAATTCCTGTCGATACCTCAATTGGGCTGACAGACTGCCTACTAAAATGCTTTTGGTTTTGATTTTTAAGTATTTCTAACACTTGTAAAACTATTTTAACTTAAGAATAACCTGCCCTATTTCAGGCTTGGAACCATAATGAGAGGCATTCAAGTTTACGCACCACCTTCCAAAAGAGAAGGATTCAACACCCGTTAGATGCAGAATTTCAACTTTACAACAAAATCATTTTGTGTTACATTTATGATAAAATAAAGGAAGACTCATTGATAAGACACAAGATATTAGTTATCCTCACTTAAAACTTGAGGAAAATCTCATTACTTAAATTCTGTTTGCAGATTAACTAACAATTACAGGTAGTAGCTTACAACGCCACTAAACCACCTTCAGTAAAGTAAACAACGCATTTCCCACAATTACAGTTTACGACGGTTAACTGCTTTGTTTCACTTAGAAAAAAACATCTGTAAGCAATTTCAATATTTCCATCTTAGCCAAGAAATATTGGTATAACAATGGAACACTAATCCTGAGACAGCTGCATTTTTAATATCATCTGAACCTCCTAGATCAGAAATAAGTGTTATGCAACCTGAATCTCGGTATAAATGCACATTTCAGGTTGTATGGAGCCATTGTATTTTAGTCCTATCATGATATACAGAATTTTAAGGCCATATGATGCAGTCACCTGGAAAACAGATTGCCACTGCTGTTATCTCATTCTCCATCCATACTTAAATTCTAACATAAATTTGGAAACTAGTATGTGGAAAACATTTAAAGTTAGAAATCAATGTGGTATACAGCCTGAAAGATATAATCCTAAATTTCAAGGTGTAAAACGCATTAATCTTCAGAAGTTTGAAGGACAATGCCTGATAAGCTCACACATTAAATACACTGGCAAAGGCGATCTGTTGAGAAACCAGAAAATCCTTCCAAGCACTGTTTCTGTACCAATGTTCAGAAATAAGAAAGAACTTTTCCGTATAACAGGACAAAAAACACTGGCTCTTGTGGAAACACCTTTTTTCCTTTTTTGGATTCACACTACCTATTTAAAATCCCCATAGTATATGCAAAAATATAAAGGAAATATTTGTGAAAACGCTACATACAGCTATACTCCATTCTCGCTAAACATCCTTCTCTTCAGTACAGGAACAATGTGCGTAACATTACTGTTGTCCTTGACATGGCACATCTTGACTGATGCATCAGTAATATTTTTCCATACTATCTAAAACTGAGGAAGCAACTCGGAACTCACCCAGTCCTCATCTGTGAACAAAGAATTAAAAATTACCATGTGACTGCAATATCTGGCTGTACATGAAGTATTTAAGAAAGCATGATACAAGAAAACCATTACAGAAAGTAATAATGGTGAAAATTACTCCATTCAGCTATTCAACTTAGGCATACAAAAAGATGCAGTATCAACACATGCATTGAACTTTACTCACTACTACTACACTTACTTCCTTTCTCAACAATTCATCTTACTGATGTCTGAAAAAAAACACCCTCTGCAAATGGACGTGTTCTTAAAACGATGTAATGATTTAACTTACTGTACTGTGGTGCACTGACAAAGTGGCTGTTGCAAATATAGTTTGTTCTGAGCCACAAAGCTATGACAAAAACTTGATGATGGAAACACAGCATGAACTCCTTTTTTTTCCCCTTCGTATTTTTTTCCTTCCCCCAGCTTTCAAAGGACCCTGTTTACAGTGTGAAAACCTAATTTTCCCTGAAGTGTTCTACGTTAGGAGCGTTTTCTTCCTGTCCAAGTTATTTAAAACTATGTACTTGTTATCAATTCATAGCAAAGCTCCCATTGATACCATTTCTAATACTGCTGTAGACTAATTACTGTATAAAGCTCTTATGTAGCATTGTGTTGTTTCATCTACCAAACGGTGTGCTACCATTTGAACAATTTATCCTTAAACCAAAAGCTTCAGACAAACAGCTGTTTAATAGCTATTACATAAACAAGTACAAAAAATGAAAAATAATTTGAATTAGAATAGTATACTGCATTTAATACAGTAAAAAAAAGTTCCTTTACTGTCTTGTTTCAGAGACAATATACCAAAAAGACAACAGAAAACACTGGGTTTATATCCACTTAAAATATGAAAGACAATTCTTCATTATAAGCATAATATCCAGTCCTCATTTTATTCCCCAAGTCTCAGTAAAAGAATAAAGAGATTTTTCTCCCCTTCCCAGGAAATAGATTAGGGAGGCATGACATTTTTCCACTTCACTGTTGTATGCGTTTATAAGCTTTCCTTTTGTAGCCTTTATGAATTCAAACAGTGCTAGGGTTAAGCTGGAGCAAAGCAATTTGGCATGCTTGCATCTGCTTTTATCAGGGAAAGCAAAAGCAATCCATGAGGTCTGGACTGACCTTAAAGCACAAGTATTTATTTGGAGATTCTAAGGGCTTACCGATTGTGTTTGGTAAATTCGATCACACTCGCATACAATGTCACCTTAATTCAAGCAATCACCTTTCGGTTCTTCTGTTGCGTCAATACTATAATTGGCACTCTATTACTATAAATATTCTGTCTCTAAAAAAGAGGACATATTAACCATATTTTCCAATTCTACCATGTTGCTTTCTACAGGACAGAGCCAGGTGTCTCAAGTCAACTACTTCCAAATTCAGATGATTTATTTTAAAAGAAAAGTTAAATCTATGCTGTTCAATGCAATTATATTTTCAAAGTATATATATAACCCAGTGATAGCTTCCATAAACAACTGTCCCAGAAAAATATAAAAATCAATCATTCTCACAAGCAAACAACTACTACAGAAATCTCAGAGATATGAAAGGAGGTAGTTTGGAAAACAGGTCTTTGCTGCTTTCACCAAGTAAGCTGTTCCTAAATTAATCTGCTGAAATACAAATGCATTCAGAGAACACACCTCTTCCTCTAGGAACTGGACACTACTATTTTGTTTTAAGGCAGGATTGCTCCCATTCATTTATGGAATTTTAGCAACTATTAGTGTTTCCAATTCTCGAGTCCACAAAAAATTAAAAGAAATGCATCAGGAACAATTAGGGGGGAAACTTTTACTGCCTCTCAATGGCAATGATACTTGACCAAATTTACATCCACTGCAGTGCAAGCAGTAAAACAACGTGAATAGAGTCTGCTGTTTTGCAAATGGACTGCTTTTCCAGAACACTTCTGTCTTTCCAGTTAATAAGCATTACCATTATTATCAGGTAGTGATGTGCCACTGATTAAGATTTTATTGTTCTCTTTTTCTAGTTTAATCACTCTTCCCCGGTCCTTTTTTGTCGTTCCTTGGTTATTTCCTTTATCTATTGGAAAATCTGAGACTATTTTAAAACTGGCAGTACATAGAATTCATTCTCAGTGACAGGATAGCAAGTCCCACCTTTCACACGTTTTAGGTATGTCAACATCCTATATTTGAATACGATTTGGTGTCCTGTAGCCCTGTGTAATATTGTCGCTAGTGCTTTTCCCTGTTAGAATACTGATACGTCAGTATTTAGGATTATTTGGTTCCAGATAGCCAGTAACTCTAACACCCGGCACCACTTAGACATAGTATTGTTCTCCCTCCCCTTTGACTCCCTCAGTCTTTTCAGACAGGCTACAAATATTTATTTTAATATTCCAAGCCAAAAGGCAGACTTCCCCCCTCAGAGAATCAGAAAATCAAGCCACACCTTCTCACAAAAAGACAAATTGATTCAGTTCACCAGGCCTGCTCAGGGCTCAAAAGCAAAGCAATCGGCTTCTCACCGAGACACAGAGATCAACACACACAGTTCCATTACTGCCAAGTACAAGGTTCTACAATCGAGATTCTTCGTTGCTGTTTTCTGCTCACCCAGTCTGTTTGCTTAACATCCTACTAACATACTAACGGCATAGCTACACTGCCTTTTTAATCCAAAGAAAAACTGCATGATTCTCTTAATTTGACATCAAACCCAGATCAGTAACTTACGCTAAGGGGCAAATCATAGTAGCTTGAGCTCAGCTCAGTGCTGAAGGGGTGAGACAGCAGCTTCAGGATGGAGCTAGCTCATATTTACCAGTTCACAATGAAGGTGTGAAGAGCTTCTCTCTGCATGGACTGTAACATTTAAGAAATCTGCTCACACTAGGACAGAATTAATCACCTCCTCAGAGGAGATTTCTCCTCTTGCCAGCATCCCTCCAAGGAAAAGCAAGCCTGACAATTAATGCAGGTAATAGCATCTGACAGCAGCTATGCACATGAGAAAGAACTCTGTGTGTGTGTGTGTAAGAAATGGAAGCCAAAACTATCTAATATCAATATAATAAGGATATTTGATTCACGGGTCACCTATGGCATGCAACACCACAGGTACCATGATAACTATAGTTACACAAAAGATTAAGCAGGTACAAACAGCTGTAAACCTACAAATTGCTGCTGTCACATACATAAGTACACTTGCTTGCTTCTCTTAAAAGTTTTCCTTTGGAAATACTTTTATTCACCACAAATATTTGCTCCAATCTCTCTCTTTTTAATTCATCTACCTATAAACAGCTTGACTGTACATATAAGCATTAAAAATGAATTTACCATGTCATAAAATGCAAACGTGGTCAGGAAAAAAAAAAAATCGAACTCATACCACAGCATAGCATAGATTCATTTCTTCTATATTATACAAACCTGTTGTTTAAGAAGTGTTTAAACAGTTGATCCTAGTGATTTACAATTTATGACACAACAAATTCATATCAATTTAAATTTCACTGCATAATGTGACTATCTTGAATTTCTAAATCTTCCTTTTATGTTGCAGGCTGCTTTAATTATCACAGTTCCACTTTCTGAAACTGACAACAGAAAATCTAAGGATGAAAAGAAGTAGTCATTGAAAAAAAAAAAAAATACGAGATCATGGGACATTTGAATCTGACCAAAAAAGCTTATTGATTAAAATGGGTCTCTGTCAGGGTGCCTGACATATTATCCAGTCTCTTTTCAGTAAAAAATTATTTCTACTTTAACTATTAATCAAAGAACAATTAAGTTACACATTTATGAGTAAGTACTGAATGCTGAAGTATCTTCAAAGGAAAGACTGAAGTTACTGTGATACTTTATACACAGACAACTCTTATGCTCTGCTGCCTACATTTTAGGCATTTATCCAGTTAAAACACAGTGAAAAATCCACAGCTATGCAGCATTACGTATCTTAATTTCCTGCTTTCTGTAGAAATGCTTGATGCATACTACTACATAAGCAAGCCTCATGCAAATTCAGAAGAACCATAAAAAAAGCCACTTCTAATTTTTTTTTTCCCACCTGACATTATTCAGCTGGGGACCAGAACCAGTACCAGTGCATTTACTTTGAAATACCCTAGCATTAGACTTTGCAAACTTAACTACACCAGAATATCTTAATCCCTGTGAACAAAGCAGAAGTCAGCAGTCATTCTCTAAGATTTGGCAACTCTCAGCACATCAACTTTCTTTACATTTTCCCTCTATCACTCAGCATTTTTGTATGATAAGGAAGCCAGGTTGCTAAAGAAATTGTCCTGTCAGCTTTATCTTTAATCTACGCGTTTAGATCTGTGAATATAACAACAAAGGGTGTAACGCAATGTTTGTCAATGCGATGCAATAAATACACTTACCTTTACAGTATCTTCTTTCTGTACTTCAAGGCTACAAAGGGATAATAAATGCATACATAAAAGTAATGACCTGCCTACCACTAAAAAGAGAATGTTTGGACTATATATTAATAATCATGTTTACTTTGTTCAGCTACTACTGTATGAAAAAAGTCTGTACTAATAAGATGTTGGTTCTCTCTACTGTTTTAGTGACACCACAGTTCAGTTGTTAACGCTAAAGTCATCCAGCAGTCATGTACAAAGAGAGGGGAGCCAAGGCTAAAGTGATTTTGGCCAGTACTGATTTCCTCTGAAGTTACAGGGGAACTGCCCTGCATGTTTGTCAGTGAGACAACTCAACACAGCCAAAAGATCAATTTGTACAAACCAAAGTTTAATCTGCAAGATAATTAACAAACAAGTAGAACTAATTACCAAAGGAAGTGGATGCTCATCCTACTCAGTTTCTTCAAATGAAGACAAGCTTTCCAGCAGATACACTCCAGCCTAACACAAGTTAATTGCCTCCATCAAGAGAAATAAGTGAAATTCACATTCCTGACACAGGAGATCAAACTAAACGCTTCAATGCTCTCTTCTGGTCTTTACTACTATGAATCTACACATCACTCTAGTAACCCTATGTACAATTTTAATCTTATTTTAGCACAAGAAGAAACACAAATTTGTCCAAACCCAAATTGTTATTAGCCTTTCCTTCAGTTTTCCTGGAAGAAGAGAATAATCCTGTGAGGGAGAATTACCTCTTGTCTTCACCTCATTACTGCTCCACCGAGAAAAAAAAAATTCTACTCTCTTCCCTCTTTTAATTTCACAATTGCACCATAATGATAATGATTCTTCAAATTATTTAGGCTAGCAAGATCTGGCTACCTAAGGAGCCAGATACCCACTCCAACAAAAACGAGTTAAGTCAAGGGACAAAGTTGCACATGTATCAGCTAGGAACTTAGGATTTAGGAAACAGGAATGTAGATTCCAGGTGTGTGCATCTTCACTGTTGCTGAAAATTTTTAGAGAGATTGTAAGTGTGCATGTATAAATTGTATATCCATGTTTTTACCGGCATGCATTTGGGTTATCCTCTCATAAATCCCTCTCTCTTATCCACAGAAAAACTGTTGGAAACTACAAAAAAAAAAGAAAAAACCCAAAACCACAAACCACACAACCCCACACAAAATACATATTAGCCTTAATATGCTGTAGAGTTCATTACAGAAGAAGCAGCCTTCTGCTGACTTTTTAAAATGTTCCTGTTCACTTACATTTTACTTCAGAGCTTGTTTTGGATATTCTTTTTACTTCTGCGACATTGCCATTGATTCATTCTGGTCAGAAGTCACAGCTTTTATTTCTTTTGAGCAAACCAATGGTTTTACCAACAAACTGCACTTCGGGAAGTTCATTATACTCTCTGTATTCAAGATCACCAGAAGTCATTCTGGTACTTTGTTATGCTTTCAACTATGATATTGAGCACAGGTGCTGTCTATAATGACCAAGTGAACAGAACTCAGCTGAACATCTTTATCTAATTTTTCAAACCTAGAACTTTGTGTCACATTTCATTTTTATGAGACTTATTTCAAACTTTTCCACACAGGTCTTGGGTACAAAGATGATATTTTTCTTTGGTTTTTATTTTATAGCTCTCTAAGCTATCCACAGAACTCATCAGCTGAATTGTCATCAGCTGTTGTTGAGCTTTTCAACAGTCATCTTGATTGGTATCTCCCAAAGGCATATTGTAATCATTTTACCACTGATAGGGTTATAGGCAGTCACACACTTTGACATTCCCCTCAGATACGATAAATGCAATCCTCATTTTCTCAGATCTCATGCAATTCACCACGTATCCATCTATCACCACAGAATGACCCCTTCTATTCCACTGAAGCTGTAAAGCCCAAAGATATAAATATCTTCCTAATTCATACATATGCCACACATTCCATAGTCCTGTTTTTGATTAGTTTGTGGTGGTTCAGCTCATTGTTTCCTCGATGGAAATATCAGCTGGTATATTCCTTTGAATAATTTTGGACAGCATTACTTTGAATAAAACATTATTAACAGGCTTCTCCCCCAGTGTAATCTATCTCATTCTTAAATACCAGAGGGCATTTCTGACATGTGCCATGTATGGATCATTTTGCTTGCGGATGCCACAATCTTTCTTATTATAAAAAACAGAAACCAGTTTGTGGTTGTTAGAAGCTAAAGCAAAGACTTGATCTGTCTACTTTTAATAGCATGTTCTCCACTGATGCCTCACTATCATTCTCAAATGATCATCAGTTCTAACATTTCTCTAGTTTCTAAACACCTCTGTAAACCCACCACCAAAGTAGACTGTTACTGCCACAATAAAGAAAGCCTAAGTTTTATCCACATACGGACATTTTAAGACATGCACAATGCAGACACAGTTAAGGTGCTATGTGTTTATGGAAGCAATACATAAAACATATAATCAGCATAATCTTTTAAATAAAAAGGTCACAAGACAATTCCACAAGTACTATAACTAAATACAAATTACATCCTGTGTCTGCAAACATTACATCCAGTAGCCACAGTACTTCTATAGCTGGCTTTCAGAGACAGCTGATTAAAAGAAAATTAATGCTCGTAAAACAGCAAAAGAAAAAAATCCATGCCAATATAACAAGATTACTTTTCACTATTAAAATTACATTTGTATTCAGTTTTGCAGCTAAATTATTTTTAAATATCAATCAAGTGCACATCTAATTGTGTGCAAGTTGATGTGAATAAGAATAGGTAATTGACAGCAGCATTTAAAAAAAAAATATAAAAACTATAAGGATGCACCCGTTAAGAAGTCACAATCTTGCTAGCTTACTATCTACTGTGCACATTTTTGTTGCAGTTACCAAAATTAGGGGTACTAAGGAAGTACATATTTTTGTATGCATTAGGAAAAATGATGCCTTAATTCAGAAGACTAGACCAAAGCAGAGAGTTTTATTAGAAAAAATATACATACTATGTGTGAATCACCTTATTACTGTAAGACCTGTAATGATTTAAAAGAAGTCTTAAGTATTTAAAATCTTAACTATTACACCTCAATTCAATGCATTTTAAAATTCAATCCATAATAATTTTCCCCAAAGATCTAACTTTATCAATTGTTACTACTACTATTTTTATATTTGAGAGCTGTAAAGTAGTTCTAAAATATAAAATCTATTAACAACACCTAAAGTTATATATAATTTACCTCCAGTGTTCATACAGGAAAAAAGGACAGTAGTTTAAAGAAAAGACTAAAAATCTTCTAATTTGGGACAAATAAACATTTTTAGAAATATATTAAGTAGCTACAACAGATGAAAGCAAGGATCAATAAAACAATTATTTTTTTCAAATTTTACTCAGATAAGAGCTAAACATTGTACTATTGTAAACCGAAATATTTGGTTAAATGGAATTTCCATCAAAGCTTAATAACCAAATTCAAGTGAACACAAACTGAAGTGTTATGTACTTTCTCTGGTTCCTATAATGGCTAATCCTAAAAGGAGCATTTCTGCTGATTATTCTAAGGTGGATAAGACAATTTGACAGTTACTATACTTTGAAATTTTTCTCTAGTCAAACCGTTTTAAAAACTAGACATATCATAAAGGGCTAGAAAAACTTCTTACTATGTTTGACATGGGAAAAACCTCCAACCAACATTTACTAAGCATTATGTTTTGTGCTTCTTTTGCTGATAGTCTCAAAATGACAAGTAAAAATCAGTCATTGCAAGAGTAAAGCAGTCAAGCCAGCCACATATGAACTTCAAAGAGCAACCTAACATTGCTCTCATCACAGAACTTCAGAGAGCTTATGTTGAGGTTATGGCAAGATTTGGCCTAGTGTACAAAATTCTAGCTGCACTATTTTGGGAAAATATAACAAAATCACCACAAAAGTTTGAACATTTTAAATGCTAAGAAAGTGCTCACAATGACAACAGAAAAGACTGTCACTGCCCTCCTGAACTACAAGACTGTTCTTAGCATTGGATCTTAAATATACAACTAAAAGCTTTTAATCTTTCTTTTCACAGAAGGTAATCACAAGCCTTCTTTGCAAATTAACTTTCCATGCAATCCAAAGCCCTTCGTCTAGTTCCTGGACATATATATATATATATATTCTTTTTTTAAACCACAAACCTTTTAGTTATTAAATGTGGCATACACTTCCATCTCTGGAAATATTTTTGTACTGTCTATTTTTCTGCATTTCATTTCACTCTTTTACCAGGGGCGTGAGCAGGCTGCTGACTATGCTGATAGGCAGAGAGCAGGGAGAAGTACTCTCTCTGCATTTCATTCAGATAATAGAAATCTGCAAGTGGCTCAGTGTGACAGATGAGCTTCGTGAGCTAAAGCAACTTGTTCCGCTTGTCAGCCTCCAAGAGTCTACAGCAGCAAGATACAATTGCGATGACACCATGATCACAGAACTGGGTCAAACATACGGTCACTTTAAAACAGAATGTCAACCATTCTTTCTACTTGAGGAATCTGATTCAGTGACACTAAAAGCTGTTAGATACCATTAGCTTTATATCTAGGTTCAAAATGAAACCGTTACTTTGACAGTATTTGAAGAATCCTCTTGTGAGCCCTACATTGCCATTAAAGTTTGTAGGAATCACAAATTGTCAAATAATGTCACTATTGCCCATAGGGATTGGGTACTTTACGACCAGAACACTTTCCCGTGTTGCACCAGGGGATCTGTGCCTTGGGAGTAATATTTCCTTTGTGACCTTTGTGGATTAAATAGATTAAAATCCTCTCAGCATTTTAAAGAAGAAAGATTATACAGATATATATCTTTTTTTTTAATTGCAGAAATAAAAATAAAAGATATCTTAACTTGTGCCTAGATCTATTATTTTGTTTAAATCCTCATCTCATACAGAAATTAAGTTTTTATTTTATTTTAGTGGAATAGAAGAATTACTAATTGTATGATAGCAGACATTTAAAGAGAACTAAAAGGTAATCTTTAATAATTTATTTCAACTCTTTCCCTAAATCTTGGAAGATTCACTTCCATTACATTGTGATGATGAAATACCCCATGCAATACTACTAGCGTGCACAGTTCAAAGTTTAAATAACTGTGGTATACAGATCATGTGTAGTGGTTTCGGCTGGGATGGAGTGGACTTTCTTACTAGCAGCTGGTACAGTGCTATGTTTTGGGTTTGGGATGGGAATACTATTTATCGCACACTAATGTTTTTGGTTTATGTTAAGCAGTTAAGGCCTTTTCTGCTCCTCGTACTGCTCCACCAGAAGTAGACCAGGAGTGCACAAAAAGTTGGGAGGAGACACAGTCAGGACAGCTGAACCCAACCGACCAAAGGGATATTCCATGCCATATGACGTCATGCTCAGTATATAAAGCTGGGGAAGAAGAAGGAAGGCAGAGACGTTTGGAGTTATGGCTTTTTGTCTTCCCAAGTAACTGTTACATGGGATGGAGCCCTGCTTTCCCGAAGATGGCTGAACATCTGCCTGCCAATGGGAAGTAGTGAATGAATGAATGAATTCCTTGTTTTGCTTAGCTTGTGTGCACAGCTTTTGCTTTACTTCTTAAACTGTCTTTATCTCAACCCACAAGTTTTCTCACTTTTACTTTTCCAATTCTTTTCCCCATCCCACTGTGGGGGAGTGAGCAAGTGGTTGACAGGTCCTAGTTGCTGGCTGGGGTTAAACCACGACATCATGTTACATTGTGGATCTAGATAACTTTTGAAAAATCAGATATTGAGATGAAGATAGTTCTGATCTTACTCTAACATTCAATCATCAGAACCTTTATTAAGTGACATACAAAACTATTTTCTTTAACAGAATTACACTATGTATATGATTCAGCAAAGGTAACTTTTGTCCGAAAGCACTAGAAATGCAGAAGGAAAGAGCAGAAGTCTGAGAGATCCAAAAGTAATTTCCTTCTCAATATTTCACCAATTTGTGTTGGCAGTCTGAATCAAGCTCAAATCATGGACTCTGGCCAAGCTCAAATTCCCAATCTATTAGATTCCACAGTTGAATTTATAGGTATTTCAATACACCATATTCAAAACATTTTATATATTTCAGATTTTGATGTATATATTTTTGTTTTGTTTACATTACATAAGTGCCTTTCTAGTTCAACATAAAAATTTTCAGGAAAAATATTTTCAAGAAAAACTTCTCATGGAGCTGTTCAGTTAAGAAGATACATATTTTTGTGCAGTTAAAAACTTATATAATTCTTAAAAATAATTGTTGTTTACTTGCTTTGATTTCTAAATGTCTTTGATCTCATTCATTAATATTCATTAGTCTTCTGATGTTGGACTAATGAGAATCTTATGCGTTTATGAGAAGCTATTTAAACAATGTTATCAGATTTTTTCTGATTTATGTTTTTCATCAACACTGACAATACTTTATTCTTTCTATTCTCCAACTTTTTCTTCAAACTTCCTGAAGACATAGTCTACATACTCCAAAACAAAGCAGAACTCAACAAATGCGTTATTAATTCAGTCAATTATGAGCATAGAACCCTAGATAACAGCATAAGCATGTAATATATGTAGACCGAATGAACAATGCTCGTACTCAGCATCATTTACTTCCATGTTTTACATACATTATTTATATTTATGATGGAATAACGCTGAAGAAAAAAAGAGAAAGAATACAGCCACAACTTTTCAGCTTCAGGAATTTACAGGCACAAAAGCAGAAGTGATGTTGCCAGAAGACAATACCAGCCACCAATATTTCACATCACAGGTGCACATACAACAACACGTACAAACACCTAGTCAGTTGCATTCTTTGCATTTAAGAAAACACTAGTTGTTTTCATATTTAGTTTCTACTGTTTGCAGTACATATCCACAAGAAGTTGAAAGTAAGAGTGTCTTAGCATATGCTGCACAACATACCTGCAGTACATACACTGCATTAATTAGAAGCACCCAGGGAAACCTATGTAAGCTTACAGTCCGAGACAAGCCATCAGAACATGCCAACCAACAGTTTTAGGTTAAACATCCACTGCTCATTAAACTTTATTCTACACTGTTAAGAGTTTTGCTATTTTCCCATTCAAAACGCTGATTAACACTAAAAGTAACTTAGGCAAAGCAGTCCTATCCTACTACATCTAACGTACATGCAAACATAATTAAAATATGCAATAACTTTCAAAGAAATATTGCTACCTCAGAAGTAAGCATTTATGAAGTCAGGTCCAGTAACTCTTACTTCTCCAAGCAACTGCAAAGGCCTTTTGCTGAAATGTCATATTGGTTAAAGAAATTACTTGGTGTGAACCCCATTGAATGCTAATCAAGTCAATGTCATACACTCACATTTGTTTCATCTGGATTCATCCTCAACTGGTCTTACTAAACCAATTCACTACTGGGTCTATTATAGTTATACAGTGCCCACTATAGCATACAGATACCAGAACATTTGACTACACACCCATATACCCCATTTCCATACACAGAGAAAGTCGTTGCTCTAGTCTCAGTATCAAGTAATAACAAAAAAGTTCAAAGGAAAAGTTCAAAGTATCCCTATTTCTAGGACTCCTGGTGTATCTCACAGGACACTTAGTACCTAAGAGCATTGGAATCCACCAACAAACCCAAACATTTCAAGAGAATTATTTTATGTATATGGAAGTTTAAAAGATCTTCACTGGTACCAATGTTTGATTATCTGTAAAGCTATGCATATTAATGTGAATTTGGTTCTACATTACAGTACAATTCTGGAGAAAAATAAGGAAGTAATTTTAGAAGCTTTAAGTAGTATCCAAAGTATTTAGATAAGCCAGATGCTGTGGACAATCATCCATTTCTAATTCTGATTATGTGCTACATTAGGCCTTATATGTCACCCTAAAAGGTAAGTATTATTAATCTTCCTCTAAAGAACAACATTTTCTCACTCTACCTTTTCTCCCTTTCCATTCCTCTCTTTTCACCTGAACTAATGTAATTCTACCTTTAGATACTGATACTTTGTCTTTAATTCTGATACTCAAACTCACCGCTTGGAGATGAGCCACTATAGCATGTCATATTGAGATTTTATCCCAGCTAATCAAGTCTTTTAAAAACAAGCCACACATCAGAATTAACACGACATGAAAAGTGTTAATGTCACAATACCAGAAGGCAATTTTTTTTCTGATACCGGGGAAAGTTAAAAACAGGATAAAACTTGTTTAATAGAAATTGTTATTTGTAGTAAACCAAATAAGTATAATAGTTTTGTACGGTTTATGTTATAAAACACTTACATTCTAAGCTGTATTTTAAATACCCTAGAGCTCACAGATTTTATATTTTTTTAGTTTTGCTAAATCGTACTGTCAAGGCCTAACAGATAGTGTTTCAGTTGCAGCCCTGGGAAGGTACGTCTAACAACAGGTACAAAACACTAGAGCTATTTAAAGGACTAGGATTCAAACGGCAAAATTGAGGAAAAGCTGACACAGAAATCTCTCTCATTGAAGACACTTAGGTAAAGAGAAAAGACAGTGCCTGCTACTAACAATAATGAATCAGTGGAGGGAAGCTTACAAATTATACTAATTAGTAAGAAGCAGGGAAGAAAAATAGGAGCCTCAAAGCAGTAGCAGCATCTTGGCAAAACTCCCACAAGCAAACACACTACCAGTCTAAGCCTCACCAACCTTCTGTGTCTTTCAAATCACATGTACCAGTGGTCAACTGTTTGCCACATGAAATTAGAATCCACCAGCCTGACCAAACACTGAATTTACTAAAGCAATTTTTTAAACTAAAAAGAAATCTGTGTGACCAATCTGTTGCTACTAATATCCAAGCTTGGTTACATCCACACAAACCAAAGCAACTGCAAATTAAATATATACTAAATAAATCTTTGGCCAGGAAGATTAGTGCTCTATTTGGAAAGACATCTATTACTTACTACTGCAGAAGCCACGACTTCCTAGATGAGATTTATATTCTTTTACCTGTAAAAAGAGACTCAGAACAATTTTCTAACCTTTCATATAACTGCAAAATACGTCCCTCGTTTCCATACAATGTGCTCTAAAACACAGAGTTTTGTTAAGTTTTGGTATTACATTCATTCAATAAGCATGTTCTGCCTCATTCAGGTTTCATCTCCTAAAGTCAGAAAAGAAAGAACATCAGAATACTTTTGATAGATAAATCTGATTCAGTTAAACAGCTCAAGACTTTCCAAGTGAATGTAAACTTTGAAAAAAGTATTCATGTTTAAGTGAAGAATCATCATTATTACTGTTTTGAATATCTCTTTATTGCTATGAGTTACCATTTCAAACATCAACAAATATGTGTCTACCATCTACAGACAGAACTACAACATCGGGGGACTTACATAACAGCCTCTGTTAGGACAAAAATTAGGCACCTTACAGATACAGTTTCTTTTGTATTTAATAGAAGCCCACTTCCTCACTAATTGTCTTTGGTTCTGTGACTGAAAACTGCAATTAGTTATGCTTCACTGACACACACATGAATCCTTTTGTGGTTATATTATTCAACCTGAACATTAATAAGCAGGACTGCTAAAAATTCTAAGAGATTGCACTGCCACCCCTATTTTATTAAACCATTTGTGGCAAGAGACAGTTAAATACTGTGTATCCTTTAAATACATTATTCTAGCAAGGAAAATGTTAGTCTGCCACATGAATTAAACAAGCCAAGAAACCAAAAATCAAATAAGACTACTGTTTAATATGTGCAAACAGTACTTAATTTTTAAGATCACATAAAATATGAAAAAATAAAATGGATTACTAATACTGCTTTATTTTCAAATGGACCTCATAGTTACAAATGAGCTTCACTAGAGAAATAAAACTGACAGCAAAAAAATAACAAAGGAAAACAATTTTCATTAGTTCAAATGAAACTAACAAGGGCTACCAGCAGTAAAAACCTAACTTCTTTAAATTCCAAAATGAATCTCCTCTCCTGACCTTTATAGAGCTCAAGATGCATACGTACACAGAATAAACAAAATAATTTGAAAGCAAATTCACTGAGCGTGCCTGACCTTTGAAACAGCACAGATAATTTTAATCAGATTTGCACAATGTTAGTCTGTCTTAGTTTCCATGTAGAAACACAAAGATGACAAAACTACTTAAGGAAAAAAAAAAGACAACATTTTACCAAAATAAAAGCATCTTTAAATATTTTTTTGAAATAGCCAACATCCCATAGAGTCTCAGGTTCAGGAAAGATTCTTCTGAAATTCTACTCCTTCAGTGTCCAGCTAAAGCTGCATAATTCAGGTCTAGATAGAAAAGCCCTTTCTGCCAGTTATGCAAGTTTCTATCAGTTAAGTTGAAGAGCTGACACCAAAAAGAGAATATATAAATTAAACAAACATTTTAAAAATTGGGTTTTGTAGGAGTGGCCAGTAGTTGCCTCCTTGATCACCCAGGATACAGTAGGCTACTTAAAGCTTCTCAGATACATTGATTATCTTAGATTTTCAGAGATAATGAGTTTAAAAAAAAATAAAATCAAGATTTGCAGCATAAATAATCTGACAAGCAGTGCTGACTAGTAAAAAACTCTAGTTACAAAGAACAGAAGATCTCAGAACTATACACACATTAGACTTAGTTGAAACTAGCCAACAATACCTTCCTTTCTGGAAGGACAGATGTTACAACAAGAGTTATAATCCATTTATCAGCCACCAAAGCTGACCATTGCTTGAAACACTTGGAAAAACAAAGAAAGAAACCTCATACTTTATGCAAGCTCCAGAACAGCTTACTGCAACTAGTTGTATTACTTATGCCTGGTGAAATGAGGTGAATTAACATGGAAAGCTGAAAGCCCTGTTTAGATTCAGAACGTGCAACCTCCAACAGACTACACCTTCCACACTGAAAGTGACAACAGGGTTCTGCCCAAACTGGAAGACATAGCATGAGAGTAAGATACAACTAACTAAACAAAGTCACTTTTAAAATGCTGAAGTTGAGCTTTGGTACTTTTGAGAAAAGAACAATAGTGAGTAGAATAGAGACCCTGATTAACTTAGTATTTACCCAAGACTACACTCTGTTTGAGGGATGCAATAAGACAATATAGCTTTGTCAAATAATGTGTTTCAATCAAACAGCACTAGTTCAAATTACTAGATTCTAGCATAGTTGGGTTTTAAAGCTTAACTTCTTAGCATTTACAGGGAGATGTTCAGTTTAACAAACCACTTAGACGTTAGAACAGCCAGAAATGAAGTACAAATACTGTTAACTACATGAGTTTGTAACTATGCATGACTCACGGATGAATTTTGTACATTGTCTGTTTCCTTGCAGACCCACCACTACCCTTGTAACATCTATGAGCAGCAAAGTGAGCCAAACTTATTTCTAAAGACAGAATTTGGTCACCTCATCCACACTCAGATCATTAAGAGCAAATATCATAACATTTAACATAGCCTCTGAGACAATAAGCAACAGAACACAGTTTATAAATCATCTGAAAACCAGTGCTAAAGTGGGATCACAAACAAGACAGTTTTCCAGAACAGCAATTCAACATTTCTGTGTCAGCGATTCATTATCTGAGTTTCTTGTAGGCCAGCCAACCCTTTCTGACTATGGCAACAATCAGATTCCTCTTCTGCCAGAGTATTTTGGTCTTTTTTGCTCTCCTTTACTTAAGGTGGATTTTATCCTAGAGCTTGCGTTTTGCCACAGCTATCCGATATCCTCATCTTTTTGTAATAAGGAGTTTAACTTATTCAGCTTATCAGGTAGGCTGAAAAGGGAGCTGATAACTGTGTACAGACACTTACACAGTCTAACAATGTAAAGCACTCTGACCTCACAAACAGTCATACAGGACCTAGCATTTGGAAATGAACATTAGAGAAACTGAAATTTGAGTAAGGCCCAATTTCCAGACACAGAAAGTAATTTTAAATGAGCTGAAAATAGTGTAAATAAGTAGTGGAGTAATTTATGACTATGTTACTGGATTATGATTTATTAACATGAAATGTAAGTTATCACTCTGCTGTAAGGTAAATTCCAGTTTTGTTTTCTTTGGGGTAGAAGAAGGAAGCCTACATGTACCACTAATTACTACAGTTTCCACTTAGCAAAGCTCCAATCTATGGAATGCTCATCAGAGTCTAGCAGAAAAAAATACGAGTTGCATCACTCACATCAAAGGAAAAAGAATGTTTCTATAAAAAGATGTAAAGAAATACAATGCTTTACTGAACTGAACTTTCAGGAAAAGCTCATTCCATCAAAACCTGCTCCTTTTTCTTCAAGACTTTTTTTTTTTTAATAAATTTAGAAAAATTTAGACTGAAGAAACCCCAGCTTTGATCTGATTATTAGTTAAAATTGCTTTTCTCTTTTTCAAGTACAGCATTCCAAGATTTTTTTTCTAACAAACATCCTTAAAAATCAAAATGGACAATTTCATTGTTTTCAACAGGAACTACTGAACACCTAACTTAAGTGGGGAACAGGGGGAATGAGACTTCACTGTATGCAGTCACTCTAATTTGACTTCATGATAAGTTCTAAACTGTCAGGGAAAGTTTAAAGTAAGTTTCTCCTAGGAACACCAAATATTTATAGTCATGTATTTCAAGCAATAGGTTTTAAGGTAGTGTTTATTTCAATTTTTTTAAAAACTTAATTCAATATATATATACTGGGCTGGCTGCTAAAGATATATAAGGAAAAATTATTTACAAAGCATATCCAAGAAAAACTTTGATCCACTAACAGTGTAGGCCAACAATCTATCCATGCTCTATTTGACTAGTTAAATTTACAATGTAGAACTTGTATGACCTCTCCGTAACACACACTAAAAAAATATATATTTTTATGCTGAACCTCTGTGCAATATTTTTATGCCAATACATATTTTTTACTATATATTTTTATGCCAGTATTTCTGTACACAGTAATGCAACTCATCTGCTGATCTGTTACAACATGGTCACATCCCAGTTTGATTCTAATATTGAATAAATCCAGTTTTGATGCAGTTTCTTGGAAGTGGAAGTCTGTAAAATAGTATCCGCAAAGAAATGACAGCATTCAGGTTATCTCTAAAATTGACTGCAAGCATCCCACTGTCATTAAGAGCTAAGAAGCAGCAGCCACCTTTCAACAGAGAAATCCAATAAGAGATGAATGATTATCTAGTCCACTTTGGATCACAATCAAACTGGTTTAAATAAACCTGTTGAATTTATGGAAGCATTTGCCCAGATATGGCTAGTGCAAAAAGGCTGTTTAGAACCTGTTCCTTTTCACCTCAGTTGGGACAATGCACAAATAAAGCAGCACTTTGTCTATATTACTGCAGTGTAAATCTCATTCAGAGGATGAGGCACTCTCACTTACTGCATGTTTCTAAGCACAATTTTCTGGGTCATAAGGCTAGCAATTCTTCCACCTAAAGCAGCTCTCACTTCTCACTCCAGATTTTGCATAGGCTGTACAATGAATTGGAGCAATGAACTTTTCAAGTTTGTCAAGGCTGAAAACAACCCATTTGCTCAGATGCCTCCACTGGTCTGACTCACCACACAATCCAAAACAGCTGTACCAGGATAACAAAGGCATTACACATGGGAAAGGAAACCAGCAGCTGGGATGGAGTTGCTTGTTCTCAAATTCCTTGAGCTGGTTATGCTATTAAAAATAAAATAAATAAAAACAAGGAATGAAAGCTTCTGTTAATAATTCCTACTTTTTGCAGTGGTTGAATCTCTTAAGACTGACTCTGTCCTAAAAAAGCAGTAGTTCTTATGCTGTTAGTCAGCAGGCAGTTTAGAAACTGGGTTTTTTTAATCACTTCTTACCTTAAATGATTACACGGGTATCTCTAGACATACCCCTGTATCCAGACTCAAGCACTAGCTCAGTATTTCTTGCACCTACATAGCAAGAAGTTAGTCTTACAAGTACAGGTGTAGTTCATTCCCATTTTCAAACTATCTTTCCCACCCTTGACTTTGAACATTTCTGCAGTGGTTTCTGCATGGACTCAATTCATGCTAGCAGAGCTTCCAAAGTGACAGTTCACTTCAATTGCCTGTATGGCTCTATCCTTCTCGATGCTAGTACCATAGCAGCAACACATTTGGTCTGGCAGCAGCAGTCTCAGAAACAGATTCTTATAATTTGAATGATTAAAATGTGATTTCAACCTCTGATGCTTAGATGAAACGATATAGTATCATCTGATCACCATCAGCCCTGAAGTATCTAAGTTTCCATAGTATGTTTTCATAAGGTGATATAGTACAAAAATATTTGTGAATTAACAGCTCTACAATAGCCAGTTTCTTGCAACATTGGAAAATATTATTGGTAGTTGCATAATACAGCCTCAACACACAAAACTGAGAACTAGTTAAGATGTAGGTATATTATAATAAACAGAAAACATTCAAGAAATAATGTAGGGTGATTTTCTCTTTTCTAATGCTGCCTTCATATTCGTAGTTCCAATGTACAGACAAAGAATGGTTACATACATACTAAGTGTACCTCAAAAACTAACATTACTCTAGAAAAATACAGGGAAAACCAGCTGCCAAATACAGAATAAAATCTCTTTCTATTTTGATATTTTCTTTCCAAATTTTAAAGCACTTGTCTACATCTTTAGGCACACGAATCCTTTAAAAAGACTTGTTTTCCTAAGAAAGCCCTTTTCACTTATTTGACTACTCCCATAAAAATATCTATACTAAAATGCACTACTTTGTCTAACGTTAGAGTACCTCAAATGGCATCCCGAGTTCAAAATAAAAACCACGGGAAGATTCTTTGCGCTATGTTGCATAAACATCCAACCACTAGATCTTTCCTGTTTTAAATCCCGCACCTAGTATCCTCTTACATAACAACTGTAAAAACTAATCCTGAATTTTGCTACAAAGTTACAGACGAGTAACCACTTACCACCCACACTGAACAGTTTAATTGCTACAGTCTAACTGCCAAGAATACTCTTCCTGTTCAGTACTTAGTGGGACAGCGCACAATAAATAAATTTATAACAATTTATTATATAAATAAAATAAATATTTAATAATGTCTATTATATAAATAATACTAGTTGGGGTTTTTAGTAGGCACATGACCACTCTTACACAAGTCTGTAATGATAACTGAACCAAAAATATTAGCTGATAATTGGCATGCAGCAATACACAAAAAGGCACAACAGTTTGACAGCCAACATTTTACAAAACAATAACATCACTGTAGTTTCATGATAATTTAAATACAACTTCTATGAAAGCTTGCATAGCAATGGAAGCTGAAGTCCAGGGTCATAACATTTTCTATTGAAATACTGGGCAGACTATTAGCTATTCATTCCAGATGTGCTTGTCTGTATTTTTTTACATAAACACGTGAACCTAATCATATTTTAAACAAGAGTACACATTTTCCTCAGTAAAACATCTGCCTAATCAAGAATATGACTGAAGAGTTTTACAAACCTTAGATTTAGGCAAGCTCCCTTCTGTCCTTCCCCCATCTTCTAAAACTGAATGTTTTAAAGCCAAATTTGACCTGAAAACTTCTCTGCAATGAATGCTATTCTGAAATAGTATTCATCACAACCATATCATTCTTAAATATTTAATAACACAACATGCATTAAAAAGACTGAAAGCCTGAAATCATTAGGAGATGTCCCAGTGCAAGAAATGAAAAGGAGACAGTTTTCTCTGCAAGTGTAATTTCAAAGTCCTTTCACATAGGGATCTAAAGACTGTCAGCTTGGTTGCTCTGCTTCTGTATATTAAATAAGCATGTTACGAAGCTACTGGTTTTGATTCATTGAGATGCCAAAGATCATGCCTAAAGTATATAAAATTAATGATTTTTTTTTTGTAAGTGGAATATCAAAAAGGTCGCAAGAATCAGGTAAAGTATCAAAAAGAACAAAATACTGACAACAGAAAACAAAATCCAGCACCACTTCCTTTTAGTGACCATTTAGAAAAATAATAACACATGAATGCTACTTAAAAGCTATTTCCAAATCCAAAAAGACTATGAAATACTTTACTTCCTATCAGTTCAGGGAATCACTATATTGTTTTTATTAACAGAACATTGATTGCCAGTCTTAATACAAGCTAAATGCAAATTTGAGTTTTGTATGTTACCTAGCGCTTTCTAACATACCTTCATTATCTCTTAGTTCTCAGTTAAGACTTGTACACAAATCCAGCAAAACAGTTCAAAAGGTGCTTAATTTTCAGTATTTGCACAATACCATTGAACAGGACAAATAATATGCATACTTAGTGCCAAATGTCAGCACTATGCCAATTTAAACCTTTTTCTTTAACATTTCAGAAACTATTCTGAAAACAAATTAAATGACGTATGTAAACTATTTCACAAGTCAGTGTGCAATGACTAAACAACAGAATACACTCAGAAGCCAATACTTAGCAGACACATCAGATTTTTAGCAACTTAAGACCTTGCTAAATCTGTGCAAATGCTAATGCTAAAAAAAATTTATGTTCCGAAGAATTAATATAAATGTTTTTGACTATCCAGGCACTAAGCCACAGCACTATTTTGATAAAGTAACAGGCAGCACTGTGATGCCAATACAGAAAACCTGTACTTTGGAGTATCTAGAAACATGAAGCTGATAAATGTAGTTGTAGAGTTGGTTGCATGACATTGCAAATCTGATAAGCTATACTGGGAATGTTAAGTATCGCAGTGAAAATTGATGAGAGGAAAAGCACACATTCTGATTTAAATCAAAAGGTCTATTTACATCTCACAATTAAATAATTTTCTTTAGTGTTGTCCACAAGGTTAAAAATAACTGTTACCAAGGCCTATTTATCATTTTTCAAGTTTACTACTAGAATGACCACACCACTTCCAAAAAGAGTAGGGCTTTAGAAACACTATATAATTTTTAAAATTTCTACTATACTTTTAAATGTTTGAGACTGAGGGCTTGTTTTTGAAGAATAACATTTGGCATTACCCAAACCTCTCTAGCATTCAAGGATACTCTTATTTCTCATGGTGTAAAGGAATATAACCCTTTATCCCCAAAAGAAAAACAATATACAGCATACCTGTTTTTTCACATATGAAAAACAGGTATTAGCTATCAATGACCTATCTTGAATTCATAAAATCACCACCTTGCTAGGCACAATCTGCCCAAAGTCTACATCTTGCCCATCTATTCACTGTTGACCATTAAAATACACCTGCCTTTTCCAAGTTCCTTCTTAGAAGAAACAGAAAGCAAAAATTACCAGGGGCTTCTGGCCATGACAATTTTTGATTTTCAGCAAATACCAATGTTTGACTCTGCTAAAGGGTTGCATGTTGATAATTATTTTAAGTGATTCCTACGCATTTCCTTTTGTCTTCTTTTTTTTTAATGTGACAGGACTGTGTTTTTCTCTGCAGTTTTTCTAAGACCCAAGGAATCTGTGGTTCTCCCAGAGAGAACAATACTACCAAACACATTTCTGTTCAAAAGCTTTCACTTACATGAAGACAAATCAGTATCCTGAATCTTTACAACAAAATCACCATTTCTGTGCTGTGTATGTATAAAGCAAGAATAAACTGTAATCTAGGGATCTCTGCCAGAGGAGTGGCACCCTGGACAATACGCGTATACCACTATTTATACAGCTGCTCGTACTCCCAATCTCTTCTTCCTTTTTTTACAGGAGTCAATGCTCTAATTTACTTTTACCTTAAGTATTTTAAAATACACATTCTGTACTACTTGGTCTTCACTAAAAATATTTGCTAGGAGAATATTTCACTTGAAATGTACATCAGAACACTATCTTGCCTGTCTTCTGTTCCAAGGAAGCTGAAACCTGGTAACTCAAACAGAACAACTGGCAGAAGCAAGCTGAAGTAATTTTGTGAGATCTGGAAAAGCAAGTAGGAGTGGAAAGGTCCAGTATCAGCAGCTGACTTTAATAAGGATAAAGTGTCAATAAAGGAAAATTAAGTTCAAAAATAGTGTTAGCTGTTTTGTCTATTCATTATGAAAACTTGCTTTTTTTGAACTCTACTTGGTCTGTGACAACACTTCTTATACACAAGAAATAAGACAGGAGGAAAAAGAAATTTGTAATTACTGCAGTAAAATAGAACCTGGACAACAAAGCATTTCCTTAGAAATGTCAGTAACATACTGTCCACAATTATAATAATCTGATTACTGCAAGATGTGCCTCCAGAATGCTAGTTTTCCTATATTTGAATAATTGCTATGCTGATCAAGCTCCTCTTCAACACCACCCCAAGCTAAAGTTTAACCAGACTAAGAATCAAGGATGATTCTTTAATGTTCCATTTGCCGATCAAAGCAAATTCTCTGGCTGACTATAGATAATAATTCTATTAAAATGTAGCTAATGAATCATCTGATTACTGTCCCAACCCTTGAAATTCAGCACAATGGTATCTTCTGGTGGAATATCACACTAATAGCAAAAGATCAACTAAAACTGAATATCCATGAAAACATTCATGAAGTTTGCAATGTTTATCTCTTGTACTTCACCTGAAGACAGGGGAAACAAGTAAAATAGAAAATAGACCTTTAATACATTGTGCTGCCTAGCTATAGGATTTCTTACATTAACGATTTCAACTTGGAGAGGAAGGGGGGAGATATTCTTCAAACTAACAAAGTCCAATGCATTCAAAACCAGTCTTGTCCTCCACCCTGCTATCAGAACCATCTGCGGGAGCCTATCTATGTACTTTCTCCTTTCTGAATGTAACCTCAGCCCTCCGGCTCTGATACACCTCCCTGAGGGATTACATTCTGTTAGGATTCTTCTGTAGTGCCGGACTCCTTCTCACAATCTAAGCACTTGTAGAGGAGTGCTCTTTTTAATAATAACTCTCCAATCTGTTTCTTGCAGGAATACAATTAATCTATTTAAGTGGGAAGGGGAATTAACCTTAATAAAGGACTTCTGTGGAAGCTCTTTCAGCATCTCAATCACTTACTGGCTTTTGACAGAACAAGTAAATTTTAGTAGCACACTCACCAATAAGACTGCATCAACAGAGAAAGCGATGAGTTAGCCATAAACAGGACTAGATTCAGCTTACAGATACAGCCAAAAAGGCATGGGAATCAAGTTCAACTAAAACAAGTTTCATTTTTACTAATAAAGCTTTCTAAATGCTGAACATTACGAAGCTGCTTTTCATACAACCCAATTTTATCCTCACTTTGTGTGCATGCTATTAAGTAAAGACGTTAACTATTTCACTATAAAAACTTAAAAACACTCAGAAGTGAAAGGCTTCAAATTCTGACATTGAGTATTTACAATGGATGTTCAGAATTACCTTGTAGCTTTAGGGACAAGCATATTTCCCTCATGTAGACTCAACCACTCAAAGGAACTCAGTAGGCGTTTTATCACCAAATAAACCAAACCTAAATTTGGTTAGGCTTTTTAAAAACAAACAAACACACACCAAAAAAAAAAACCAACCAAAAAATCCATTAGATACAGATTTTAATGTTGCACTCAGAAAATATGAGTTATAAACTACAAAGATACACAAAGAACACATTGCTGCCAAACATATCTGACACTTTTATTTGATAAATTACTAGTGCAGTAGAGATAGACAAGAAGAATGAACATAATTTATTAAGACCTTCTTTAAAGCGGCCACCTTCCCCTAGAGCTTATGGAAATAACAAAGCAACAAAACATGTAGCCCTGTAAGAATAATTTATATGTAAGCATGAAGAATCTATAGTAAGGCAAAGGAGACATTAAAAAAAGGAGAAAATACAGATGATACTGGTCAATGTAAGTTGACCAATTAACCTTAACGCACAAAATAAAACATCGCCTACATAGCACCAAACTATTTGGAAATAATCAACTTGCTGTTCGAATCATTCTAGTATTAGAATTTGAGTTATAGAAGTCAACAACAATTTTCTTGCAGACTTATTAGATCAACATTTGGGCCTCTGTGTAGTAAACATTACCAATTTGAAGCTGTTTATATACACACTACTGACATTCTATATACAAATCAGTTGACACAGGTTGAAAAGTGGCAATATTTTTAACTTTTGCAGAAATAGACAAAATTATAAATATATGAAATTATATTAATAAACATAATTGACATAAGTGAAGCTGCAGACACTGGAGAAGAATGACTTTGGCATGTATAAAATTGAATAATTCTATTTACTGAAAATTCACAAAAGATTCATGTGACAGATGACAAAATGAACATGAGATTACACATTGTAACTATAAAACGGCAAATCCTATAAAGTACATACACAGCTGTAATATGCAAGACAAGTGGATAATCCTGTGCTCAACATTAAGTTACATGAGTTGACCCAAGCCATTATTTCCAATATGATCTCTATATCCTCCAATTTTCCTAACATGTAAAAATATTAACTTGGCCACTAGTAAAGTCAATGGAAACTGCAAATGTACAACTCAAAGGCTGTCAAACTGAAATATTTGACTATTACTACAGCCTTAGTTAAACACGTTCTTCTCATTGCACTCTGAGACTGAGACATAAACCATAACAAAGGTAAAGCAAAATTATAAAAAGCTGAACCAAACATTTGAAAAATGGACTCAACTAAAAAAACCCTGTTTAATAAATAAGTAAATAAAAACAGGTAGGCTCCACAGTTTTCACATATTGCAGCCTTAATTCTTCTAAGTTTTCTCAAGACTATAATACCAATTAAATAAACAGCATGTTTTGAAGAGATTTAATTAGAACTTGCATCAGAAGTGCTATACTTGGAAATATAACAGCTCACATTGAATGAAATTAGCAATGTTTCTGTCCAAATATATTACAAGGGAAAAAAGTAAACAAGCTGAAAGAAATACAACTAAAGGTTTCATAGTAAGTGGCAGAATTGACAAGTGAACTAAATGCAGCTTTTACCAGCACTCTATGCCTAACACTCACAAGAAAAAAGCAGTACGTGCGTGCAGAATTTCTTTTCAGCACACAGAATGTAACTTTTAAAGACAGGAATGGTACTCTGCTGTCATTCAAAGATTTAAAACTACTCAGAATATCTAAAAATGCAATTGAGGGGAAACATGAAAGCTGGTTATGAAATCAGGGGGCCTACTCTTTATAAGAGATGAGCTATCTTGTCCTGAGGAAAAAGGCAAAGTATTTAATGCCATTTTTCCATTAGATATTTCAGTGATTCAATTCAAAATTAGGTAGCCAAGATCTTAGCACATGCTCTGGAATGCCTTATTTGAATCACCAACATCCACCACTTGAAAATTAATTACTCAGAAAACTGCTTACAGATGTCATATTGTGTGCAATTATTCTTTGAACTGGAGTTTGTATTTTCCTCTTTTTAAGAATGTTATCATTTAAGATTTTTGATTACATTAAGCCCCACAAAAATAATTTAAGCCTAAGCTTCTTTTTGTCTCAAAAGCAACTTTCACCTGAACATCCCTGAGCTCAATTTTTTTTCAGTTTTAGCCTAGAACCAAGAACAAGATGACTTTTTTTTAGTTCTCCATCTTGATTTTACTGATTTCCTAAGTGACTTAGGAAGAATCTGCAAAAATAATCTGCTCCCTGGACACATGCGGTCCTTAGAAAACACAACTACCTTTCCTGTGTTTATCACGTTGTCACTCAGTCTAGCCAGGTTCAGCTAAAATTTTATGAACTGTTTCAAGAGCACCAGGTCGATGACTTGGACAAAGCATGTAAAGCACCTAAAATGATTCTAAGTGTTACTACCTTACACATAAATCTAAATTGAAGCTATCGGCCAGCGTCTGCGCGCTCCTAACATAGGCAGGTTGCTGCAATGACTGCTTTGGTTTTGCTGGGGCGTGAAGGTTCATTAATGTTCTTTAACCCACCGCCTTTCAGCCCCGAGAGCGGGTTCCCCCCCACTCCCGCTGACCGCCGAGAGGGAAAATGCCACCACAGCACCGCCCAACGCCAGCCCCAAGCGAGGGGACATGGCCAAAGCGGTCCCAGCAAATAAATCACCTAAACTAGGGCGAAACGCTCCCGTAACGGTTTTTCCAATATCCAGCCGGGAGAAAGAGGGGGAAGAAAGGACCAGTGAGCCGGGAGCTGAGGGGAGATGAGGGGGGCGGGGGGGAGCTGAGGGGAGCGGAGGGGAGCTGAGGGGAGCTGAGGGGAGCTGAGGGGAGCTGAGGGGAGCTGAGGGCGGCAGCCGCCTCAGGGAGCGCGCGCCCAGCGCGGCAGTAAGGCGGCGGGGGACGGCACAGCGCGCCCTCCCTGCTCTCCTCAGCGGCCACCACCGCCTCCTCCCCGCTGGAAAGCTCAGCGGCGCAAGGTTGGAGCGGGGGGTGGGGGGGGAGAAGGAACACAAAATGGAGACTTACGCTCCCTCCTAACACGCATGCGTTGGGCCGACGAAAAGGGGCGTGCCGACACCGGCCTGTGGCAGCCGAGGGGCGGGCGGGCAGCAGGGTTCGCCTCTTCAGTAATGGCCGCCGGGGCGGTCTGTGCGCATGCGCGGGGTGCTGAGGGCGGTGGCGGGTCTGTGGCGGGGCGGTGTTGCCGCCCGGCCGCGAGCGGGGGAAGGCGGGCGGTTCTCCCGCCGTGAGGAGAGCGGCTCCTCAGCCACGGTGGTCGCCCCTCGGGTTACAGCCCTCAAGAGACGAGTTACCGCTGGTGAGGTGAGGAGCACAGCTGGGGCTCTGCTGTGGGCGGTAAAAGCTGTGTCGGTTCAGCTGTGCCCCAAGCGAGTCGGTAGGGAAAAGTCTCACAAGTTGTGTGGTGTCCCCCCCTTGACTTAGTGTTACAAGGAGGGGAAGTAGTGTCACGGTGTGTGTCCCATGCTTATGCTGTTTCCCAGGTACCTGCTTTTGGCCCACACTGGTGACAGATTTGCAGCATTACCTCTGATTTACCTTTCCTCTCATGTGGCTTTAAGTTTCTGTGTGGTGATAGTGAGACTTTGTCCCCCCCTGCCAGTGTCAATGTCCCTGTTGGATTCCCTGGCACAGACGAAGGTGTTGGTGCTCCTCAGTTCACCATCGGGGCCATACCAGGCCCCCCACAGCAGCGGGCACCTCCCAGAGCACGGCATGCAGCACTCTGATTAGCTTCTGCCATTAAATATTTCTCTCTCCACACTTTTCCTTGAAGGGAAAAAGCATGGTTAGTAGCTTGCTTTAGTTCAGTTGGACTGAATTTTTTTAGTGAAGATGAGGTCTTAGAGTAGAAAGACAGGTTCCTAGTGGGCCAGTGGTTTGGAGAAGATTTCATTTTCAGTCCGTTATCTAAGAAAGCTCTCTTACATAGCTACTTTTATGTACATCCACTGTAGAGGAATGAAGTTGCTGAACATTACTGTTATTCCAGTGCTTCAGGCAATCAGATACGCTGGGCTCAAGCCCAAACCTTGAACTTTACTTTATATTCTGAAGGAAATGAGTATAACAAATGGAAGACGGGTTTGATGTATTTGCTGGAGCCAGTACCATTGAGAATTAACGCAAGGCACTCTTCTTATTGCTGTATTAATGAACACTGCCACAAATAATGAACAATACTGCAAATATCATAGCTTATCCTGTACAGTCATATTGAAGACATCGTTGTCACCAACCCATGAATGTGGTTTCAAGTGTCATTAATGCCAACAGAGAGCCAAGATTGCCTTTTGATAGCACTGCTGTGGATAGTGCCTTGGTGTCCGTACTGCCATACAGCAAAGTCCCCTGCCTAATCCCAAAAAATCACTCTATGCTGAAGTGACAGCATTAATTCCCCCCACTGTTACATGTTTTGCCAGCCCTTTGTGACAGTGCACAGTGACAGCTCCCTTGTGTCAACTGTCTGCAAAGCTACCCCAGATATGTCCCTTTTACAGTGCATGCACCTGTCTTCTAGGACTATGCAATTGCTAATCCAGTACTGGCTGCTCTTCCTATATCCACTTGATCCTGAGAAACATACTGAACACTCATTTTGTTTACAAAAGCAAATACAGTGTGTACAATTCCCTTATCTAGTAAAGGTGAAATATTTTGCCATCATAGGGTCATTTTTGTATATTTCTTAATGATTATCTTCTGCAGTTACACCCTGGATAGTTACACACTACACCCTGAAAGACAGACCTTTCCCTGAAATGACCAGGTCATTGCAAATGCTAATTTCTGTGTAGTAAATTTTGACTCTCTAAAGATTGCTTTGTACTTTCCTGAAGCCCTAGTGTTTTTAATGACATTACAGTTGTGTATTGATTTTATTACCTTGCAATTATTTGGTAGTTTTCCTCATGTCTTATTGATCTTACTGAACTGAGATAATATATAATACTACAGCAGGCAAATAGCAGTGACTCTGTTTACCCAAATTGACTCAATTTGTCATTAAGGAACATGAAGGCAGTGCATACTGTCTCATCACTTCAACAGCCTAATCTGCATCACCTTGCTGCCTTTAAGTTATTTGACTTTTCTGGTCATCCCACCCTGTAAGAAAGAATCTTACTTTTCCCTTTGTTACATTCTTTACTGCCATTAATTGTTAAGGAGACTATATCCTAGTAAAAGCAAACATCATCAGACTTCTATATAGACAGTTTCACTGCCATTTGCAGATGGAACTCCATTCAAATCAAAGAGTACTGTGTGAGATGATGTGCTCATCACACCCAGATGAAAATATGCTCCTTTATCCTTTTATGTGTGTTGTCCCTTGTTTACTCTGTATTTTAAAATAGTGTTCAAAAACTTTCCCTCTTTTGAGGTCTGCAAACAAAAATAAAAATTTAAGACACTTGTCCCAGGCACACGCCTGTGATACTGTGAAAACAAACACTGTACTGAAGTGTACACTGAAAAGGACTGAGACTTCAGTAAAGCAGCACATCAGAAAATCTGCCTGAATATGTCAGAAAGTTTTAAAACCAACAAAAGAAAAAAAACCCCGTAATGTTACTCAACAGCGTTGAAAACAAACTGCAAATCCTAATCTCTTTGAATAGCTCTAGTCATAATTCTCCATTTCTAATGTTACAACCTCTGTCTGTAACCAGAGATTATGTGTTACATAAATACTTGCTAAAATATGTAAAAAGCACATGAAGAGGTGGGCTACTGCTACAGCAGAAGCTTTTGCTTACCAAAAAATAGATTTAATATTCTGTTATTAACAGAGAAAAACAAGTGCAATACATAAGCAAAAGTGAAGTGTGTTTCTAGATAATCTGCTTCTAACATTGAACTGAGCATGAAATCTCCTCTTAAAGAAAAGCCGCCCAGGAAAACATTCTTTTAGCTTGCTACCGCTTATTTGTTCGATGGGACAGTTCACTTTGTTCCTTCATACTCAGCTGCTTTATACTTACGCATAAACATTTTTTTTTTCTCCCTCTAATCCTTAGCAGGAGCAGGAGCCCTTAATATCTTGTCTTTGCCAATCTCACCGTTTGAGTAAGTCAGGTCCTTATAAAAGCTGGTTTACCTCGAAAGTGGTACATGAGAGTCTGTCTGGCTCTGTGATGCATGGGAATTGTAGTTTAGTTTTCAGTGAAGTCTCTGGTTTCCACTATGAAACTATTTTTATCTTAAATTACAAGTCCTAGAGCTATGATGTTACATAGCATGTAATTTCAAACAAACTTTCTTCTGCCTTTTGCCTTAATATTTGTTTTGTATCCAAGAAGTAGGAACACAGTAGCTCTGAAGAAGTAACAATGGTATTAGTAAATCAAAACCTTGCAGTTTTGTCATCCTTCATATAACAAGGTTATTCTTCTTATGGTCTGTTTCTGCTGGGTCCTGAGATTTAAAGTATGTGTCTATTTCTTCTTTCTACTTAAAATGACATTATTCACAATCCTCAAACATCTGTGAGAAGAGACCTTAGTGTATAGCCGTCAGAAAAGCAACGAAGCATCATAGGACTTTTGTAAGAAGTTTTCATTGTTTTCTTTTTTTAGTATTCAATCCTAAAGCTATCTTTTGTTGGTTTTAGATGGAATCCATAGAATATACTGTGCTGGATTACCACTATTTTAAGCAGTCTGGGTCTTAGGCATTAATACAGTTTCACTTTCATGGCTACTTCTTTATTACTGTGATGCAGGTTTGCTCTCACTAAGTATTTTCTTCAAGCCTCAATGTATTATCCACTGGTCAACTCAACAGCTACTTCTTTAAGACCAATTGGCTGTTTCTTCTAACTCACTATTAGTCATTTCTCTTTTCCTCAAAACCGGGAACAGTATTCATGTTTTTGGCAGAGTAACAATGATACTGCATCTAACCAAAACAGCCCCTTCTGTGAAGCCAGTCATTAATTCCTCTCTGGTAGCCAGATGTCTGCTGAGTTTACACCCTGTGCATTTCCCGTGACTGCACCCACAAAGCATCCACAAATGATTCTGTATTTTCAGTAAGAGCACCACATCCTTTTATGAACTTTCCTCTTCACTACCTCAGCAGCTGCAGCTGCTGACCACAGAACTGCAGCCTCTCTTTACGTTACGTGTTGTACCTCTCTCTTGACTGAAAGAACCTACAAAACCGTAAAACTATGTTACTTTAAGGACAGAGTTTCATCACTTAAGATTTTAGGAAGTGGGTTTTGCACAGAAAGTTATGAGAAGTGTCCTACATCCAATACAGAAAAACATTTCCAGGTTTATATCAACAAGTAGAGTACAAAATGTTTTTCTTTCTCGTAAGAAACGCTGGCAATGAAGTCTAACCCTGCCAATAATAAAGCATATCTGAAGGAGGACTCACAGTTATATCTAAGCATGAGGAGAAGCGTAGGCACATTTCCCTCCAGAAATCTGCACTATCTGAACATGATCACCAGCAGTAGATGCAATTAGCTATGTCCAATTTACATTTTGAGCACAAGGGACAAGCTTTCACTGCATGCTTAATACAGAGAACACAGCAAACTGTTTTTTGTGAACACAATGCACAGTCTCTCAGTTCAACAGGAAACTTTACAA
The DNA here is from genome assembly GCA_008711295.1 of Anarhynchus alexandrinus. Taxonomy (NCBI): domain Eukaryota; kingdom Metazoa; phylum Chordata; class Aves; order Charadriiformes; family Charadriidae; genus Anarhynchus; species Anarhynchus alexandrinus. Next base: position 2,689,427 of record VUYV01000056.1, on the reverse strand, counting down.
AATATATGTGCAAGGTATAATTACAGCATGCCTCAAATAAAATTTCAAAAGGATAATTGAAACAACACTCATATCTTGAAAAAGAAACTGGTTAATTGATGTAGGGTCATAGACATATGTCATAGCATACAATGCAATAAATAAAATGTAAACACCAATTTTCGAATCAACACAGCTTGATAACTTGAATTCAAATTTTAGAAACAGAAAAAAACCCAAACAAAAAACCCACCCACACAGTAAGTCCTAAATTACAATCCCTCAGCTAACTGGTAAAGATGAAAGAAAAATGTTGGGAACTCTTAATATTTTTGTAACTTTTTAAGGGGTCATTCTTTCATCTGTTTTTTTCTTGCTCTCTGTGGCCATTGAGGCTAGTGGAAAACCAGTCAATTTAGTCAGAAAACTTTGCAGCATAGCAGGGAGTCTCATTTGTCATCATATGCAACAGCAGCTGTCTCCATCAAAAATGAATTTGATCAGTGCAGACTAAATTAGGTAATTCTTTAGATATTTAACAATGCATTAGCTTAAGGGAAAGCCTATCAATTGTTTCTATTATTAAATGACCTTACTAATGGTATAACTTGGCCTATGTTGCAATCATAATCTACTGGGAAAGGACACATTGAGTGAGCTAAATCACAAGTGTATGAGGTCTATGTAATGTAGGCATGATGGTTTCTCAGAATGCTGCTTGCCTGAGTGGACTGAGGGCCTGTTCCAAAAATACCATGCGATGAATACCCTCAGAGGTAGAGGATGATCATCATGTTAGAGGATGATGAGTAGAATATCAGTGTAAAAGGCAAAAAAAGAAACAGGTTTGTACATAATGACTTCAGTATTTACATTACTCTTATGATCACAGTTCATTACCTCTTTTTGAAAACAACGATAAAGATTTTTTGTTTGTTTCAGGGTTTATTTTAATTCCTTCTGCAATGCTTGAAAAAAGATGGTATATAGTGCCTGTTTAACTAAAGGAGCAACTAAAACATATATTACTATAACTAAATATAGAAGTAATGGTTGGGCAGCACATATGTTAGCTTCAAAAGTTGTTAAACAATGGATGGGAATAATAATGCAAAGAATATTCATGTTGTGATGCTAACAAAGGCATACATCAAAGTGGAATACTTGTTGCAAAATAAAGGGAAAATTACTTTTGTTTTGGCACATGGTATGGCATGTCAGAATTCAGAAAATGTTTTCAAAATTTACCAAGTATATTACTTATAAAGTATTGTGCTTTACTAGGAAGGAAGAAACAAAAGGCAGAGAAGTTGCAGGATAGTAACAGCACTTAAAGCAGCATAGGTAAGCATTGTTACAATCTTTGTTCTTTTCCAGGCTAGCTCTAGTCTTCACACACAAGCTCTGTGTGAGGGATATGGCTCATATGGATTTACAGAACTTAGATAAAATTTAAAATTTCTTGTGTGAAGTGGTTTCATCTTGATAAGCTTCAAATTGTCTTTTCTTCCTAAAGATTCTGTAAGATAAGTTGATTTAGAGATCTGTTTTACATAGGAAAATGCTCTAAATTTCTCTTGTAAACGTCTCACTGGAAGTAACAAAAACAATCATAAGTTTGCTCAAATGTATTTTAAATTGTGTGATGGACTAATATTGAAGAACTACATATAGCTATGGGTTCACTTTCAGTGAGTATGTTTTATAAAATTTCCGTATGTCAGTGACACAATGTCATTTGTGGACCTTTTTCCTAAATCACATAAAACTGATTTAAATCAGGTTGGTTTTTTTTGATCAATTCCTGCTAGCCCAACTTAGAACTTGTCCTTTGAATCCATAAATTACCTGAAGCAAATTTACCTTGACAGCAGTATGACAAAGTATCAACAAACACATAACTCATTCTTCGACAATTCTTGGTGCTTGTGGAAAGCATTCAGTGGTGAAAACAGCTGTGCCAGCAGCTACTTAAATGCAGTTCCAATCTTACTTGACCAGACGACAGAAAACTGAGAAAGCTAATGAGTTTCCACACCCCCGATAGCTTAAATGTTTCATGTTTTCCTCTTTATGCTCCATTTTTAGTAGGTAGGGGATATTCCAATATTTCTCTATTTCTTTTTTTTTTCTTTGGTTTATCTTGTGATTGATCTCTTTTTGCAAGGGAGGGAGTGGGTTTGGAAGCGACCGTAGGTTTTGGAAACTGTATGTGCACATACTTCTGTGAGCACCTATGCAGTCAATGAAGGAAAAATGCTAGAAAAAACAGTAACGAGTTTTAAACAGTACTAAAATACTGTCTCATAGTCATTTTTATTACAGCGTGTTCTGACCTTTAAAGTCTTTAGGAACTGATATTATTACTGTAATTTTTGGTACAGGGGAATTATCAAACTACTGTTTCTCAAGTTTGTTCTGAACAATTGCACGGACAGTTGCAGTTGAGGAACCTGAACTCGAACATACAGAAGTCTATGGGATCTGACAAGTTGGATCCCAGAGTCCTGAGGGAATTGGCTGATGTGGTTGCCAAGCCATTCTCTATGGTATTTGAAATCATGGCAGTCAGGTGAAGTCCCTGGTGACTGGAAAAAGGGAAATATTGCCCCCATTTTTTAAAAGGGTAGAAAGGAGGACCCTGGGAACTACCGACCTGTCAGCCTCACCTCTGTTCCTGGGAAGATTATGGAACAGATCCTCCTAGAAGCTATGCTAAGGCACATGGAGGACAGGGAGGTGATTCGAGACAGCCAACATGGCTTCACCAAGGGGAAGTCCTGCCTGACCAACCTAGTGGCCTTCTATGATGGAGTGAATACCTCAGTGGACAAGGGAAGAGCTATGGATGTCATCTAGCTGGACTTCTGTAAGGCCTTTGACACAGTCCCTCACAACATCCTTCTCTCTAAATTGGAGAGGTATGTATTTGCTGGGTGGGCTGTTTGGTGGATGAGGAATTGGTTGGATGGTTGCGTCCAGAAGGTAGTGGTCAATGGCTCAATGTCCAGATGGAGATCAGTGATGAGTGGTGTCCCTCAGCAGTCTGTATTGGGACCAGTACTGTTCAATGTCTTCATCACTGACATAGGCAGTGGGATCGAGTGCACCCTCAGCAAGTTTGCAGATGACACCAGGCTGAGTGGTGCAGTCGACATGCCTGAGGGACGGGATGCCATCCAGAGGGGCCTGGAAAAGCTGAAAAGTGGTCCTGTGTGAACCTCATGAGGCTCAACAAGGCCAAGTGCAGCATCCTGCACCTTGGTCAGGGCAACCCCTGGTATCAATATAGGCTGGGGGATGAAGGCATTGAGAGCAGCCCTGCTTGGAGAAGGACTTGGGGGTACTGGTAGGTGAAGAGCTGGACCTGAGCTGACAATGTGCTCTCACAGCCCAGAAAGTCAACCATATCAAGCTGCATCAAAAGTAGCATGGCCAGCAGGTCGAGGGAGGTGATTCTGCCCCTTTACTCCACTCTTGTAAGAACCCACCTGGAGTACTGCATCCAGCTCTGGAGCCCTCAGCACAGGAAAGACGTGGACCTGTTGGAGCAGGTCCAGAGGAGGGCCACAGAAATGATTCGAGGGCTGGAGCACCTCTCCTATGAGGACAGCCTGAGAGAGTTGGGGTTGTCCGGCCTGGAAGAGAGAAGACTCTGGGGAAACCTCATAGTAGCCTTCCAGTACTTAAAGTTGGCCTACAGGAAAGACGGGGACAAACTTTTTAGCAGGGCCTGTTATGATAGGACAAGGGGTAATGGCTTTAAACTAAAAGAGGGTAGATTTAGACTAGATATAAGGAAAAAAATTTTTACAATGAGGGCTGTGAAACATTGGAAGAGGTTGCCCAGAGAGGTATTTGATGTGCCACCCCTGGAAGCATTCTAGATCAGGCTGGATGAGGCTCTGAGCAATGTGATCTAGTTGAACGTGTCCCTGCTCATTGCAGGGGAGGTTGGACTTGGACTAGATGACCTTTAAAGGTCCCTTCCAACCCAAACTATTCTATGATTCTATACCAAGTAAGGCAATGTCGAACTGGGAGTCGTCCCCTTCCCATCAGCAAAGCTCTCCGTGTAATCTGTATCACAGTATCACTGCTGTGAGGGAAGAGTAAGTCTCCATAATAGAGGTACCACAGTACAGGTGCACAGTACAGTTTCAAACTTAGTATAAGCTGAATTCTACAAGAGGAATCTTTACACCTGATGTCAGAATTATGGTTTGGACATTAAGAAACTTGGGTTTGGTGCCATTTTTTAACCAGTATAATTCACAGATATGACTCACCTTGTAAATTCTTTATTTGGCATCTATAACCAAACAGTCATTTTTCTCAACTGTTCAGAATGTGTAAAAATTATTACTTTAAGCATTAATTAACTGGATAATTGAACTACAGCCTGACAGTCATTTGTTGACTGGTTGCTTTTATATCAACATACTTTTGATTTGTTTGCTGAGATTTCAGTTTAGTTTTAATATTAATAATAGTTCCAGTAATATGTCTTCTTGTTTATACTTGGGAGTTTTAATAAAGCACGTAAGGCCTTGTCTTACATTTCTTTTAATAAGAAACCCATGGAGTTTTGAATAGGTGTTCCCCGATTAACGTAAGACCATGACCAGTTTTCTCTATTAGCATATGGTTCTTATATCTGGCACTAATCTGGGAATGTAGTCTGCAAGCAGGAAGGCAGTAGTAGAAGCAGCATGGCCCTGTGCAAAGACTGACAAAAATTCACAGCACTCAATGTCACAGTCTCAGCACAGTCTTGTCACATTATTCCCACCTACACCACTCCTTTGGGGAAAGAAGAGCATTTCAAACTGGGATATCAGCAAAAGTTGCCTCTACTGCTGGTTGGAGAGAGGGAGAATCTAAAGAATGTAGTTTCAATGATGATTTACAGTAATTAACCATAGGCTGCCACTCTGCTTTCACCTTCATCAGTATTCTGTGGCTGTGTCTTCTGTGTGCTCCCTACCAATTGTCCAGAAGTGAGCTGAACCGACTGAGACTAACCTTATAAAAATACAAGCTGCATAAATTAATCAAAAGCTATATTGCTAAATTCAAGAGGAAGACCAAGATATTTGAGGCTTAGATTCAGTCCTTTATAAGCCTCCCAACTGGATTCGTTATGAAGCCACTCATTTTCTAAATGTAATGATTCACTAGAGAAATTCTTTAAATTGTCCTTTTGCTTTCATACATTTTGTGCAAAAAGATTAGAGTACAAAGCAAAACTGCATAGCTATCTCAAGAAGCTTCTAAGCAACGCAAAATTAACATGAGAAGCAAGTAGAGAATTACAGAGAAAAATGGTGCTACTCAAGAAACAGATAGTACTATTAAGATCTCTTATTTGGCAAGACAGCAAGCCTAGACTGATTGCCAACAGAATGGCAACAAAACCGTTCAGATAAATTCCAGTCTCACAAACATCAGGCCACATGGGAACATTTAAATGCAATGTAGTATGCTCGCCTAAATAAGTGGTGGAAAAAAATGTTTCTTTTATTTTGGTAGAGGAGAATATTGTATTCGGTAGAGGAAAATGGCTAAAAGCTATAGGCAGAACTTTAACCTAGATTGGCATTCCACTTGGGCAGTGAGGAGGCAAAAAGGCTTGTCCTAGCCAATATATTTTGTGATCCCTGTAAGATGGGGAAGGATTCTTTAGTCCTCACTTATTCCTCACTCAGTCTCTAAAATGCACAGGTAGCTACTCTCTCTTTGAAAGAGAAGCAGCGTGCACTTTGATCTGGTAACACCATAACATAATACAATGGGTAACATGGGAATAGGATATAGATAATAGGTTATGTAGAAAGTCAGAAAAAGACTATTCCATCTTGAAGCTACAGTGTTCAAATGAGTGCAGCCCTATCCTTGGGCACTGAGGAGAAATCATAACCAACTTACTGTGCTGAAAAAGAAAGTCCACGTGTTTTTTCCCAATTCCTACTTTCTCGCTTCTACCCTTTACTACGATCTACCTCCACGGGGAGCAGAATCTAGCCCTGGCTGCTCTAAAATTTTTATGTGATGTTTAATAAATGGCTCTTGGTTTCAGTCTCTTTTTCCATAAGATGTCATTTGAATTTTAATATATTTAGCATAAAATATAAGGCCTATCGCTGGGCAGGTATTTTCCTTATTACAAAAAATGCAGACATTCCATTTGAATGCTATGAAGGATTATACCTGCAGAATACCAAGATACATAAAAATCTACTTTAAAATTAGGCTGTTTTGAAATGAAGTTGAAATGAACACTGCTGATTTTTATGACATGATTCTTTACTTAAATTTCTTATATAGCTATTATCTGTGTACTACCTCCTCATGTGTAAGTACACAACAGCACAATTAGAATGATAGGTTAGAAAATACTAGCTATTCTGGATTTTTGCTTTTATAGTGTGAATCCCTAGGCAGGAGCTGAGATGGTTATTTTATGTATAATATTAAATGGTTGGAAACAATCAAAATTGTTTTTATTTGGCTTTAGTATGGCCTTTGACTGAGTGTCATGCCCAGGGAATAATGGCATTCATTAGGGCCCAGATTTAAATCAATTGAAAAAATTGTTCTACAGGAAACAAAAACCCTAGTTGTCAGCAGGTTATCTACCTCAAGAAGTTTTAAATAAACAAACACCAGTTATGTTTCACCACTGTCTCCTTTCCAAATAATATTCTTATCACAGACATGTTTACCAAAATAGCAGCATAAGCCTGTAAAGTGCTGCTTATTGTGTTTTACTAAACTCAGAGCAGCTATCATTGTCAGATTAATTGGGGTGAACATGCAAAGGTTGTAGAAAATATGAAATATATAGAAAAATATATAGAAAAATCATAATTGAGCCCTGCACACTGACATCAACTTAAGCAGTGCAGCAGAAATTTTACGAAGTTGAACAGAATCTGATGAAAAATTTTAAGATCTAGAGTAAGTTCAAATAGTTGTACCCCATCTTCAGAAAAACAAGCCAGTGAAAAAGATATAACTAGAGTCTGAGTGATAAATTTAACCTGAATTTTCAGGTTAAATTCAGGTTTAGGTTTTTTAGACTTTGTTTGTACCAAGATACCAAGATACATAAAAATCTACTTTAAAATTAGGCTGTTTTGAAATGAAGTTGAAATGAACACTGCTGATTTTTATGAAATTTTATGAAGTATGTAGAAGCCTTTTAAATTATATATTGCAACTCATTTTAGAAAATCACCTGTCTCTGAAATATCCAATATGGTCACCCATGGCTTAGAAAAGCCCAAAGAATTTCATGTGGAAAGGAGATTTTCATAATCTTGCACTGTTGCATGCAGTATCCCGTGTAATGAGCTGGACATAACAACTCAATGCAATGGGGGTTTTAACTTTGAAGTCAATACTCTGTTTCTGTAATCAAACATCAATAGCGTTAAGTAACAGAGAATTGTTATCGTGGTGAAATATTCCACTTACAAACATACAGCAAATATGGTGCATGGTGAATTTGGCTGTACAACATAAATTGTATCTGCTTTGTATTTAATATTCAGTAAGATACAATGTGGGTCTGCAAGAGGTGATTTGTAGGAATTCACCTGCATCAGGTTGTCCCCTCTTTGCATAACAATGAGCCATTCCACTTTCCAGAGATCTGGAGGGACATGCAGTGAAGAAACAATGGTCCAGAACCAGAGCATGGTGTTTGATCAGAGGTTTTAAACATTATACTCTAACAAAGAACCTGTGATAGAGACCGAGTAGTACCCAGTAATTAAAGGCATCATTCTGTTTCCACTCACTCCTCTTATAGGAACAGAGAACCTCTGGCAGCCGGTGGGCTTGAAATTCAACTGACTCTACCTGGCCTAGATTACTGTTCACTCAGTGGAGTTGCACTAGTGTAAAACCAGTGAAAGCAAGCTGCAAAGCAAGCCTTCTGTGATAGAATAGCAGGTCTAATATATGACCTTTAGCTGACACATTCACATGCTTGATGACGTTTTGTGACTGGACCATATAAATGTCTGGTAGAAAGAAGCAGACTCTGAGCCCTTATTGTGTTTACTTGAGTATTGCCCCTACCAGGTCACAGTAATGCATTGCCACACTAGAGACAGTGGTGGAGTTAGAGCTGCACAACAGTGGAAAAGTAGTGGCGATTCAGTTTGTTTTTCATATGTGTTTCATTTGTTAATGGTGGTGGCCATATTTGTTGATTTACTTAAATATCGCTGCCATTTTGCAACAAACCTTTAGTAAATATTTAGGAATCTTCATTTTATGTTTAGTTGGGTTCCCACGATCTGTCTGTTTATTACTTTAACTATTCTTAGTAGAAAAGGGCTTGTATGGAATTAAGAAAGAAGACAAGCAAATTGGAAAGTGTCCTACTGGCACACCAACATTTGGGAAAGGATAGAGGCAGTACATCCTTAGACATTTGTATTTATTTCCATGCTACAAACTGGCTAAGATATTTTATTCTATGCAAACACTGGCAAGAGATCAATATAAACAAAATGATCCCGGATGAGCAGCTCCAGCTCATTGTTATGGCCATTTCTCATGCAACTGCCTGTTTTAGCTATTGAACAATTGCTGGTATTCCTGACTTGAAAGTATCAGTTACTTTTCTGTGAAGAATCTCACAAGCGAGGAGCAAGTGACAGTGGAAAATCGTATACTATGATGATATAAACTATATCAGAAATCATGGTTTTGAGGATAAATCTTTTATTCATAACCATAATTTTCATGCTATTGCATCTCTATTTATCAGCCTTCATAGCATGTCAGTTTTCACATTCATTCTTTTGGCACTACAGCTTTTAGCAGCTTAGCCAATAAGACAGATATTCAAGATCTCTATCCAAACATGCCTTTTCTAGAACATAAGGTAAAACCAGATGGAAACTGAATTAAAAAAGTGCAGTAATCGCAATCCATATTAATAACCTGAAAAAGTAGACTGAGTCCATGAAATGTAGCCTACATATAGTCCTATTATGTAGTGTCTGAAGGTCTTGTTTTATTTATTGTTATTGATTCTGAATGAAATAGTTAAGAAGATAGCTTTTACAATAAAAAAGCTACAGCTGAACCCATATTTACAATAAACATTGGCTTCAATGCAGTTAATATAGTGTCTGTTTTTTCCATGTTAACGTTAATTTTTAAGAAATTAAAAATTTCAGTATCTATTTAGTTGGCAATAAGAAACTGCACAAAGAACATGAAAGAGTAATTTTTTTGTCATATCTATAGAGAGACTTCTAATTATACAACATAAGAAAACAACTTCCTTAAAAACTCAGGATGCAGTTCAAAGAACTATTCCCAACCAATAAATTAAAGTCAGATGAGAAAAAGATGCTATATTCTTGGACCAGCCTTAACTGACAAGTCTGCAGACAGATAATGTGACATAGTCCCACCTTAGCTTTCAGCCACACTTGCAAATACATATCAGGACCAATTGCATGACCTTTTCCAAAATGCCATACAGTTAGTAAACCTCTCTGGACCCTACATTTAGATGACACTCCAACTATCTACACAATGCAAGTTTTGCTTCTGTGGAGTAATCATTGTTTAAAAAGAATTTATATGCATACACACCTATACTGTAATAGTAGTCATAGCATAGCAGTAGTATTTTTTAGGGGTTTTTTTTGTTAGACATTACCCCCAAATTCCAAAAATAGCAACCTGTATCAAGGAAGATCAACCATAAAAACTTAAGTCCCTCTGTTTTGGAATTAGGGTTCCTTAATGTCACAAGTTAAGGATTTTTTTACTACTTAATTAATAAAATATTGTTTTAGTTGCTCTGCCTCGTTGTGGATGGAACACTGCAAAAGAGCATTTATACAAATGAGAATGTGGATATAGCGGATATTTTAAAAGAATGCATTGCCCAAAAGTATTTTAAAATTGGTGTTTGAGCAGGTGCACATGAAGGATTCACTCAGGTTGTTCATTAACTCTAAAATAGGAACATCTTAATTTTACATTAATTCGTTCTCTGTGTGAAAACATTTCTTACCTGGAATATATTGCCCAAGTTCAACAAGCTCTTAGGCAGAGGAATAATGTTACTGCTTTGCAACTTCTACTAAGTCTATGGGTCTAGTTCTAGGCTTAAACTTAAATCTATGTATAAGTGCAGAATCAGAATAAAATCCCAACCCAGCTGATGCTGATGGCAAAATTCCCATAGGCTACAATGATGCCAGCATTTAATCACACAGTGTTCATATTCAAACACCTGCATCTAACAACCCTCCTTAAATTACTATTTCAAATTCCATTATTTTAAATTAGCAAAACTGAACAGACATTCTTCTTATATAGCCGTACATATGAAAAATATATAAAGTACATACTTTAATATTTTTATGAGGCAGTCACATTTTAATATACAAGTTCTACACAGAATCATTGCTTAGTCATAAATATGGCAACACAGTCCATTTACAAAACTATAGGAGGAAAAGAACCCATGATAGACAAGAGCTAAAAATACAAGCAGCTACATCTGTAATACAGAACAATAGAAATAATAAAGAAAGGAGAAGGCAAAATATAATTCAAGTTAAGGGTGTAACCTGGGAGAAGAGATGAAGAAAATAAATACACTGTGGATAAAAGAAAACAAAGATCATCTTAAATCAAAAGAAAGGTCAACTGATACTGGCCAGAGACAAAAAGAATTGCTCAACATCTACATTTTTTCCCAGTATTTAATATAAAAGAAGAGGGAAGCATGGAGCTCAGTGAGATAAATATTAATGAGGCTTTGGGAATATCTAGCAGCAGAATTAATAAAAAGCAGGTAAAATAATATTTAGATAATTTAAATATTTATGATTCAGAAGGTCTAAATCATATTCAACCAAAGGTTCTTAAGGAATTGGCTGAGAAGGGTCTGACAGTCATCTTTGAGACCTCATGGAAAAAAGGTTAGATACCAAAGGACTGAAGAGGGATGATTCTTAGGAAGCAGAAAAAGGTAAAAAATGGAGAAGTCCAAGCAAGTTCCTACTATTCCCTACCATGCAAAATACCACAGTAAATATATAACTAATAGTGTATCATTCAATGCATAGCAACATCAGAATACTCTTTTGAGGCTGTAAATTCTGTGTCTCTGTCCATATCTCTTTTTTTTGGTTGTCATTCATTCTTAATCATTGCTGGACAAAAGTGAAAGCTAATGAATTTCAAAAAACTCAATTCAGAGTATTTGGAAATAAACAAACTATTTACATAATAAATCAGAATATTTCACTACAAATTTGTAGAAACTGAAAGGTTAAAAAACGGGGATTATAAAAGGAAACAATCAAGAGGGCTACAAATACCATGATTTAGAATTACACATTTGTTTTAAAGTACAGAAGTTTTTGAATGCACAAGTTCAGTCCCAGCATAAATGGGACTTATGGAAAGCAATACCAGTTCTTATGGAAAGCAATAGAAGATATGACATAAGTCTGAATAATTGTTTGAATCACATAATCATGTGCCAAGATCAGACTTTTCACTCAGAGATTAGTTGGTAAGATTACTATTCAAAATATATTATTCCATAGGATAACATTCTGGCATGCAAAGGTGATTCCTATCGTGTGGGCTTGCCACCACTATATCCTGTCTGACTCAAACTGTTCACATGCTATATTAGCAACCAGTAGGTATTTGACACTTATTCCTAACGAAAGTTGTTCCAGTATGTCACTCCTTCAATGACCAGAATCATCCTTCTAATTTCCAACTAAAAAGTATGTATTGCCAATGTGACACTGTCCATTATTGGCAATACTTTTAATTTAAATAGCTTTATGTCTGGTGTTTACCTCTCTGGAGTATTTACAGACATTAATGAGAACCTTTCTCAGCCTTTGTTTTGCTGGCTAAACAAGTCAGATTCTTTACATTTTCTCTAATCACGTTAGTAATCCTGTTCTTTCAGCCTGTGATTCTCTACCATATTCAAGATCAGGTCATACATCACTGTCTAAATGCAATACTGTTTCCCATACCTTCCTGATAAGTCCTAAGATGATTTCCTTTCTCACTACTATTTTGCATCGATCCTTACAGTTATCTTGCACCTGATTAAGCCTCCTAGATCTCCTTTTGTGGACTTTCACTGGCTGAAAGCAAAAATTCTCCTTTTTGTCTTTGAACCCATGACTTTGCGGTGTTCAATATTAAATGCCATTCTATTTGTATTTCTGAGACCATCAAATCATCTAAGTTGTCCCACATGATATTCCGGTCCTCTTCTGTGTTGATGATATCTCCCAATTTTCTGTTTTCAGGAAATTTCATTACCACATTTTTCCTTTCCGTGTCATGCCCATTAATGAAAATATTAAATCAGTCTTTGAAGAACTCCATTAGCATGCTGTTTTCATTGCAATGCTTTCTGTTTAAATTGTTATCTCTTCTTTAGATATTTTCTCATCTGCTTTAGATTTCTTGTACTATATTCCCCAACTTCTCTTGCTTAACTAGTGATTTCCCAAATGGTATTATATCAAAAACCTTTATGAAGTCCAGATAAATGAGACCTACTTAATTTCCTTTGTCAAAAATCAGTTACTTTATCTGAGGAAAAATATCAGATGTTACTAAAGTTACATTTTGCTGGTGGATATATTTCAGTTTTCCTTCTGCATTTTGATGAAACTTACAGTACTATGTTGTCGATTTTTAAAACAACTACATGCTGCACTTATCCACTATCTGCATGTTGCTAAAATTTTCATGAGGATTTTTAGTATGCAGAGGCAGTACTCATGCTCATCGGCTACATTAGCACAATGGCTCTTTTGGAGCCATTACAGTTGATTGTGCCAATGATCCATGGATTATATACTTTTATAAGGTCTGATGCACTTGCAAACAAAAGGGTTTTTTTCCTTTGCATTTCTGTTTCTCAAGAGACGTTCTCCTCCCCCCAGTCATCCTTTAATATTAATGCAAAGCAACCAAACAAAGGAAACCAAGCCACAAAAATTCTAGCTATCATGATGTGATGAATACACTTAATCCTGGAACAGAAAAGTAATTTCTGTCTCTTATGTAGGCTCTTTGTGGCTGCTTTTCCGTTCTGTACTTCCGTTGTACAGAAAGGCCCTGACCCACTCTTGGGATCATAAGCACACATGCACATTTAGTCCCATTTTTAACCATGCCTCCAAGACAAAAACTGTTCCCTGAGAAGAGCACAGTTGTAAGTATTTTTGTGTCTTTCATATCACCTGTTGCCACTTATCCCTGATTCTCACCATTCCCAAATAAACCGTATTCTGAATCAGGTCTATGTTACCACCCACCTGTGTTCCTGACCCATCCTGGTAGCCATGGCCTCTGGAACAGAGAAACCCCTGGAAACTTAGATGATGTCTAACAATGCAAATTATTTAAGGTGTCTGGGAATTTGTTTGTCCTGCCCAATGGTAGTTTTCACGCCATGCTCTAAAGTTGGGACAAATCAAGAAGGAAATACAAGAGCAACGATGCCATCAGACAGATTCCCATGCTTGTCCTCTACTAATCCTTTCTGCTGACAAGACATCTGTGAGGATCTCCGGGAAAAGGCCACGCTAGAATCAACCAAAACTAATCCCTGTGCTGAGTGGAAAGATTCAACTAGCGTTAGCTACACTGCTGTATTGATTCACTTGTTTGTCTCTAAGCTGAAGCCTCCCAGTTGTCCGCACTATATACATACTAGTTTCTTGCCTAACCCCATTCTGGATAAAACCAGTTCATTTGCTGGACAGAGAGACCCTAATATAGATTAAAGGGCAGTGTTACACTGTGTAGACACAATGCACTCTGAGACAAGTTTTCTTCCTTCCACATGATACGGTGCTCCAGTGGTAACTCAGCCAGCTTCACGCTCTCACTTTAGCCCAGATTTAGTGCAGATACAGCCAGTCTGCACCAGAAGCCATTAACTCTGCTCACTATGTGCACAAACCAGTTACTTGGCTCAGGTACCTGCTGCACACATAGTGAAGACAGTATTAGTGTAACCAAGGAAATTGGCCAGCAAAAGGGGGACAGTGAAGTTGTTTAATAAAAACAAAACAAAGCACCTGGAGGAATTCAGGTAGGGTTTCATCATACACAAAACCAAAAGACCCCAAACCAAATGCCAGCTCCCTGAAAATACAGGTACTGAATCTGCAGTGATATGTCTGAAGGTGATTAGTTAGAACATCATAGAAGATTCCCATATAAAGCCCTGCTGTATGTTGCTTAAAAGAGGAAATGTGACTTAACAAAAGTTTTAACATCCTTGCAACTCACAGTTCATAGACTCCTCACCAAAGACTGAAGGCTTTGTTTGGAACATGCCTGTGCCAAAGACCTCCTATGTGACCACAGGAGTTTATCTTACTTTCCCTGTACCTTTGTTAGTTATCTATAAAATGGGTAATATATTCTTCCTTTCTCCATCCTTTATCTTGTCTGTTTAGATGTTAGTTTCTTTAAAGGAAAAGATTGCCTCTCACAGTAAGGCAGAAAGAGTGCAGGCTCAGTAATAACACTGAGACCTAGACATTGTCTGACAAAGGAAGGTGATTTCCTCTTTGTCTCCTTGCTCATCAACCAGGGATATCAGGATGCACAGTTCTTACGAGTCAGTGGGCATATAATGGAAGGCTACATAGCTGGGTAACCACAGGGGTGTTCAGTGGCTTTTACCAAGGGATATAAACTGTATTTGAATTAGGAGCAACTGACATTCAGGGTCTCCAACAATACAGGTAATTTGGGCTTGTGTAAGGAAGTAGGAAGTACTTATTAAATAGAGAAGTTGTGCAGAGTACTGACCAGAAAAAGAATATGTAAGGTCTATTGTCAATAAGTACTTGAAGTCATCATCCCAGTGAATTTGAAAAAAACCCACACTGGCTGAAATGCATCAATAGAAAGAGGAAAATGCAGAGACAGAGAATACTAATGAAGAGACATAGTGTATAAAATCTGGTTCCATCTGCAGTATTGCAGTTGCCTTTTATTACCTTATCATGTATGGGATGCTGTCAGTCCTGGAAGGGTGCAGCGCAGGAAGTCAGGGTGGTTCCAGCTTAGCAGAGTCTTTGATACAAAGCCATTATGAGGAGTCAGGCTTGTTTTCTCTGGGAGATTTCTCTGGACACTCTAATAGAATAGAATTCAAGGTGACACAAAAGTATTAAAGTTACCTTTGTACTCAGCTAGAGAGAACCAGACACCTCTAAGAAGCACACACCTAAAGATCACAATCTAAAAGAAGGACTGAAGGGGGAAAACACTTCCTCAGCAGAGCAACTTACTCGTTTCCACAGGAGATCTCCCTCTCTTTTGGGGATCCAGATTATTGTTTGGTCTCCCTTGTGCCATGTAGCTCCATTTGCCACTCTGCTGATGAAGGGAGCTCTTAAGGAGCATTAAAGTCACCAAAGTAATTCCCATTATAGGAACAGCACACTGTTAGGATATAAATTCTATAGTTCTACATTATCTTTTTCATTGTGATTCCTATACAGGAGCAAGGCTGGGGGATAGAAATGTCACAAAGGCATATAAAAAGCAGGTTATCTGAGGAACAAATAAGAGTTCTTTTCCTCTGCTAAACAAATAGATTCTTCCTGTCCCTAAGTAAACAGGTTATAATAAGGCAGTCTTCTAGTTTGAATGTTGAAAGGTCACTGTTGGCCTCTTATTGTCTCTTTACAACATCCCTCAGCCCAACAGATTCTTTTGTGCAATAATTTTGAACAAATTTTTCATTTAATATTCCAATCCTCCTTGGCCAGATATGCGTCCTCTCAGATATGTACCCATTATAATTTCATGTGTTTACCAATTGTCATTAGGTTGGTAAGAGTAAGCAAATATGTATTGCATCCTTATAGACTTTTAGAGACTGGAAATGAACGTATGCTGTTAAGACTGATTTGTCTGGCAGTCCAAAAAACCCTGATCATTGTGGCAGGCTCAAATTCAGCACTTACTGAGGTACTTCAACATTATTGTACTGGCAAACCAACAGAATTAGTAATTCAAACCTCTTGGAAGGAGGAATACATTTCAATGCTCCTTTTTAAAATGACTGTGAAGGAATATGGATACTTATGTTTTATGAAATGAAAAAGGTAAAATACCGGAGGACTAGATTTCCTAACCAATACCTTAGAATACCAGTTGCACAAATTATTTCACTTGCACAGCTCTAAAAGAAAGCATTGTGTTGTATAGTTAGTTGTAACAGACTCCAGACCTTCATTCTTCATTAAAATGATTGTATATTTTAGTCATTGTTCTAATCATAATATAAAATAATAAAAAGTTAAATAATTTATGATTCCCATTCTATAGAACTGAAATGAAGGTGCCCCTCTTTTGTCAACTGGTACAATTGAAATTATTGAAGTTACTCATAGATAAGAGTATGAAAAGTGCAGCATTACACCTTTTTACAGCCCTTGTTATTCAACTGGTAACAATTCAGTAAAAGCAAGATCTTCTAAAGCCCTTATACTGGACTTAGATACCTAAGTGTGACTTTAGACACTCACACCACATTTAATCCTCAGATTCACTCTTCAGTTGCAACCTGAAGTCTATAAATATGAAACTTGTCCACCAGTAATTGATCATGATCATAAATATCCGAACAATAATTGATCATGATCAGAAATGCCAGTGCTGAACAGTTCAGAGTCTGTCTCAAATTTGCTGAAATGTTTGAATGAACAAATTGAAGACATGACAGATCCATATTGTTTTCTCTCTTCCTGAGGAGGACTTGACCCTGCAAATTCTGTCATGTTGTCCTCAAAACCCAATTATTCATTATTCTAAGAGGGAATACTCATCTCTTGAACCTGTAGCACATTTCATGGAAAAATTGAATATTAATGGAAAATTCAATGTATTTTTATAGAAAGAGAGATAAAAATAGTGAGTGCAACTAAAATCTGTCTCTCCACTTGGGAGGTGAGGAGTCCTAGGTTCTTTCTCCAATGACAGTTTATATTTTTAACTAAGTATATTATTTCAGATAGGTTATATCAAATGGAAATGATAACAGTCAAAACTGAGAGCAACTCTCAAAATCAACCAGGCTGCTGGAAAACAGAAGGATGAAGATGTGTCTTAAAATTTGCTGAAGCTAAAAAGAGATTTGAGCCTGTATTTTTCATATCCTTCATGCTCTAATCCTTGATCACCTAGACAAAAGGTAGTGGAGACACCACCACTTCTTGCTGTATTTTGTGAAAAGGGATCTGAAGTAGAGAGCCAGCAATTCACATCTGTACGGTTCTGAGGGGGAAAATGCCAGAAAAGAGTGGAGATCAGGAAATAACTTTTTCTCTCCTTGGCATTTACTATCAGTTACATTAGGCAGCATCTTATTCAACAACATAGCTGTGAAAGGTACCTAGTTCTTCCCTGGCACTGGAATAGGGAAACTAGTTATTTACTCTAGTAGGCGACAAGAAACTCCACCGGTAAGCCAAAAAATAGGTATTGCATGCTGAGCCTAGGTCACCTTTGTGGAAGAGTTATTAATTATTTAGGGATTCTGAGGGATTCTGCCAGCTTCAGTTGTTCTGATGAATTTTTAATAAATCACTATTAACATAAATGGGAAGTATAAATTGCTTGCATTATGCTATAGGCAGTAGTAGCAATGAGAGACTTCTGCGCTAAGGTCCAAGATATGCTGCTTACCTAACAGAAACTGACAGCTGAATGATCCAGTTCTCCTGGGAAAGTCCTGAAAAGAACAAAATCTTTTCACCATAAAAGAGTTCTATTTTACAGTTGCCAAAAAGCACCTGAAGCAGTTATCTGAAGAACCAACAAGAATAAACAGTATTTTAGTGATCTGCTCCAAAGACTTACTTGGAGATGGAACTATGTGCTAAGAGAAAATTCAATTGAGCCAAAGGGACTTTGTTTCCTAAAAACATCTGGCAAAAATAAACTTCTGTTAGGAGAGCGTGAGTCTTCCTGAAACATAGTACTTAGTGAAGATATTTTTCTAAATATAATCCATTGTTCCTGAAAAAAGGTTTAAAGACCAAAATAGTAATTTAAGGTTTCATTATCACTCAATGAATTCCAGTGCTTTCTGTTTTCCCAAGAAGTCAGAAAATGTTTAATAGGTGTTTGCATTAAATTAGGTTGTTTTAACACTTTTTATATTTTGACTGTTGACAGGACAGTGAGTCAACCGCAGCACTGTGTTCGGTGTGCCTAGACCTTCACCCCAGAGCAGACAATCATTTTAAATTCAGAAAAAACAACATTTACTTGAAGAAAAACTAGGTATGAAACTTTTAAATTAAATATTGCTTAAAACAGCTGGGGAGGACAGAACAGCATTGCAATGTTTTGTACACAACTATCCCATGTTCCTCTGTCCTTGCAGGCAGTTGATTGCTTCAATCAATAAAAACTCAATAACTTCTTAAGCCACTGAGCAGATTCCGTTCTCCTCTTGTCCCTGGGAGGGTCTCTTCATCTTTTGTGAGATTTGCCTCACTGCCCCCTTCCCAGCCCTGCAGCGTCTTTGCATGAGCTTCATCATGTTCTGGCTTCATCATGAGCCATCATCTTCTGCGTATATCTTTTGCCTGCCCCGTGAAGCCTGGAATTGTTTCTGTCTCAACATACTCAACAGCTTCCCCAGGGAAGGAGTCTGCACAACCTCTCTGCAAGACTCCACCCAGACAGACTTCTTAAAAGAACATAAACACAGTTGTGAAGACATAAATAAAACAAATACCATCTGTCATGCTAGCATTGCCCCATATGTGTAACCACCTTTTCTTAGTCCTTTCAACTGATTTTCCACCATACCCAAATACACAGTTGGCTTATTAAAGAATTTTAGCACCTTATGGATGCCATTCCCAAACATTTTAAGTGCAGTCCAAGCAAATACCCAAATAATTCTGGATTTTCCTTGTCTAACTACAGCCATTTCTACTTCCTGGTCAGCTGTAGATCAGCTGTACAGTTAAGCTCCTTTTATCTGAATTATCTGTGGTTGGTTTAGTCCTTTCTGACTGTCTTTTTCTGAGCATCTCTTCCCCCTCACATAAAGTGAAAAGTGAATGGGTCAAATTTATTTGGCACAATTTTCCTGAAATCAGCATTGTTACAGCATACATGACTTTACTGAAATCTTTTTGCTTTGTTCCTGCCAAATACATTTTTAAAACAACTCTTAGTCCTTAACCTTATGTCTCTTTCTATCTCTGTAAAAGTCCCATTAAAAATAAGGAAAATTTTATTTACTGCAAAGGATCATTGACTCCTGATGAGTGGTGACAGAATCACAAAAGTGACACGTCTGCACCAATAGGTTGCAAAGTCAGGGAGAATGCATGAATGAGATGCTCAGGGGGTAAACTGGTGTACCATCACTGTGCCACAGCCCAGGTGGACAAAACTGTGAGGGAGCTAAACCAGAAAATTAAGCTGCTCAGTATTTCCCAGGTTTGGCAAGTATTGTAAACACCATCAAACTTCCTCACAGTTGACTTTTTCTGTTGCAAGCTAGCTTTATTATTGATCCAAAAGAGACATAATCACTAAGCAAGGTAAACCTGTTCTACTTGCTGAGATTAAATTAAGCATCAGGTTAGCAATGGCATTTTGCATACTTAGTGCAGAAAATTTAATTTCATATAATTTATTAGGATATATGATATGGGCTGCCTGAGAGTCATACTGTTTCTTTCAGACTGAAGGCTAGAAACCGAGTGTGCAATAAGTGTCCCATTGTCCCATCATGGAGGGAGAAAAATTCTGACTGTAGATGTCAGTTTGAACTTAAAATTAACCATGGTTACATAAAGGTATGCATCTCAGCTGACAAATTCACTTTAAAAATGTTCATTCTTCAGTTAAAGCTGCAGTAGTTCTGGATCAGTAAAAAAAAAAATATAGGGAAAATATAGCATAGTGTATAAAAGAAAGCTGTGGAAATTCATCTGCTCCTTGTTAAAAGATCAAACCTTACTTACATTACCTTACCTTAAATTATTTTCCTGCATAGGGTAGGAATCAGAGAGGAACTTGTCCTATGAAGAATTAGGCCGAAAGAATCACAATGGCTGTGTACACTGTTTTAAATTACATTTGCTATCATAGTCATGGTCTTATTTTGAAGCATAAGATCATGGTATGAAAGACAGGTTAAAAGGCAACTTGCAAACCTGTTGACTGTGTAGCACACAGGTTTACAAAAAACTGTATGAAGTACAGAAAATCGCTGCTACCACAGACTATTTGTGTGGTCTTGGGCAGATCATTTAATCTCATGGAGACCCAGGAGGTCTGTCTGTCTAGAATCATGATTCTGCTTTTTCCTAGCCTTCATCTGTCCTGCCTATTTATATTGCAAGCTTCTCTACTGAGGAGTACAGTAGAGTCTTTCAGCAGTGATGTAACGCAAATCAATGAATGAAGAGAAAAGCTGTACTGTCTGACATATGGGTCCCCCGACATTAGAATTTGTCGTGCCTTGCTAACATTCTTCTTATCATAATCTTATTAACATGATAAACTCCTGATTCGCATGATAGAAGACTGCAAGTGAAAATGACAACATGGAATTTCTATGCATTTTGGTCCTATGGGACCAAATGAAGCTGATTGACAACTCTAACTGCAGGATGAACAGCAACCCCATATTAAGCACCCTGCCCTAGAAGGACAAGAAGCCTCCTACTTAGCTGGCCACAGGCAGAGGAAAGCTAGAGACTGTGAGGATAAGAAGATCAACTGGATGATATGTAGTCAGAAGAGGCTTAATTTTCCCCTCTCTTTTACCTGTGTCAGTTGGCCATAATTCCACAGTGGTGGTGTATCAGTGTTAAACCATCCAAGTGATGGAAATATGAAGTTTAGATTCAATTGCCATAGGCAGACATACGATCAGCAAAAGTGCTCACCTCAGCCCCAATTACCATTTAGCAGACATGAGATACTTCCCTTTCTACCATCACTGGTGTGGTTTTTCCTATCATATACTGATATGTTGTATATATATAGGCACTTAATTTTCTCATTTATTATTGCAATATCAGAACACATTACAGTGTCAGATCATAACATGAGAGAATATTTATGTCTAACTGCAAGCACAGCTGTATTGGTTACTTGGTACTCTGTAGGCAGGAGGGGGAATGACAGTAAATAATAAGTAAGGAAAATAAAAACAGATTTAAAAGTGCATAACATTTTGGTAAGGAATCTTTTTTTATAGCCATGGCTTTGGGGAAAATTACTTTTATGGCCAGCTTTTCAACAGGCCTGCACGAATGTGCCTATAGTGTTTGCAGGTGCAACCATTTGTATGTGAGGCATGACTGTCTTAAGAAAAAGCTTTCAGCAGGCTGAGCTGCTTTTTTCTTCCTACTTGCTTTTAAAACGCAGGTCTTCTAGGTAAGAAATAACAACCTCCAGCTGAGCTCCTTAAGCTATGTGGTTGGAAGAGTAAGAAAGGCTGAGCTTCTCGGGTGTTAAACTTTTTCTGAGAAACCTAGTACTGAATTCTGCTGAATGTCACATTGGATGCAACTGGGTGCAGAAGCTCGAGAAATCTGGCCGTAACATCTAGATGACTCCATCTAACTTAGCTTTAGTTTTTCTTTCCCTTGCTCTTTTCCTGCTCCCCACGCCCTCCATTTATATGCAGACATGTGCATACACACATGCATGCACACACGTGTGTATGTACAAAGGTGTGTATGACAAAAGTACATACACACATGCATGTGTGTATGTGTATGTGTGTAAGTTTATATGGGTGCATGTATACACATAGACCCACCTACAGAGAGAAACAGACTGTGTATTTCAAAAAATGCAAATCTTTCCTATTCAGTCATAGTCTCCCTGCAAGCAATGTGTTTAATTATGCTAGAAAAGATACAAGTTGATAATTTTATTCAAATTAAGGGATTGAACAGAACTCAGAGGTTAGAAATCCTGAAGGCTGGTTGCTAGGGCTGAGAGCATATATTTATAAGCAATTAATGGCATGCTTGGTTTTTTTTTCTCCTACACATTTTTTGCCAATGATAAAGTACTCCCTGTATGGTATACACCAGCTGTATTATCAAATAGAAAGAAATAGATGAAAGAAAAAGCCACAAAATCCTGGAATATGCTTATTCTCTGCCCACACACAGCTATTCTCTCCTACTTTTCCCAGTGGGCTGTAATTTCTCCTTGCCCTTTGAAAGAAAGCAGAATTATGAAGAATATTGTAAACATGTTTAAGAATTGGTCACAAAATGCTAATATATTACAGTCCTGTTGTGTCACAACCTGTATGTGGTGAATACATACACGCATGCAGTAGTGCTAATTATCAGCGACATTGGCGGAAAGTGGAGGTAAGCAGGAGCAACTACTATTTTCATTGAGTATTAGACAAGTACGCCTTTAAGAAAGGACAAATGAGGACAAATATATTTTTTGTTGAGGTTTTAAATGGTTAGATTCAAATTAAATCCATAGTTGTTCTTTTTTGCCACACAGAAAATCATAAACCTTCTCTCCAGCTGTAGATTGGAAAAGATTTGGAAACAAAACAGTGTTTCTTGGAAAAACAGTGATTTGTCAGAAGCAAAAGTTTTCACAGGAATGCACCGTATTTTTTGACAGGCAAAAAAATGTATTAAGTTCAGAAATTTCTGGGAAAAAGTGGAGGGGAGGAAAGAGACTGGGAGTGACCCCAGAATATCTTGAAGGTAGGGTTCTTGCATGAGTGTGGGAAACCAGTCCAAGACTTCATTTGAAGGAACAGTTAATTACTTCTGTTATTCCACCATGAGAGAGTTATTCCACCAGGAGAGAGTTATTCCACCACGAAAGACCCTTCTCATTACAGTCTGGTGTAGAGCGCTATCTTGTGACATGGGAGTGCTGACTTACTCCTAGATCGTCCTCCTTTGGGACTGAAGGATTAACATAGCTAAATATCGTATTAATTCAAACTCAAGGACTACAATGACTTAAGAAAGAAAAATAGGATTGGAAGGGACCTTGACAGAGGTCCTGGAGGCCACCTCCCTGCACTGAGCACACAGTGAGTGGACTGGCAGTTTGGAGAAGGGACCTCTTTGTGTGGTAGCTCTCTCCTTTCCCTAGTTAGAAACTACGGCCACTTCCTTTGGAAGAATAGTATGACTTGGAGTAGGGAAAAATAGAAGACAGGCTGACCTGTGTTCCGGTAAACTCTCCAGAATTAATATTCTTGAAAATGAACCCATGGATTTTTTCCCTTAATCATCTTTATTTCTCTTCAGAACAACTGACAAAAGTTAAGTATTTTACCAAAAGTGCTGAGTGTGTCAAGAAGTGTGCATGAAATAATGGCAGAATTATTGGTGTTTTCCAGTCAAAAGCATCCATCAGTACCAGAGCTCTCTAGTCTTTCAATGTGTAGACTACAAGTCTACTGTGTCCCTGGAATCACCAGATCAGCATCGAGAGAAGGCTTGTTAAACTAAAACATCGTAAGTCATCCGATTTCAAAAGTATGCACATAATTTCTTCTCATACCAAATACCTTCCTTAGACATTGGGATTTAGTAGTCATGTTTGTGTTTTGGCATTGAGAGTTGCTAGCCACCACATTCTCATAGTTTCTGCTTTATCTATACAAACATAAGGAAACCATCCAGATGCAGAGCATTCCGTTGTATGTGATGCTTTTTGTCCTGCTCAGCAGCACAGAAGTCCTGCAAGTTCCTTCTCAACGTTCATGTTGGATGATGAAGCCCAAAGACTTTGGAAAGCCCAAAGACATAGAAATTTCATGTCATCTCTTCTTGCCATGGGGCTAGTCCTCAAATTCCTGAAACCTGTTTGTCCAGGAATTCTTAACCCGTAGCAAAATACTGATTACTTTATAGATGTGTGTTGCTGTGCTGTCATCTAGTGGCAAGGATGAATTAGACGTCATTCAGTGTCATTCTGTGACAGTGGCTGACAAGGTGTCCGTCCCTTTGCTGGAGATAAACACACGATGTTCGAAACTTCTCATCTTTGCTGCGTGCAGCACCACTGCGAAGGTCATTTCCTCAGTTTGTGCTCTGCAGAAAATCACTGCTGCGCAGAGCCTAGGGAATGGGCTCTGCAATGGAAACTCTTCTTGTGAACAACAGGCTCTGCAGAACCTGCTGCATAGAATCACAGCATCATAGAATCATAGAATTGCTGAGGTTGGAAGGGACCTTTAAGATCATCAAGTCCAACCATTAACCTACCCTGACAAAACCACTTCTAAACCATGTCCCCAAGTACCACATCTACCCTTTTTTCAAACACATCCAGGGATGGCGAATCCACCCCCTCCCTGGGCAGCCTCTTCCAATGTTTAATAACCCTTTCTGTGAAAAAATGTTTCCTAATATCCAATCTAAACTTTGTCTGACATAACTTGAACCCATTTCCTCTCGTCCTATCACTTGTCACCAGGGAGAAGAGGTCAGCCCCCACCTTTTTACAGCCTCCTTTCAGGTAGTTGTAGAGGGTGATAAGGTCTCCCCTCAGCCTCCTCTTCTCCAGGCTAAACAACCCCAGTTCCCTCAGTCGTTCCTCATAAGACTTGTCCTCCAGACCCCTCGCCAGCTTTGTAGCCCTCCTCTGGACACGCTCCAACACCTCAATGTCCTTCTTGTAGTGAGGGGCCCAAAACTGAATGCAGTACTCGAGGTGGGGTCTCACCCACCTGCATGGTCTTCCTCTCCATCTTCTGCCATCCATCTTTTCTGTTAACTATTTGCAGACAAATACTTGAAGCTGGATTTTAAACAGTGATTGATATTTTCTTAACTACTGCCATTCAGAGCAGTGTCAACTAATGAAATGAGTAATTAAATCTATAATCATCTAAGATCAAGAAGATACTTTTCCCTCAGCAAAAAGTCCTTTCTCCTGCATTCATTTTTAGTTGATTCTTGGGGAAGAATAAAAAGTGACACAATGCAGTTTTCCGGGAGAAAACAGACAAAAATACCTTCCAGAATGACACACATTTATTTTGGTGTTGAGCAAGCTGACAGATGTCAGTGGACAGACTGACTGCCATTGATTTCTAAGGGCTTTCACTCAGATCTGTAATATCATACGCCAGGTAACATTACACTTGCTTGTCCTTAGTTTGCATTGGTGATGTTATTATTAACACATATAAACATTTACAGTCCTGAGTTTATTTTTAAACTGCAAGTGCAATGCTTGAATTAATGTCTTGCATTACTTTTTGTAAACTGCTTATGAAATTATGAAGAAAGTAATAGAACCCTAACAATTAAACTGGCCACAACACCCTTTTGGCATCACCTGCTGAACACTGCCGGGCTTGGCTGGATTAGATAAACTGGTTGTAGCATATCCTTTGCTCCTTGAAATGCTGATCTCATTGCCATTTGGTTAGGACGCCTGGCAGCTGCTTTTCAGAAGTTACCATCTTCTTTATAGATGGAGTTTCTCATATGAATGGTGTGACTGGAGGACAATCCATCAGACAAAGCTGGACTCTTCATAGTTCTCAGACTCTGAAAAGGAAACATCAAGGAGCAATCCTCACTGCAAAGCAGCACTGCCAAAGAAGCATTTTGCGGATATGTGTAAGTGGTCTATTTTCATTTCTGCAAAATGGAGTCAACAAA
Source organism: Anarhynchus alexandrinus (assembly GCA_008711295.1). Classification (NCBI taxonomy): domain Eukaryota; kingdom Metazoa; phylum Chordata; class Aves; order Charadriiformes; family Charadriidae; genus Anarhynchus; species Anarhynchus alexandrinus. Next base: position 2,663,727 of record VUYV01000056.1, on the reverse strand, counting down.
TAATGCTAAGATTCCTTTTTATGAGGAAGTTGGAATTTGTGTTTATATTTCCCTGTCTTCCTACAGTACAAATTGTGCTCTATCTCTGAATTCAGAAAGATTCCTCAGTTCAACCAAGCACAGTAAAAAGATACCTAAATCTCCAAGCAAACAAGAATGTGCTGATGCGCTTTACCGACAGGGGACATTTAAGCACATTCTTAAATACCTTGCCTCTCTGAGGATTTCAGCAGATTCTCAAAAGAGAAAAAGAATGATGCTCTACATTTATGACCTTTCTTGTTTTCTCCAAGTCACAGACCTCTATCCCTATAGTAATGGAAAATATTAAAGAGGGTAAGAAACATTCTGTTTTCCAAATTAATTATAATTAGTCAGAGGCAGTAAATCAATGACCTTTCACATTGGAATATGACAAGAGATTTCTTTATAAATAAATTCCAGAAGAGGTTTAGCTTATTTTTGGCTTAGAATTTCATCTTCCTTAGGTGCTTTATGGAAACAAAATTGCATCTTTTTAATTAAGAAATTGAAAGACGAGCTGTAACAAGGTCAATCAGGTTGAAATAGCTGCATCCTCATTATAAGGTAAATGCTTCTTCTATTAACTTATAACATCTTGATATAGTAAATGGTTATATATAAATAAAGTGTTAAATAAAAATAGAAAGGTTTAGGTTAAATGCAATGAGTAAAAGTGTAAGCACTCATATAAAAAAGAGCGCGCAGCTTTCATACAGAAATAGAAAAAATACAAGCTCTTTGTTAGCAAGAGTTAAGAATGATTTAACACACATACATTGAAAAAGAGGTGAAAAAGGTGTCCTAAGCATTCCAGTGTCACCTTGAAACATTTGGTCAGGGCTTTATGGGCAATGACACTTGAAACTAAGATTGGGTTAAAAGCAGGGTGTGAAAGATGAGAGCTGCAATGTTCACTGCCACAGTGACAACAACACTATTGTCATAACTGAATGTTACTTTTCATGAATGACCATTTGTACATATATTTTATCCTTTTTGCAGTGATTCTTTATAAGTTTTCATTTCTTAAGTGGAGGCCCTTTGTGTCTGTTCACAAATCTGGACCCTGCTCACCATCCTTGCTCCAGATGTTCACAATACCTACATAAGTAAACACAGTCTACTACTTCTGACACTGAATGGAGGAACAACTTGTGAATTATTATTTTTCATCACTTGTAAATTTGTAATTTCCTCATCAGAGCAACAGACAAAGGGAAAAAGAAGCAAGGATGTCTTGAGTTTGATTTGATTGTTTCTCCATTTGATTACATGTGGAAATAAAAGCATAATTATTCCATTTAATGTCATAATCTTCTCTCAGCCTCCTACTTACAAGTTTATTTCTCTTTGTCTAAGCATGGGAGGAGGCCCATAAAATTCTATCCTTGCCAATGATTCTTTTGTATTGATAATCCTTGTTTTGACTTGGTTCTTTCTGAAGATGCTCTTAAAATGTAGATCACAGATAGTGTTACTTACTGTTCGAGGCAGTTTTCAAATTTTCTTTTTGTTTCACCTCTTTCTCACCATACAGGAGATTTTTTCCAATTCTTTTCAGCTCCAGAGCAGACATTTAAACTTTTCTCTGTTTCATAAACATATTCAGCTTTGGCTTTACATACATTCTGTCTTTGTCATACAAGGACATCACCACAGAGATTTTCATGTAATTTATGCATTTTGCTACCATTTAACTCATATAATAGATCTCTTAAGATGGACTTGTGACAAGGATTGATTAGTTTTTGTACTTTGAAGAAAAAATCATTAATATATATATAAGAATACTGTCTGCTTCACAGAGATGAATTTGGTTAAATTCCAAGAAAACAGAATTTTAATGTGTATAGTTTCCTTTATTAAATGAGTGTGCAATTCCTACACCCACAGAGAATCTGTATAAATTCATCTTACTTTCCTTGGTTGTGCAAACAATACCAAAAAATAGCCAAAGTTAGCACATTCTATATAAAACACATTTGCATATGCTACGCACAGCTTCCTACACTCTTCATCTTTAATTTAGCAATGGCTGGATGATGAAGTCATTGAGTCTTAGGAATGTGCTCAGGTCAGAGTCTAAAGCTTTATACTTCATCCAAATACCATTTTGGTTTGGCCCTTTTTACCGAGATGCAATCCATTGTGGTACAGAAGATTTCAGCTTTTTTTTCTGAATTTGAGGTCAAATCATGAGATTAAGACTGAGCTAAGGTTTGTGGCTGTAGAAAGGAATCCAAAAAGAACTTGGATGCATTAATATCTATGATGAGAACTGAATCTACACAAATACTTTGTTTCACTGCCTTTGACAGTTGCTATAGGAAAGGCTGTTCTGACTCAGCCTATGATTTGTGCATGCTTAATGCAAGTCTGTCTTTGTAAGTAACAAGGCTTTTTAATTCAGTGATCGATCTGTAATTCTGTTGTATGCCACCATGAAGGCTATGTTGTAGGCGACAAAGATTCTATTGCTTGGGAAGGCTGATGAAAATATGGACCAAAATTTTTTGCTCAGAGTAATTAAGTGTAGCAGCACTGACTTTGTGAAAGTTATTCTGAGCTACCACAGCCAAGGAAACTGCCCCAACTTTCCATCACATTGTTTTTATTTCGTAGGGGCCTCCATGGCTTTCAGCAGTCTCTTTCCAGTCACTGGAGAAATGTGAAAACATCCAGCATGTCTTATCAAAGCACTTAAGGTTAGACAGTGAGAATGTCTCCCAGAGTATCAAAGAGCCAGTTAGACATAGTGAGCTTAAACAAATGACCAATTTGTGCTGTAGAGTTCTGGAAAAAGGACAGCTTCGAGGTGGAAATCTTTAGAATTCTAATTCCTCCTGGAGTTCTCATCAGGATATAGGATTTTCTCCATCTCTCCTGGCAAGTCAGGAAGCTGAAAGTAGGGATTTCCATTGCTGCAGCAAGAAAAAAAAAGTAAAAAGGGGTTCCAGCCCTTTGTATCAAGTAACCCAGTGCAGTTGGTATGTTCACTGCCAAATGCCCATGGCTTTATACTATCAACAGGAAATAACAAATCATTAATGTAGGGAACCCTGTAGTATGACAAGAGTAGACTTAAGACTGTAAACAGGACAATAAGTTGTTCCACTTTGAAGTTTTCAACACAAAATCCCAAGTCAGGAAACCACTTAAGTTTGGATCTTAGAGGTGTGTGCTGACGATAAAGAAGGCATAGTATTAGAAACATAAATTATTCAAACATTTCCCCTTTGGACATGGAAACTTGTCCATTCTCCCAGTGTTTGGGTTTGGTTTTTTTTTTTTCAATCACATATCGAAATACAGGTCAGTGTATTAGGTACCTAGGTTGTAAACCCAGAAATTAGATAAGGAAAAGATAAACCCACAAACCACTGAGAATTAGATTAGCTAGAATTTTATTGTTTGTCTATTAAAACAAAGCAGTGCATTTCAACATCAGTCAAAATTTGCATTTTTCTGCACTGTGACAGACAACCATTTAGTAGGTATTTGCTACCAAGTGTGACTTGCTAATGCAAGATTCCTGTATTAATTTAATGGGAATGTAATTGTGTTGTAAAATACATAATCTCAGGTAACCTACTATGACATTTACATTTGATTACCATATCAATGGCTGTTCCTTTGCATTACAGATACCTTTGGTGGTGTTCTTTGAAAAGTGCAGAGACATAATGCAGTATACAGTATTTCAAGCAAAAAAATCTCCATTAGGAAGGACTTTTGGTGGTAAATGGCTCTCCAGTGCTTCATCACCTTAACCGGTAGGTTTCACTTTTTTTTTGGTCCTTTCTTAAGTGAAGAACACAGATAACACTTCACAAATAATTGTACTTGCTTTCTGCTGCTAACGTCACAGATATCAGAGAGGAGTGCCAGAGCAGGTAGTTGTTCTATGCTGACACTGTTCCACCAGCTTGTAAGTGCATTATGACCCTGTAGCATGTATTTTTTTAATATTCTTATGGCTTATGCCATGAGATATAGAGTAAGAAAAACCACAGCAGGCAATGTGCAGCTGCATAGGGAGTGCTTTTCATTAACCTAGAACACTAGTAATAAAGCTAAATTAGACTTAAATATTTCCTGAAGCACCTTGTAATCATTATTTTGGGGAACAATTTCATTAAGAGACAGATGTTTCATATCAAATACTTCTAGCCAATGATCAGTGAAGATATCATTTGCCATGTTTCCTATAAACTATACATTTTATCCTTCACCTTAATATTGTCCAGAAATAGCTTCCAGACATCTTCAAATTAGTCAATTCACTTTAATTAAATAGGTTATTTTTCCTCAGTAGAACAATGCACTGAATATAGTGATATTTCCTGTTCTCTTTTTCCAAATGAATAATTTTTTGCGAGCAGAAATGCTATGTGCAACACTGGAATGTAACGTGTGCGAATACTCTGTAAATATATTTGCATCACATAGCCAGTTCAAGAATGTTTTAACGCTGTAGCTTTTTTTCATTGTTAGGGTTCAGAATACTTTGTCTCTGAACAATGACGTGTACAAACCAAACTTTCTTTAATGTGATATATCTGTCAATGACAATAAGAGTGTGAATGCCATCTTTAATCAGCAGGTCTACTAAGGGAGAGCAGCCTACTACTGTTACCAGCAGCCTCGGGTAACCCTCTAGCAAAAGTGTCCGTTCCCCTGGATGCAGAACCTAGTCTTTCCCTGGCTGAGGAAAGACCCACTGAGGGTTCAGTGGGGTTTTGGATTACTTGCTGAAATAAGAGCAATTGCTCTTTTTCATTACAAGCTTCTAGAGACCCAAAATACAACAAAAAGGTTGCGGTTGACCCAGTTGTGTTGTTGAAGGGATTTTAAGTGATGGAAGAGACCTAATAACTGCTGTAAAACTTTTTTTTTTGTGGAGGATTTCTTCCTATTCAGGCAGACTCACATGAATTGAAATGAAATAAATTAAAATATAATACTTTGAATGATATGAACTCCTAAGATCGGCTCAAATTCTGATTTTTCTAATATGTCACCTTCTTCAGAGTAGTCTCTTTCACTTAAAAAACACAGATGACACTGTTGAGTGGATGGATCCCATTGGCAGAAAAGTGCCCAAATTGATCTTTCTGTGCTTTCCAAACACCTCCTGTAGGCACGCAGCCAACATACACTTGTTACTTGCCTTACAAAGGCTTTGATGATCCCAGGTATTTAATCAAATTGAACTGAACTAAGGGTCCACCACAGCATAACCACAAAGCATCTTATAAATATCTGGTGTCTGCAGGATTTGTCCCAAGCAGCCGGGCAGCTTCATTAACTCTGCCTTCTTCTGGTTTTCTCTTTCTTTTTGTTCTCTCAAAGCACCTGTTACTCAAAATCATCATAGCTCCACATCTACCCAATAATATTGCTGCATCTTTCAGTCTTCAAGGAACTGGACTCTTGGCTTACACGAGGAATTTCTTCACAGGGACTTGTAGTTATGTAGTGCTCCAAGGAGAATTTTTGAAATCTGAAATTTAAATAAATTGGTATCATATATTTAGTGTCTGTATTATATAGTTTTCACCTGAAGTTTTTATAAAGTGAATAGACTAGGAACTCAGAAATACAAAAACTTTTTAATGGGTTTTCTAAATAGATGATCTTGGCATTTAAAAATCATCTCATGTAATGGAGATTTTTCTTTTTCAAAGTGAACTGAAATTAGTTCCCAGACCAAATTGTATTTTTTTTGCTGTGCAGTTAGATACATTTAATCTCTGGGGTTCTGACTTGCATCTTTTCCTATACCCAAATGGTCATGAAGACATAAGGTCAGTGGCATAGATTTTGTTGCAAAGGCATATTAATAGAGAAGGAGGACTGTAGGGATGACTGGAGAACCAATGCACTACATGGTTAATTACTACTTCAGTACCGAAACACTTTGACCAGCTATAATTACCCAACTCTAAAACTGGAGCAATTAAATCTCTTTGGACTTTTTGCTGCAGAAGTGTGGTAGCTGTATGATTGCAGCTCTGTGGTTTGACAGGACAGTTATGTGCGGTACTTCTAGCTCTGAGTGGCAAGCACATTCCCCACCGTGGGCAGCCTTGCTCACCGGCACGTTCCTGTCTCATTCAGCTCCAGGAACACATGCTTTGCCCAGCGTAAGATCCCTGGACTGGAATGCCCCTTTGGCTCACGCTGCCCCCAGAGAGGCTGTATCATATATGTAAAGCCCCCTCTCCCTCTCCATAGTGTTTTATTAGTGTTAAGCCTTGTCATTAATGTAGGGCATTACTGTATATCTATAGCTACTTTCATCCAAGCATATAAAAGTACTTATAAATATTAATGTATTAAACCTAATAACACCCCTAGGAGGTAGATGAGAATTTCAGCGTACACTTTACTGGTGTGTAAACACACAAAGAACCAACTTCAGACAGTGGTAAAAGGCTAAGATGGTGAACAGAGTGCCTTTAAGAGTGGGTCTGGATTAGAGAGGCTACGTAGCTTGCCTGTTTCCTACACTAAGCCACTGAATAGAGCTAGAAGCAAAGTCCAGGAGAACTAGTTTCTACCAGTCATTATTACTATTTCTTTTTTTTTTTTGCAATTACAAAAGTACGCAGACATTCCAGTTAAAATTCAGGGAGCCATAGTTTCGGGTACTGCACTGGTGCATGGTAGAGCCCCTACCTTAAAGACCTTAAAGCCTAAGTAGAATCATAGATTCATAGAATGGGTTGGAAGGGGCCTTAAAAATCATCTAGTTCCAACCCCCCTGCCATGGGCAGGGACACCTTCCACTGGACCAGGTTGCTCAAAGCGCCATCCAACCTGGCCTTGAACACCTCCAGGGATGGGGCAGCCACAACGTCTCTGGGCAACCTGTTCCAGTGTTTCACCACCCTCAGAGTAAAGAATTTCTTCCTGATATCTGATCTAAATCTCCCCTCTTTCGGTTTAAAACCATTACCCCTCATCCTATCACTACCCTCCCTGATAATGAGTCCATCCCCATCTTTCCTGTAGGCCCCCTTTAGGTATTGGAAGGCTGCAATAAGGTCTCCCCAAAGTCTTCTCATCTCCAGGCTGAACAACCCCAACTCTCTCAGCCTGTCCTCATAGGAGAGGTGCTCCAGTAGATGAGATATATAAAGCTTAAAAGAGAAAACACGGTAGAAAGAAATTCACACAGTGGAGATGAGAAGACGCTCCCTGAGTCCCAGTCCAGGGACCTTGCCTCTAGACGTAATTCCTTTCCTTTGTATTAGTCAGCTGATAACTCCCCCCCCTTCAAATTAAACACTTCCATTACTCAGGCAGACAACTCTCCTGATACCTGTAACATAAGGAAAAGGTTACTTTTAATGTTTTCTGAACTGGAACATGACAAGGAGCAACTCAAAAGAATAAAAGGCAAAGTTGAAAGTGATAGTTGAAAGGTGAGAATTACATGAAATCACTTACACTTAATTCCAAAAATTCAGGATTGTTTATTGCTTATGAAACTCTTACTTTCTGAAAATTATCATCTGAGATTGAAAGCTAAGATTTTGCTAAACCCAGAGTACAACCAGGAGGAATGAGAAGGAACTGATGTCAACCTATGTCAACAACTGGTGGATGAACATGGATGGGACAGTGACAAATAGAAGTGGGCATGGCATGCAGCAGGACAGCAGCTGAACAGAGCCTTCATGCTCAGCGGCAGCAAACTGCCTGGACAGGGTGAAAAGGCCACAACTTTAACATCACTTCAGCACTTACTGCCTATTGCACAGAGAAATGGGAGCAAATTTGCTGCACCCCCATGCCACAGCATGGGTGAAAGCAGCTTGTATGTACCTGTGCTGGGAATAATTAGGCACACTGCAGGGCAGTCAGAAACCTGTAGACTTCACAAGCATTAGGATGACTGAGCAGTAGTATTTCCCAGTCTGCACCCAATAACTCGTGTCTGCAAGGAGGGGCAAATACCCTCTCCCTTTTGCACCAGGGCACTCCCCAGCAGAGCAGGAGGAAGGGCTGCAGCCCGGCTATCCCTTAGCACGACTTACCGACATAAAATGTTCACACGTGAATCGAGATTTGTGAAACAGCTGCCTGGGAAATAGAAGAGGAAGACCCCACCGTTGATGTGGTTTGGGGTTTGGATGCAACCCTGGAGGAAACCTTCTGTTACCCTTTCACCTTTTGATTGTTGGCTTCTTTGTCATAAATATTACCATGGAGGAGAAGCTGAGGCTGAGTGCACCTGCTGTCTGAGTGCTGCCGAGTCATTCCCCAGCTTCAATCTATGCGCAGATGTACAGTGGTAATGAGACAGCACTCTGGAACCTAGTGGGCTTGTTTCTTTGAGGATAAGAACAATTAATAATAATTGAGAAGTCCTGTATGAAGGGAATTTACAAGCAATTAATAAAAACGTGGCTGTTGCAGTTAAACACAACAAAAATTACTCTTTATGCACTAAAGGAAAGACACATACACTTACATAGTCATGTTCATGCCAGCATTGTTTAATGTATAAACAGTTTTGTGTATATGTGGCTACATTTACTGATAAAGAAGTAATTATTAATCAGAGTTTGTACAATATTACACTAAGTACATGATGCACTAATCTGTTACCAAAGAATGGGCTTTTACGATATTCAAAACCGAACTATAGGAAAGCTGTTGAGTTGTACCCACGTCATGGATCTCTGCCGGGGCGGCTGCCAGCCCTCCCCTGTCCAGCTCACCCAGGCTTGCAAGTCTGAATGAATCCATTAGCTCTGTGATGAGAAGTGAACCTAAACTAAACTACAAATGATGAGATGTAGCACCTTGGTCAAAATTAAAGACTTCAGACAGCTGATACCAAGCCAAAAGGGTATGCTGTGACATCAGTTTGTATTACTTCATTATTTTTGTGCTGCAACAACTAAACTCCAGGAATCTAAAATATATGGACTAACTTAAATCTCTTGGGAGACCCTCTAGCAGCACTCTATTGGAAACAAGAGAAAGATCTTTACTTTCCATTTTATCCACAGGATTTTGTTCATCTTCTTCACCCATATCTTTATTTCTTATGAAACAGAGGCCTCTTCTTATCTCATCTAAGGCCTGACCAGCTTCTTAGCACATTAACATCTTTGCAGATTTAGTATGATTCCACTGATTTTTTCCATCAGTCAGAAAAGCAGGATTTGGTTTTGTGCTCACAGTAACATCACAGGAAAAAGTACCTGGCACTACAAACTGCAGTTATTACCCATTGGGCATAACTCTGGAAACCAAAAGTTCCTTTCTGATTTTTGTGCTGTTGGGTCACAAATACAACACTTGCAGAAGATGATTTCCTGGCAAAGAAGCAACAGATTGAACAGTGGGAAGGCTATGGTTAGCTTTTAGCTTAAATTAAAATAGAAAAGAAATTAGCAAATCAGTGCAGTATAAGAAGAACTTGTTGGCATTGTCTTTTAAGGGTAATAGTAAAATAATCTATGGAAGTGATGCTTAGAGTACAGACAATGTGAATTTCAACTTAGTTTGGGTAAATCTAGGACTTTATGATAGCAATTTTTGAGGAACCACCTTAGATTGCAGTTCTTTTCTGTGAGTGTCAGGAAAGGAAATCTCAAAAGTAGAAACCTAATATTTTAATCTGATTACTGTCAGAGAGCAGATGATTCAAATCATGACAAAGCCTAAGCAATGGGAATGGAAGCGGGCGGAGAGGGGAATATTAAGAGAAGTGTAGAGCAGACAATGCTTCAGTCTGATGGCATCAGAAGAAAGCTCCGGGCTTCTCAGAAGTGCAGGCAAATTTGATTTTTGCTCTTCTGAAGAGAATAGCTGGGACTGAGGAGCAGGGAGAGATTCGTGGATAGTAAGGCAGCACCTCCTGCTTTCATGGGAGGAGCAGGGAGGATGGTGCTGCTCCCTCACCACACTTGCCTGCCCTGTCCTCTCCTGTGGCATCAGAAGGAGCTGTCAGTATGGCTCTGGGGTAAGCAAAATAGAGTGATGTCCCACAGCCAGGCCATGGCAATTTTGACACCAATGACTGTCTGCCACCCTAGGGACCTGCTTTTTTTTTGGCCAAGCTCAATCTGGATGGCGCTGTGGGTGCCACTGGGTACCAGAATAAAACAGAGGGAAATGGAAAGCTAGACCTGTGGACAAAAATAGATGGCCAAAGATCAAAGAAACAAAAGCAAATTCAGATCTTTGAGAGAGGAAGCAATAGTATCCAAACAGGAACTTAGGTCAAACAGATTTGGAAAGCAGTAGAAGAGATGCAAGTACAAAAACAGACACCAGAACACAAATCCAATGTGAGATAATTCTGCAGCAGATCAAGGTGTAAGAACATAGGCAAATACAGAATAATGTACTCAGTAGAGGCATTTGGAGGACAATTATAGAAATCATCAAGGGATGCTTAGGCTAGTCTAAAGAAAAAGATCAAAATGATGAAGCAAGCTGCATTCATACAGCCACAGTTCCAGCACTGACTTCCAGTAGGCACACTTTGATCAATCATATAAGAATCATGTAACAATTAAAAATGATAATTAAAAACAGGGAAGGTTCAGGGTTGCCAGCATGTCAAAGTAACAGAGGAGAGACAGGAGGAAGAGTTAAGATGCCTACATCTCTCATAAACAAAGGCAGTTCTCACTGATATCAAGGGGAGTAACTTGCACATATCTGAAGGCAGGATATGCCCAGGAATCATCCTCTGAGACTGTCAGCTAAGCACCTTTCAAAAGCATTAAATACACATGCTAAGATGTATCCCTAGCTACATGAAGCCACTTAGCAAGAACCAAGTGACAGACCTTGGGAATTCTTTGCAAGATCAAAAAAATCTGGGCTACTATACCTAGGGTTTTTTTTTCCATTTGGAGATGAATCCAACAGTGAAAATTACTTCCAAAATACTTAAACAGGGAGAGCTGAATTCTCAGGTCCATATTCATAACAAGTAGTTCCCTGAGCATCCCAAACTAACATTGCCTGTTTTTCTGTGGATTACACTCAGGTTGCCTCTTTGTAGTTCCCAATATCTAATAAGGTGTGAGACGTGATTGAAGTTTTTCTCCCCTTAGCAGAAGCATTACGGTCACTTCTTTCCTCTCACTGCCTGCCACTGTGTATGAAAGCTGTAGGAGTTAGAGACCTCCATCCCTGTGCCCATCTCCACAATTGCATGATCCCAGGAAACCAGTCTGAAACATTGCTTAATCATGTTATCAAGTATCACAGTCCTGACTGCTGGCCGATGGCTTTCCAGTGGACTTTTTGCAGTGGTCCTACATAAAGCCATCACATGTCCAGAGCTGCTGCTGTTTTAAGAATTAAAGTACTAAATTTTTAAAAATTAGACTTTCAGTGTGATGACCTAAGAATCATTCCAGGATACCAAGAAAAAGATACTAACTCAGAGAAATCTGCCATCTCACTACAGAATCCACAAGCCTGTTTCTTCTTTTTGTTTTTTGATATGTCTATCTCTTTCTCTCTATTTTATTTTTCTAAGTGTTTTCATTGATTTCTTCTTCATTTTATGCACAAACTGAACACAGTTAATCAGTAGATACAAAATGCGTCCTGCAACATTGCCAGTAGACTAACATAAGGGGATTCAATTGCTGAATTGTCGTAAGATTAGGCCTAAGCCACAGTATAAGCTTCATTGATCCAAGCACAGCACGATAGCCATTCAATAATATGTGTTTTAGCAAGGTTTTCCACTTGTAAAAACTTCCTGCAAATTAGGGTTCATCCAATATGTGCTATAAACATGGTGGATCAAATCTTGCGTCAGTTTAAAAAGCATCTCACTCCTCAGGAAATAAGGAGTGTAACTGGGTGTATTGTGTAAGCAAAGAGACACCCATGTAATGAAGTTAGCTATCAAGAGAGCCGTATCTGTCAAGCTGCATGTTTAATAGACACTGTGCTTCCTGACAAGCTGCCTCTAAAAAGCCAAAGGATGAAAGAACAGATGATGTGCTGGTGTTCCTAAAACCATAGGTTCAGTAAAGCTGTTGTTGTTACCAGCTAGGCAGGTCTTAGATGTAAGCACTTGCCGTGGAGAGGTTACAAAAAGGTGCCTGGCTCTGGTCATCGTGCAGTCCCATCCCCGTAGTGTCTGAAAGTCTCACAGTGCAGTATGTCCCCTCACAGTGCCCTGCAGTGGAGCAATGCTGCTGCCCCACTGTGCAGAGGGGAGCTCTGGTAGGCGGGAGCCAAAGGACTGTTCCAGCCCTCACAGGCTTCTCTGTGACCCTGGCTGACTCTCCTCTCAGCCTTGGTCCCTGCCTGTTGAGAAAAATATGAGATTTCAGTGGGAAACAGGGTGATAAACAGGAGATAAAGAATGTGGGATTCCAAATTGTGCTGGGGGAAAACCAGGGTCTGGGACACAAGCAGTGCTGCTAGCCAATATCACTGACACCCATCTGTGAATGCTGGGGGCCCACATAGCCTTCAGCATGGGGACTGGCTGATGAGCTTTGCTCTGGAGCTGAGACAGGTGCCAATACATGATTAATTACGGACAGACCCCTGGTGGTGCTTTAAGTTAGGAATTGTTGAGTTTCTCCACACATGGATCTCTCTGTCAGCAGGATAGGCAAAACCCCAAATGGCAGAGGTGGTCTAAACGCATCCCAGGGTTTGTATGTCCATCACCCTGCACAAGGTGTGCAATGGCGTGGTTGTGATTAGACCTCAGATTCAAGCCATGACAAATGAAGTGAAGGGAAGGGGCTTGCTGACAACAAAGGAAGAAGCTGAATGGTATACAGAGTTTCAAAATGATATACCTCTACCAGGAAGATAATGATTTTATAGCATCTAAGGCTGCTTTTTCTTTAGAAGGTTTTCTTTCTTTGGATTTTGCCCAAATCGCAACTCTTGTTTGGTTCTAAATACCTAAATGTAGAAATTTTTTTCAGTCCTTCATCCTAAAATCTTAAATGCACAGCATGCAGACTTTGGCATCAGAAAGGACTGACAGCATAATGATTTTACAAATATGTGAGGCTTAAAATTACCACCAGTATGGTCCTATTCACTGGATGCTGCTCTTGAGAATAAACTTGAGTACTGGTAAACATATTCCTGAATAAAATCTCAGCTGGTACAAATACCTTATCATCTTTCCACGCAGATTAAGAAAGCCCTTTATTATATAAATGTCCCCATTTTTTCCAATTGGGAACTGATAGCTTATGTATACTTAATTGTTGGTGTTGCTTGAGGAATGAGTCATCCTTATTTCCACTGAGAATTTCCCCGAACTACTTTAGTTCCATGTAGGGAGCAGTATTATTTTGCTTAATTATATAAAGATTTCACATCACTAAGATTTTATGTTATTAACACAAACGTCAAATGATTTAAGCAAGTTCCTAGAATACCTAAGTGGAAAAATCAAAACAAGTGCCTTAGAGGAACTGCTTCTTAAGTTTTGAAAGGGTGGGCAAATGAAAAAAATGAGTTAGTCAAGTATTTTGCTTACAGGAAAACTAATAACCAGAAAGGCATGGATATCTTCCTTTGAAGGTAAAACCTCCTGTGGCTAGTGTTTCACCTTCTTTTATTTAGTCTAAAACCCCACCCTGTAAAAACATAAACAGATCTTTAAATTTATGAGCTTGAGAAGTCTGCCGACATGAGCTTTTGCAGGATCAAGACCTGAGAGAATGATTTCTGTTCATAAAGCACTTTTAAAGTTTTATGTGCCAAATTTTGAGAACAATCTATTTTCACCCACCCACTCTGACCTTATTTGCTCAGCAGGCACTATTTCTAGAACTGCCAGAAACTTCAACGTGGCCATACATTTTGCTGTCGACTCTTGAGGAGATAAGGCTAGTGTTTTCAAATGCTTTATGCACTTAGTCAGCTGGTTGAATGGTTCCTCACAGACGTGCTGGGTATGGATTTTTCAGTGAATGCAGATTCAGGAGGCCCTGCATAGGTCTATTTATGCCATGATTACAGTCTGGGGACAAATTTCCTTTGAATGCAAAACATGACTTGCTTTGCAAGGAAAAAATGGCCTTAGATAATCTTTAGTAGAGCAGAAACAGATGAAGAGCTCAGCTAAGAGGGAGTCTGGTTCTTCCTCCCTGTCCTCTCTCCAGGAGAACCAGGTGGCTTTTGTCACAGCGAAAATCAGTCATACTGTTCCCTGCTCCCATCTAGTCACTGTGTGTGAAATAAACCCTATTTCTAGGGTTTAAGTGGGATGGTAGGGGAAACCATAGTTTGCTTCAGCCTATGGATAACACACAAGGTAATAATCTAGTGCAAGATCTGGAGTTAAGGAAAAGATCCTAAATATGTGTTTGCCCCAAACTTCCTCTTTTTCGAGGAGTTCCAAGTGTGTGAGACGAGACACTGGCCTCACACCTGCTTAAGCTCTACTAAAAGAATTGAAAGGTGTCAGTTGCGCTTTCCTATCCAGTATCTTTGAGTTTCGTACCAGAAATGTTTCTTAAATATTACCTTGCACTTCAGGATTAAAAAGAATAAGAGGTGAGTAACTCCATAAATGGTAATGGAGCTTGCAGGAATATACCTTCCTCCATGATTGGCTTCTTCTCCTCTTCCTGTCCTGCAAGATCCACTCACTGCACAAGCTGGTAGACGAATGGATAGCTTTGTTGAATAAGACTGACAGTATCTGGTTTGAAAATCAGACTAGTCACTGGTTATTAGAGATAATAGCTTACCTGAGCTTCTTAAGAAAAGAAAAACTTCCTAAAAACCAACTCTGATAAGCGTAAGTTTCCCTCACCTTTTACACCCAGGGCCTCTAAGTTGTCTTCTGTAGTAATTACACTCTCAATAGGTTTATCCACTTTTTCTAAATTCCCAGAGATTTCAACTGTTGCCTTAGTTATTCCCTAATGAACAGCCAGCAGAATAATTTCAATCCATCCAAAATCTTCCATGGACACTACCCAAGCCTGTGGTAAAATGAAACATCACACTATTAAGTAATAACATTCAGCTCTTGAAGTTCCCATTATATGTATCTCAGATGCCAAATAAAAACTTAAGTTTGAGCATGCCGTCTGTGGGATTCTTCCTACAAGTAGTCACTACAGGAGTCAGCATGGGACATACTGGCAATTGCCACGACATATCTATGATAAAGAATATTTTGGAAACATCCTTTCTAGGCTCTGAAGTGGTCACTGGACACAGTATGAAAAGGGACATTGAGAATTCACTGGATCTTTTTGTTACTGAAGTAGAGTTTAGGGAATACAGGGAGTGCTGCACGGGGCACAGCACACAGCATGACTACAAGATATGTCACAATAGGTTCCCATTTCACAGACGAATCCTAGTTGTAACTCTGGAATTTTACAAGGCTCAGGCAGATCCTCTGTGGTGCCCACCCATCCAAATTCATACTTTGGCAGCCTGGATACTCAGAGGGGACCTGGTTAGCCCAGTTTCAGTTAGCTGAAATAATTGCAAGAAAACACAAAACATTGCTAACTGAATCAAACCATTCATATGTTACAAGTGAAATTATCTCCCATCAGTTTATCCTGCAGAAAATGGGAGAGTTTGGGCTATAGTTAAAAGCTGAAAGCTGAGCTGACAAGCTCAGTTTCAAATTCCTGGCTATCTAATTCACCAGCCCCAATTAATTTAAATATTTTAATACTTGATTTTAAAGTAATATAAAATATTTATAGACTGTAATTAGGAATGACAGTGAAAAGCAGAGTTGGTTAGTTCAGACAAAAGCATCAACAGACGGAATTGGGGAGCAAACACCTCCTCTGGGGTTGTATAGCTTGCTAAAATATTTATATTGAAAACACAAGAGCCTTTCTCTCGTAACTCCTGGGAACAGACTTTTTCCCAGGTGTATCCTGCTATAGGAATTGGGCATTACTTTAACGTGTAAGTAGCTCACCAGAAGGTGCTGTGCTAGAAATCTAAATGTGGTTACAATCTCTCTGCAGGGCATGACAAAATAAGAGGTTCTAGGAGGACTTGGAGCTATCACCTCCTGCCAGTCTAATCACTAAGACAGCTTGTGGTTCTCGTGTGCACACTTAGCCATCAGCACTGAGCTGTCGTCACAGGGCTGACAGCAGAGACGAAATGGGTACCGATTGCTGGCCTGATGTCACGGTGCGCTTCTCTGAGACTCAGCACGGATAGGATTGGGAAGGATCTCTCTTAGTTAAGGTCAGGATACATCAGGGAAGAAAAGGAGGGCAATATTGTCCTCTTCATCTTTCAGCTGTGGAATACAGATATTTTTAAACAGAGTTAATATGTAGGAATCACTGCTTACAGCTTGTCTGAAGAGAATCTACATCTCAGTGTAATTGAGGAAGAAAATATGGTGTAGGCTCTATCTTTGATGTCTTGTTGGATGAGACTCACAAAACTACGATGGTTTGGAAGTGAACATCAACACTATGAGTATTCAAAATGAAAAAGCATAATTCAGAAAAGCTGAGATCAAACTCCAAACATCACCAGATACCTCTGATAACTCGCTTGCAAAATGGACATCTGCTGCTGTTGCATGAAGCTGATGTGATACTACTGAGGCTCTGCTGCAGGGCCAACAATTCAAAACTGTGCTGAAAGCTTGTACCATAAAGGTGGGAGCAGAGGACAAACTCTAAACGGCAACAACAAGTAGCTGTCCAAATATTGCATGATAGGCACCATTATAAGAACATGGAAAAGAGGAATGTCTTTAGTGGAGATATAAATAATGCAGACAGGCACAAAGACATAGACTGTGTGAGCTGAGACAGACTACCTTTCAGGGCAAAATAGAAGTTATTTGCAAAAGGGCAGAGGACTGTGGCTTATAAACTAAGAGTTGAAAAGCTGGTACCCCATAAATATGGGAAGAGTAGTTTATTTGCAAGAGGTTTCAAAGACCAAAGAGAATTTCACAGGCTTAAATGAATGTATTCCTAAAATTCTGCAACTCAACTGTGGCTTCCCTCAGTGTGCAAATGAAAAGCAGAGGCTTGGTTTATTTATCAATAATAATAATTTATCATAATTGAACATACAGAAAAAAAAAATAATGCCTGAGGATAGTTAAAGCAATATTAAACTACCTCCCAATGTTTGCTGAATCTGCCACTTTTGTCCCTGCAAATTTCACTGTGTTAGGACACCACTGCGTGGGGAATGGGTTCTCTCAGTGCAGGGAAGGAATCTGCATAAGACACTCTCTTGCTTTTTTCTGTTGCTACCTTTACATACCCTCTGAGCTCCTTTCTGGGGATCCTCTGTTTCAAACCATAGACTGTGTGATGCTGAAGAAGAACATGGAAATGCTGGCCATGATGTTCAGAGAGACCTGTTTGTGAGCTCTTTTCAGCTCCAACCAAGTTCTTGCTCATGCATCTCATAGGGTCCCTTCCTGGACTCTCCCTGGACTCTATGCAAAAGCAGAGAAAAGACAGAATGAAAAAACAGAACAAGAGCTTCTCAGCTTTTCCAGGAGGTAAAGATACAGGGAAAGCTCTTAGAGGGTGGGTACCAGAATAGGTGTTGGTTATTCCCCAGTTCTGCCATCCCCACCTTCAGCGTCTCTACTTCTTCTTTGTCTAAGTCCTATACCTCTGTTAAAACACAGCTGAATCCGGAATCATCAGAGTCAGCAAAAAGATGCTGACTTGTTTTACTTAACTCTTGCCTTTGAAATGCTAGGATCCCCATTTTCAAGTTTCTTTTGTTGGTTTTTTTGTTGTTGTTGTTGTTGTTTGTTTGTATGTTTGTTTTTAATTAAAACTAGGGTGTATATGCAACTACAAAACTATGCAACTACAGCATTTCAGGAGCTGAGGAAGGTAGGGCTGGCAAGGAGCTTAAAGGATGTTTGGTGTAAGTCCACCTCTGCCAAGGTGTGTGGATCAAATACACCCAACAAGGTTGACAGCTGGTTTATCTTATCTGTTCTTTAAAACCCCAAATAATGGAGATTCTACAGACACTAGCAGCCTGTTCTAGTGCTTACCTAGGTTTATAGTTAGAAAGATAACCTACATCTCCTTTGTTGGAAATTAAAGCAATTTTTCCTGCCCTAACCTCAGTGGGTAATGGAATATTATCTTATTTTTGTAGCTTCTTACACACTGGAAGTCTGTTATCATACTCCCCTCAGTTGTGTGAATGAAACAAACTAGGTTTCTCCAAACTTTTCTCATAACTTATGTGTTTACAGTTTTCTATTTATTCCTGTTCCTGTCCAGCAGGACTGAACATTTTCTTTAAAAATATGGTACTTAAGCCAGATTCAATGTAAACTGGTAAACCTCCAATAGTTCTGAGCAGAGCAGAGTAACTATGCTTGGCATGTTACAAGCAGTGCTACTGTTAGTACGTTTTACGAGATTTGCTTTCTTACAAGAACATCTCACTTCTCATTTACTGTGGATGTTATCACCTTCAGATCTTCCAGGCTTCTGCTGCCTTTTTGGTATGTGGAGATTTGGCTTCTCCTGCCTATATGTAGTTCTTTTTAATTCACTTGAGTAAATGTGACCTTGTTGAATTGGGATAATTTCCCTGGTTTTCCAAGAGCACCAGTTCTAATTCTGGTGCTATAGTATTTCCAGTCCCTTCCAAGATGGTGTCATTCACAAATGTTATAATCTTTAATTTATTCTTTCCAGTTATAGCTTGTTTATAGTTAGGCTGAGAAATCCATGGTTTCTTGGGAGTTCCTTTTTCCATTTGCCTGAAAGCAGGCACTACATTTACCCTCTTCCAGTTTTCTGGGACTTGACCTATCCTCCACAGGTTCTGAGAGATGATAACTAATAATTATGAAATTGCTCTCGTTAATTCCTTAAATGCTGTAGGGGAACAGGTCTTGCTGTCTAGTCTATATGCAACTTAGCTAAATCTTCTCTAATTCTTTCTCCATTCTAGTTCACTCTCCATCACCCTGTTAAAACAAATTGTGGTAAGGATCAAGTTACAATTAACCTTTTTTGAGGTAAGACCCTGAGATAGCATTTCAAGAGGGAGCAAAAGCGCTACTGCATCCTCTTGGCTCCCCTCCCCCTCCAAAGAAAATCCCACAAAGCTTGTGAGAGGAATTAGCAAAAAGTAGAGTCAGAGAATAGCAAAAGCTGTTACGGCAACTTGAACTCTTCCTTATTTATCTCTCTGTGTTGTCTGCTAGACTTCCCTCTTTGTTCTAATTAATTGGCAAACTACTGCTAAAGTCATTCATTTCTCAAAACTTATTTATTTTGCCTCACAACATTTATTTGCACAGCACTACTGTTGTGTACAAAGATTACTCTTTAATGGAGTTCAGAACACCCTTTCACAGCATGCATTTCTGTTCAGTCCAAAGAATACAATACACCGTATACGTGAGTCTCTAACTTAAATTAATCTTATTTGCTTTTACCCTGCTTGATTACTCTTTATGTGTTTTCTTAAAGTCATGTGATTTTTACTCATTATTTTGACTATTTTAATTACTTGTTTTCACAATATATTTATAGGGATACTCTGTAGCTCTTTTCAAAATAGTTTGTATTACCTAACCGAAATAGATTTATTTTTACAAGAACAAATTTAAAAGAACACAGTCTTTTTAGATCTCAGGTGTATATTTAAGTAAAAGTGAGTCAAAAGCAGTAACTCCACACTGAACTCTTTAAAATTTGGGACACTGGAGAAAATGCTGGCACTGTTTCGGCATGTCTGGATGTGAACATACCCATGTGAAGGTCTGTTTTATAGGCTGTCTTGGCTGCAGCCATGTAAGGCACAGCAGGAAGGCACATCTGCAAGAGGGTGTATATTTCTGGAGATGAAATAAAGCTGTCTATTGGCAGTGCTGATCTGAACCTCCGCCCAGGTTCGATCTTCAGTGCTAGCTTACAGACACAACAGGAAAAAAACCTGCGTGTGAAAGAAAGGGCTTTAAGATGAGTAAGCATCACCCACAGTAAGGCTGAAATCTCTAACCTCGGCAGAGGTAGAGGACATCAATACTGAGCCACTCAGACCTGGTGCAGTCAGTCTTGGGAAGTCATGGAGGCTGCACCCAGACCAATCTGTCTTGGTCAGCGTGAAATAACAATGAAGATGGCCCCATGCTGGCTTAAGCAGACTGTAGAGCCTTCAGCAGACCCTGGCATTCATTCAAGCAGTCGGAGTCGGCTGCTATACTCTCAATACTCCAACTAGCTAGCATAAGCTCTGGTACTGTGTCTGCTCACAAGGCAGGACTCTCAGGGTGGGTCTGTACCGCAGCCCCCACAGCCACATACCGTGAGGACCAACTCGGCAAACTGCGACAGTGCAGAGCCCAGCGCAGGCTGCAGGTTCTGCTCCAGAACCTGCCCCAGCCCTTCAGCAGTTGCTTTGACCTCCAACTGTGCTGGTAACACCACCAACACCAAGGAGTCTGAAGGGAGCGTGGGTGCTGGGAATGCTCTGCGGACTCTTGCTAGCCAAGGGGAATGCACCTTCTGTACTTCGACTATGATGTTGGTTGTTTCCCCGAGGACAGTGAAACAGGCCAGGGCAGAGGAATGTCTGCAATGAGCAGTCACAAGGGGAAAGAAAGATGAAGCTGTGTTTTGTATCTTATCATTGTTATTTAAGTGACCAGTTAAGCCAAAGTCTGTAAGTGATAGATAGGAATAACACCTACCTGATGTGAGAACAGGAGCCTCAGTGACTTCCACATATACTGCAGATAAGCAGTATCTTGCTTGGTCATAGATGCACGTGTTAACACTGCTATTACTGCCAGTGGCTGAGAGGGCAGCTGCCCCCATCGGCACATCCAACAGATGCACAGATGCTACGGGTAGCTCTGCTTGCTAGATAAAGCCAGCCAGTAATATCAGCAGAGTCCAAGCCAGCTTTATCTAACTAGCATGATCCACACTAGTGACACATGAGGGGCACGCAGGTCTCGGGAGCTGCCCTCGCTGATCCTGGCAGTAACACTGTCAAACGCTCAGTTAAGGGTGGAGATGGCTGCTGCCAAACATTTTAAATGCAGAAAGAAAGCCAAGTTATTTATCTCATTTTATTTACAGTAGTAGGGGACTGTTGAACAGCATGTAAGTGCACTACAGTAAAATCAATAGAGAATATTAAAAGCAGAAATAAAGATCAGCCAACCTGAGGAAACTACTGCCTTGAATGAAAGGATCTAACAGGAGGGCAAACTGAACAGCTCAGGAAAACCAGCCCACCAGAACAAAAGAGGACAATCCCCAGGTTTGATTAGATAAATCCTGAGCCTTTCACTGAAACAAACTGCCCTTGACATGATGGTTTCTTTGAAGCCTTTAAAAGGAATTTTGCTCAGCAAATACTGAGATGGAACTTCAGGATTTAACTTCCCAAAATACAGAAGAAAGGGTGATATATTGAAGTATGCCAAAGCACGAGTTCCAAAAGGATGAAGAGAAATTCTAGTGAAATTAACTAACTGTAAGCCATACCCTGAAAGAGTGAGCTTTGCATTTGAAAAAATTTCATAATCAAGGACCTGAAAATGCATAATCTCCACTTGGTCTGATCTCAAGTGAATATAATTGCAGAAGCTGATTCACCTACACTGTTACTGCGGGACTGGAAGCCAAAGAGAGCATCTAACGAGTCAGCAAGTCACTCTGTCCTTTCTGAAGTCAACATGAGTTTTGCCATTGGCCTTAAAATAGTGGCAGAAATTCTCCCCCCATGTAGAGGGATGTTGGATTTCTGAGTATAGACTAATGCTCTTCTTTCAGATTTAAGCAACAGATGGCTGATACTGTAAGTTAGCGTGACTGAAAGGTTTCTCTGTGGTAAAGATACTCAGATTCTGAGACAAAGTTTAATGGGCAAAGCTAAAGTCTGACTAAAAAAGCTGTTATCTGGATCACTGACCCAGGTTAGTCCAGTTTGTGAACGATTTATATGATAATGTACCAAGAAATCTGTTTTTAAAAAGCCAAAAATGTGTTTCCTGTTGGGCTGATTTCTGTCTGGTTTAACTGGACTGTAAATGAGCTATCAAAGATAGCTACCCATTAGTGCAGGTTACGGCAAATGCCACTGCTACCCTTTGCTGACTATCCTCTCCGCAATCGCCTCATCTCAGGGTGTTTGTAAGGGCTGCGCTAAACCAGCTGCCTCAGCCCTTACTGCAGCGTGTCAGACAGACAGCTGGCATCGCAGCGACGGCTTGGAGATGTCACCCGCCCTGTTTCTAACCACACACTGTATGAAACTGGGAGGACAATACAAAGATGGAAACTTGTAACCAGGTTGAAATATTTAACCTGAAACTTTTAAAAATTGTATTTGATCCAAAACAACTCTTTTGTGTGAAAATCTGACCCCGTAAAAGTTTCTGAGCTTTTCTCAAAGTTAGAAATTTTGAATGATCAGTGTAGAGTGGTGGCCGTTTTTTAACTGTCCTTTCCGTCATCTTTCCTTCATTCTTTTCTGCCACCGAATGTCTTAAAATGAATGATCTGAGAGTTCTATTCTTTACTTTTCAATTTTGCTGTTTCTCTACTAATAATTTTTCTTGTTCTGCCACTTCTTAAAACTGTCATATCTCTGGTAAAGCTAAAGAACAGAAGGAAATTTTTAAAAGAACTCTGTCAGTCTCTTGGCTGGTAACTGGAGGGTCCCAAAAAGTTTTCAGCTGCACGTTCCAGTTCCACTGATCCCAAATAATTGTCCGGGTAATTGAATTGGAAGTGGTTCACATTCCAATTCATAACTGCTAGGCCCAAAGAAAACATTGAGTAATAAAAAAGAACCGTGATCATTGCTCATACTGAGAGTGGCCTGTGCAGTAGAGAAAGAGGGGTAGGAGGGGGGAAGGTCCAGTGGGGAAAAAATAAAAGTCAACTGCATAGAGTTTCTATTAAGGCTGTAAATTAATATTTCCATAAAAGAGAGAAAGTTTTAAAATCTGAACACACGCGCACACTTGTACATTTAAAGGAGATGCTTATTCCATATTGTAGTTCAGCTAAAGATTCTATGCCACAGGAAGCAGTAATTATTCCAGCTTTGCATATTGTAAACCTGGTCACTGTCATTCTTCCTTTGCCTCCACATGCCTCAATGCCACATTTTCTACAGTCGTGGGGAGATTGCCTTGGCTCTCACTCAGCTGGCTCAGCTAATGCAATTCACAGGCCTTCAAATGTAAGCTTGTAAACTATTTAGTTCTTTTTCTCTATAACAGCTTGTCTATTAACAGCTCATTCAATGGAGGAGGGAGAAGAAGCTAGTGAGACCTCTTTTGGTATTGTTCAGCAGTGACCCTGGCTTTCTCAGATTGGTGGCCAATACCCACTAAACAGTGTTTGTCAGTACATGTTGTTTTGCTGGATAATGGTGTATTGTGCTAGCAGCAGTCTGTATTAGTAGCAGGTAACAATGAGCTGGCAAAGTAAGTCTCCTGTGTGGCATGGTAAGGTCATAAGAATGATGTACAAAAATCCAAGAGAAAGCTCGTTAGGATGGTCTGATGCTACAAAAAAACTGTGCCACCTTGAGAGAGCTCTGTCAGCACTTCCCTGTGTGCAGTTAGGAGCCTCATCACTGCTTTATCCTCTGGGTTGAGATGGATTTGGGGAATGAGGATGGTTCAGCCCACAAGATACATTACATGTTTTTCAAGCTGTCCACTGCTCATGGCCTGGACTTCATGAAAGGTGTGTTTTGTCAAGATACCAGGCTCATGAAATCCCGGGAGAGGTGTACTCAGAGACTGCCTACACCGTGGTCCGTGCCTGTTACTCCTGTAACTGCACGGTAGAAGGCTGTGCTACACATTGCAATGAAAAATGCAACGCTGAAATAGCTGAATCCTGCTCTGGTATTGTTGTTCCATTTTCACTGTGCTGAGATAACGTGTTGCCATGCCATGCAAGGAACCTGGCACACCCTCTGCTTTCCAAAATGATTACATAAAATCTGTAGTATTTTATTAACGGATGGCTGAGATCTCTCGAAGTATTTTTAGTGTTCTATATGGAAATACCAGGCAAGTTGGTGTCTTAAACAGTGTTTAATAAAGAGAATCGTGCTTGACACAGTTTTCCCCACCAACAAAATCCTACTCGCCTTACTTATTATCAATTCATTTATAGAAACATCATAGTTCAGGCTTTGTTTTTTGCCCTGCCAAGTGTTGCGGATCTTGTGTTATCTCTCAGACAAACTGACAAAGCGGCAGTACAGAGAAATCAGGTTTCAAAGCGAGTGATTTATGAAACATGAACTTTTCCGTGCATGCAGAGAGACTCCCCCGTGTGGTACGAGTGCTTTGGCCGGCGCGGCTGAGAGCGGCTCAGCTAGCCGGGCTGCCGTGTCGGCAGTTAACATAATTAAATGTGGCCCAGTGAAGACTCCCATGTTCAGAAGTGGCCATCAGTTTGCAATTAATGTTGACCGCTCGAGAATAATGTTGTTCTGTTGTGTTTCTCCTGTAGAAAAAAAGTGTAATATTTTACTAACTGTGATGCTTTGGGAAGAATTATGAGACCTCATATTTCTTTACCATGAATTAGTCTTGCAATTTTACTCTCAGTTTCTTCTTTCCCCAACAGCGTGTCTTAAGATGATACCTTTAATAGATGCTAAAATCTATTTGGACATCATTAGTTATTTTAAAACCTGGAACTATAAGTTCATGTTGATTAACCGAACAGAACAGTTCAAGGTTCTAAACACATTTTAATTGTACTCCTCTTTAGGGCTTTTTTGATAAATATTCCCCTTTTTGGCTCAGTTCTGAAAGCCTCATTTTCAGTCCGGAATGGAATGCTTTTACCCAATACCCCCATAAAAAATTGTTAATTAAAATTTCTTCTACTATCTATTGTATATTTTAAATATATTTTCTTGGGCGTGGGCCAGAGGAAGCAATTGTGTTCTTCCAAATTAAAGGACTTGACTCTGCCCTATATTATACTGGCTCAAATCTACCTGTCAGCTGGATGAAGAGACATTAGATTTACACCAGCGTAGACGAAGGGAGAATTTGGCCTGAAGTGTTTATTGTTCTCTGGAACTTGGCATCCTCTTCTCCCATTCTCTTCCTGAAATCAACATAAAACAGATGCTGAAATTCTAAAACGTTTTAAACCCTCCTATACCGTAGCTGTGAGCACAGTGCATTGTAACCACCAGACCTTGATGGCACAAAGATATGCATCATGAACATGAAATCTGGGTAGAAAAGATAAGGGCACAGTCTTGCAACACTTCCAAAGTAGCGAAACACTGTAGGAAGTAACAACTGCATTTTTGTGGTATTTGGTCACATCCCTCCTTGCACTGGCAAAACTTTGACTTGGATCCAAGTAGGTGTAGTTCCAAGAAAGTGAATGCCCAGTCATTTACGTCAGTGCAGTTGTGCCCAGCTACAGTGGATCTATATGTGATGACAATTGAAAAGATGAATGAAAATCATTTCAGTTGCATTAGGGATGTAAGCTGGCAGGGGTTGGGATTAGTGCTTATTCAACTTTTTGGACAGCATCTTTACACTTCCAAGAAACCCTTTTTAGACCAGGCATCAAGAGGAGACAGGATGGACTCTAGCAAGAAACTGTTTGCAGACAGGTAGCATATGCTTATGACACTGATCTTTGGCTGGAGAGTAAGGGAATGGAAAGCAAAACTGGAGAAAACAAAGGATACTTTATGGGTGTGCTGTAGTGCCAAGTCTCAGTGGCCTAGATATGTTTTTGTTGTTTAGCTATTTCTATCAGTGCTTATGGGTATGTATTGATCTGACCAGCGCTCATGTCTGTGGGGTCACTGTGGGTATCGGATTTTATCCCTTTCTTTGGAAGGTTTATTAATATTGACACTTCTTCATTTAATTGGGGCACTGGCCATGGAATCCTTTTTTAATGGAATCATATTAGCTAATGTACTGCCTGTCCACACTCAAATCCAGAGAGCTTCACACAAGCCCATATTTGAGTAACTGATAATGTTATAAGAAAAAAACACAACAAACACAGATCTGTGGAACCAGAGAGGAATGGCAAAGGCAAAACTATGCTGCAATCTGTAACCTGCATTTCTCTATTGCAATACACGGAGCCCAAAATAAAGCAAGAGTTACTTGTCCCTGTAACACACAAATGTTATTTGTTCCCTTTTTCTGTCAAGACCTTCCCCCCCACTCCCCAGGGGCTACATTCATCTCTGGAATGTAATTATTCACATCTATACAAGCTGCTGTAAGATATTACCCACTAAAAAAGGCAGCCAGACCATACAAGTTTGCGCATCATCTTAGACCTGCACTCAAAAAGAGTGTATTTCTGAAAGAACACGGGTTTGGCAAATGTTCCTCTTTAACTTTCTCTTCTTTCCTTAAACAGAGTTGGAGACTGGTTCTACTATTTATAGAAGAGGGGGGTTTTGCCTTAAAGTGCTCTCCTGGGACTGGCTAGGAAAGTGTTTTTTGCAGTCTGCTTGATTGGTCTTCATTGTGGAGCAATTTCAGTGGCCTGGCTTTGGACACCATTTGCAATGGGTTTCTATTAGAAGGTCACGTCTTGTCACAGAGCCATTATTGCCTCTCCCCTGTGGGACCATTGCACGCCTGTGACTTTACCCTTCACAAGTAGGTTCTGACACATCTTTTTGACATCCATGCAGGAAGGCAGGAGCATGTTGCACTAACTCCTTTGACAGAAAGTAGCAGTGAAATGGAAGAGGGGGAAAGGAACAGCAGAAATTCCAACTTCAATAAATTTATTCATTCTCACTGATTTACTCACAGGGGGAAAGATGGAGTTTGATGTTTTGGTTGTAATGCATGAGGCTTTTGATATCCCATTGTGATGGTGGCTTTCTGGAGTCCTCTGGAAGACAACTGTCTGGAAGTTGAGGTTATTAGAGACAAGAAGATTACTTATATTAACTGTGTCCCAACTGCACCCATGCTGTTCCTTACAGCAACTTATATTCAGCCTGAGTTCATGCTGCCTACAAACCCTGCCTGTCCTTGAGTCAACTTCACTGTGTAGACAAACCTGAGAGCTGCAGATATCTCACTGGCAAGCTGCATGATAGTGCAAAAACATCAAGGCTGGATAGAGCCTTCCCAGTCAAAAGGATTTTTGCTTTTCTGCAACTGATGTTCCCAATGCTTACATTGAACACAAATATTATCGAAACTTATAAACAATCTTTTTCATCAACAATGCAAGTTCATCAGTCTGTTGTCTCATTAGTTGCCACCTTAAGTTCTGCAAAGACATTGTATTCCTGGTGAGCTACTTACACGGTAACAGACAAGCAGGACAGTAAGATGGGTCTTCCATGCTCATCCCTCAGCTCCAGTCATTAACATGCTTGCTCTGCTCACTGCTACACTGGTAATAGATTTTCTTCTTCTTTTCTTTTAACAAGAGAGGATTTGTGAATTAAACACACGCTTAGAGCCCTAGCAAGGTCATACCACGAGACTCTGAACTACAGTTGCTTTTGAAAGAGAGAAACTCATTGCTCATCAGTCTGACCCTCCACACACTTTTACAAAACACAGTCATTTTGAGGCCATTTCAGGAGACAAGAGAGCTGTATGACTTCAAGATTAAGATGAAGCTTTCAAGTATGTTTTTCAGCATGTGACCAAGTGTCTGTTCTGAATGATTTAGCCTAAGGGTACCCTAAGGTGGAGGTTCCTTTTATAGACCACAGGGAAAGAAATGTATGGATCTTCCAAAAGAACCTAGTGCAAAACCCTGTGGGACACCGCCCAGCCAGGACATCTTGGAGCACCACTCAAGTCAGCGTTCAGGTACTCTCATTCATGTGATGCTGGTACTGCTACGGACGTGCAGCCTAATAGTACTTGCGGTAATCTCTGACCTACAGCATATGTCTTTACCTAGAGTTTGCGTCACCCACCAACATTTTCATACATTTTGCTTTATCTGCCTCTCTGGGTTAACCTATTTTTATGTCTGCACAAATCAAACAACACAGCCCATTGCTATGATTATATTGAAATAAAGCCCTCTGTTTTTTTCTTCCTCACAGCTGCTATGCTTGCCCTCCACCTCTGTTTCTCAGCGGGTTCTCAGATGCCTTGTTAAGACTTTCAAAGCCTCACAGCGCACTCTGAGAAGAATGCATCTATCCTGAGGCTGTGAGAAAGTAACTGCAATAACATAATTTATGAAACTCCAAGTTCAGCATTCTTCTTTTCCTTTCTATGTGAAGCTAGACAGGAACTAGGGCTGTTGAATTAACCTGGAAGTTTATACCTCACATTACTTATAATCTGAACTGTAGCTGTTTCTCAGGCACTTCGCGCTGATTTATCCTTTCAGGGCTAGATCCTCATCTGGTATTTCCCCCACGGTTTAACCATTTCAGAGAGGCTGGCTGGATGTAAATCAGTGAAAACTCATCCCTTTCTTTCTAAACACAAAAAAGTGTAACTTTCTACATCTGATTTTTTTCTGTGATTTTTATTTCCCCAATCCTTTATATAGTCATTATAGATGTTAAGAAGCCTGTTTTGGAAATGATTAATGCTATTAATATTTTTCTAATTCAATAAACCCTCTCATCTTTGAACTTCTTGCAATATTTTTCTGCTTTCTTCAGCTTTCCACTAATTCAAACGTATGACAAATGCGAGTCTTCGTTTCATTTTTCTATTATTTCTCATGTCTGATCAAATAAATTAACAGACTTTCATTTCTTTCCCAGGAGTGATGCCCATATGTTGATGAAGGCAGCATAAAAATATTACCTGTTCAAACAGGAGGGAAAAAAAAGATAAAAGTTATCTTTTATTCACTGTTCCATGCAAACCAGAGATGCTGATCCTATTCCTTTCACCCTGACTGCACCCACCACGTTTAATGGTAAATATTGCAAGATTTGCAGAACACCCATCAATCTGGTTTAACTGCACGATATTATAATGTCCCTTTACAACCGCTTCATACAGTAGCAGGTATTTTAATCACACCACAGCACTCCAGTCATTGGGAAAGTATCAGCTGCCCTATCTAATGTACATGCTCCCCAGACACACGGCACCGGTCCGGCAGAGCAACATGCTGCTAATGCAGTTTTCTCTGTTTGGATAGTTAAAGATACATCTCCAGGCCAATTTGTACCTGTGTATTGTTGATAGACAGTGTGCCGCAGGCAAAGAGATACTGCAGGAAATGGATTCTCATTTAACCGTGTTTAATTTTGTTCTCTGGATCTCCATCATACATCTTTCCATTTCTCTGCCCACCCAAATTGCTAATGTGAAACAAAGCGACTTCCGTCACTACGGCTCCGAAACTGATGTGTGGCGATGCAATGATTGATTTGCCGCTCCAGGAAAAGTGGGTCATCGTACACGTTGTACCACAGCGTGCTGCACCAAGCCGTCCGTGCCCACACTGGTGGTTTACAGATTTGTTTTTAGAAGTTCAGACCTGAGGGGACTACTGTGAATATCCAGCCTGCACCCTTCTGGGTTTTGGTGGGAGCACTGCCACTCTAAAACCTTCCTTAGCAGCTTATAGGGTCTGAAGTCATCTGCACTCCTCAGGAGACAGTGTTCTGCATCTTACTTGCATGTTTGCTCTGAGGATGGAAAATGCAGAATTCCTCCAATTCCAAGATACGGGGGGCAGTTTCAGATTTGTCATTTTCCAGAATAGGAAACCCTAAACTAACGTAAAAATATATTTTAAATATAAAATGGTGTAATTAACATCTTTTGCAAAGGATTTTGAATCAGTCAGAAAAATACTGATGCAAACTGCTCTTTCAAAAAAAAAAAAGTCCATTACTTTTATTCTTCTTTTGTGAGATTGCAGTAGTATTTAATAACTTTTCTCATGTAACGAGACCTGTTGAAACTCACTTTAAGATTGCCTCATCCCATAGCAGGGAGCCACCATTTGAAGATGTAAGTCTCAGTACTGGGGGAGAACCTGCCTACCTCGCTATTACATTAGATCCATAAAGTTAGGAATCGATTGCTGAAAGGGGAATATTTTGCAGGTTTTTTCTGGAGCAGCCCAGTAAGTAACTGAGCACAGATGTCACTGCAGAATCCAAAAGGTCAAGGCGGGTGGGGGTTTGTTTTTCATAGGGGCAAAAAATTCAGGGAAATTTAACTCTTGCATTTTTATCTTTGTTTTTATGGGAGTTGAAATGAACCTTCAAGCCTCACCTGTTTTGGGAAATGATTTAATGAACGATAAGTTGCATAAGAACTTTCTTTAGGGCCTATACATTTTTTGCTTTGTTTTAGAGAAATCCTCACGCAAGCGCCTTCTCCACTCTTTGCACACCCCAAAGGGTGGTGCCCTCAAGGGCAGAGAAGACCTAATCAGGTCCTTAAATCCTTACACTGGTAAAATCCCTATTGGGATAAACACTTTTTCCTAGTAAGGACTAAGTAACTTCCAACTGTAATTTTTGGCAGGCACAACCTGGGATGTGGAGAGAAAGTCAAAGGAAAGCCTATGAAAACGCAATGCCTCCTAATTAGGGGCCCTTTGGCTGCAGCGTAATCCGCTGATTTGGCACCCTGTGCTGCGCGGGGTAAACCTGGATGGACACAAAGCCACAGCCTCCTCCAGAAAAGTCAGAGCCCAGCAGTGGTAAGTACCCGAGCCCTGAGGGCTCTGCTTTAGTGATCCCTAAGTTGAGGCGGGGAAACAGAAAATCACTGCCATTCCACTGAGCAACTATGACTTCTTCTGAATTTTCCTACTCTGTTCCTCCTCCTGCTGCCCATCTCCTCTCCTCTGGAAACGCCACAGATGCGGAAGGTTTGCAGGTAAGCGAGGAGGAGATGGTCACAGCAAATGACAGAGCCAGAGCTGAGCACAGCACGCACTGATAAACCCCTGCCAAACCCTTTCCCTTCTGAAACAGAATCCCCATAATGGAAATAATTACCAAAGAAACAGACAAAAACTACTTCTGAATGAAATTTAAGCTTCAGCAGACCACAGAACCGCCAGGAAATGCCAAGTACAAGCAACCATCCCTTCATCCTGAATTCACACCATTTTCTGTTTCTGTTTCCTGTGCAAAGTTATCAATCACTTAGAAACTGCTGTCGGGGGTGGGGGGTGTGTGTGGATCACGATTTGGACGCAGAGTGCCTTGGGATGGGCTTCACCTGACTCCACAAAAACATCAGACAACTCTCTCATTTTGAGGGGGAAATAACGCAGTATAACGCACGATACTGGGGGAAAGAACAGCAATTTTGCGGGGCGCCTCGGGCAATACCCAGAATGATGCGTATTGTGGGGGGAGAAAAAAAACTATGGGATTTTGGAGGGGGTAGAGAGCGATACCNGGTGGGGGTGTGGGGGGGTGGAGGGTTGTGGGGTTGGGGGGGGGGGGGGAGCCTCTGCCAACACCCAAAATAAGGTGTAGTAGTGGGGAGAAAAAAAAGCTGTATGATTTTGGTGAGAATTTCTGGCAATACCCAGCACAGCATGAAACAAACAAACAAAAAAAAAGAGGTATGATTTTGTGGGGGAACCTCTGGCAACACGCGGTACTGAAGGGACGGAGAGAACTGTATGATTTCGGGGGGGGAGACGACGACACACCCGGGGGGGACCGGACACCCCTGGCAATGATGCAGACAACTGGGGGGGACACGGGGGACACGGACACCCAAGAGGGAGCCGCGGCCCCCTGCCACATAACGACACGCGTAACTTCGCGCGGACACCGCTGGAGCGAGGGCGCAAAATCCCAAATATCACGAACGGCAAATTACCTCGTCTCAATCGCTCACTTCCCCCCCCCCAAAAAAAAAACCCTCCCC
>VUYV01000056.1:2530321-2631460 GCA_008711295.1 Anarhynchus alexandrinus | reverse complement strand
CCCCCGGCGTGTTAATTATTTTAGCCCCTCTCCCCTTTCGATGTGCGGCTTTGGACATGCGGAGGCTACTGCAACCGTGTTGGTGGATCTTTTTCTTGAAAATCACCAGCTCCGTGCTCCATGATGTGGTGTGCTTCCCCGGTGAGTGAGCCCGGCGGGCGGCGGCGGTGGTGGTGGTGGCGGCGGCGGCGGCGGGGGGTTCCCGGTGCCTCCGCCGCACGTGTCCGCGACCCCCGTGGGGTCCCGGGGGGGCACCCCGCGAGCGCGGAGGATGCGCCAGGGATCGCGGGGGTTCCTTTGCACGGGTGGCCCCAACGTTGGGTTTCCCCCAGCCCCGCATCACCCTCCCGGCTGCGGGCAGCGTTGCCCGCGAGTGGGGCCGGGAGCGCGGTGCGTGGGCTCGGCTGCGCGCTGCCGGCGCGGAGTCCCCTCTCTCCGGTGCATTACAGCCCCCGACGGCGTGGGGCGGGCGGAGGGGGGCCGTGTGGGCTGCCCTTTCGCGGGGCTGCTCGGGGGGGGGGGCTCCCTTTGTGCTGCGGGACTCCCGCCCGCCGCCCCGAAGGGAGCGTGACTCCGCGCTCCGGTCCCTGGCTGCAGCCTCCCGTCCCCCGCCAAGAACTTCGCGGTGCGCGGGTCTCTGCGCTCCCCACCCCACTCGTGTCCGCCGTGGGTATCTCGCCGTGCCGGCGCGCTGACCTTGGCGGGGCGGGGGGGGGGGGCGGCGCGGGGCTGCGCACCCGCTCCGCACCCGGGCCGGGCTCTGTGCAGCGACACCCCCCCTCACACCCGCGGGAGAGGGGTTACGCGGGTGGGGGGCACCGTGCATTCCACACCCCCCCCCTTCGCACCCCGTGGCTGGCGTCTGTCCATCCCTCCTCGCCCCCCCACCGAAACGCAGGGGCCGCGCGTAACGGGGCCGGGTGGGCGCTCACCCCGCGGTGGANGCCCCTGCGGAGCATCGCGGGTTCCTCTTACTGCGCCGCGTGTGTCCCGCGTGTGTCCCGTCTGTGTCCCCCCCTCCTCCTGCGGCTGGAAGGGGCGTCCTGAAAACGCCCTAGCAGCCCCCAAAAGTGGTTTATTTGTTTACGTTCTCCCGGGCTTCTCCGCGCTCCTGGCGGCGGAGGGTCCGCGGTGCGGTGTGACCCGCGTGGGGTGGGCGCGATGGGCGCAGGGCGAGACCCCCGCCTCCCCCGCGGCGGCTCCTCTCCCTTCTGTGGGCTCCTGATGCAGCCCGGGTCGGCCGCTGCGTCCAGGTGTGCAAGTGCGAAAGGAAATAATTGAATTCTGGAAGCTTTGTAGGAACTTCTACTTCTTTCTTTTTTTTTTTCCTAAAATACACTTTTTTTCTAACCCCAAACACGGCGATAAGCACATAGACCAGTCCTTCCAGCAGCTTCTCACATGGTAAAATGGTTTGAAGCAAAAAGAAAATAAGTTGGAGAGAGGGTTAATACCTCTGCAGCTCTTGAAGAAACATTTATCTTCTTTGTATTGATTTCTTCTCAATTTCAGCCCTCAGAGTGAAGCCTTTCTCTCTGGTTCTGATATATATTGTACAGTAATTACATCTAGAAGGCAGGCTCCAGGAACGCTTCGGGAAAACAAGCTATGATGTGGGTTTAATACCACAGTATTGTACGACGTGCTGATTTAGACGGGTGATGTTTGAACCAGCTGGTATTTGCATTCTGGCTTGAACATAAAGATGAATGCGAGCCGAGAGCAGTAGGGCTATGGACATTCACTGTGTGTAGGTACAGCCTTTAAGGTTAGAAGCCGTAAAACAGCTGTGTAATACTTAGGAATGTTTCGGGGCTGTTCATCGCTAAAGGTTTGCTTGGAAAGCAAACTATTTTCCAGAAGGGCTTTCATGCGTTTCATTTTCGTGCAGAGCTCCCATGTTAGCCCTCAGTGACTGGCGTACTCTTTTATGCCTTCTTCTGAAAAGCAGTAATATCTGGTGTGTGTGCCTGCGTGCGAGGGGGTGGCAAGTGAAACATCGTGATAAACGGGGACCGTGATAAACGGGGACGTTCCAGACTCTGATCCGGTACATCAGAGATGCCCGAAGCAGGAAAGCTGCAGGGAGGATCTCAGTGGACTATAACAGGACATTGGTGCTGACAACATCCAATGGCAAATCATCGGAATTTGTGTTGGCGGGGAATCCCGGCCAGATATTAACCATTTAGTATCTACCACAAATGTTTCAGTACCTTTTTATAGCATTTTCTAGAGACGATTAGAGAATTAAGGTATTTTTTATTTTCTGTGTTAATTTACAAGTGTCTGTCTTCCCTCAGCTTCATATCTACCTCTCTTTAAATGAGGGAGGTCACTATTTATTTTCTCCCCTGCAAATCACTTTACTTTGTGAAGAAACATAAAGGCTTTTTTTCTTTTCTTTGTTCAGCAACAATAAATGAATCGTGTAGAAAATAAGTCTTTGCACTATTCCTTTGTTAGGAGGATTGTAATAGATTTTCACTGGTTAAGTTGGTATTTTTGTTGCTGTTCCTTTGGTTGCAATAAGAGGAAGGAGTCATTCTTGCACAAAAAATATGTGGGTAAGGTTTTGCTCTTTCTGAAGTGTTAAGTTTAGTGCATTTCTCTGTGGGCTTGTCACTGGTAATTGCATTGCTTAATAAATCAAACCGAGACAAGGTAAGAGAGGTTGTTTCCATGGGGTCTGTTTGCTCATTAATCTAAATTCACAGTACCAAAAATCAGTAAGACATAAATATTAACGTTACTGTGATATCCTTACTGTGTAGTTTCTCAGCCAAGAGAGGATAAATATTTTTTTGTAAAGGAAAAAGTACACATTTGTGCAGCTTTTAGCTGTTGCTGTGACAATCCTGTCATTTAAGGAGTGACAATTGTTAGCATTCTCTTAGCCTAGATGGATAAATGAAAGTCATTTTCTTGAGTCTAGATTAGTTCTTTGGTAATGGATCGAATTGTTGCTGACCTGGTAACTGCCTGTAAATGGGTTTTGGATTTTGAGTCTTTGTAGCTCCGAGTTGAGAGTTAATTTTGCATGTAACTGTCCTCTGCTTGGAGGAAAAATATACTAGGAGCTTTTCACTACGAACTGATCAACTGCTACTTCAGATATTTTTAAAGGTACAGAGAAGACTGGCTTTGTTTGCTAAAGATTTTACAGAGGAAGGTGCGTTGTGCACGTAGAGAAATACGGAACGTACAGGAGAGGGCCCTCCAAGACTTTATTTAGTCCTGTGGCTTTTATGAAGATGACACTTCTTACATTTTAATTATCCCTTATTTTCTGTGCCTTTTTAAAATATGCTTTATGTTACGGGAAGTTGCTAATGGAGTCCTTGCAGATAAAGAATGTCAAATGAGCCTTCCCAGGCTGTGAGAGCTGAGCTTGCTGGTACGCTTCTAGGGGGAAACTCAAGGGAGAGCTTTGCGATCTGTTAGCAGGTTTACAGGAGCCGATTCGTGGTTACCAGAGCCTGGACACAAGAGCTTTCAAACATCTTCAAGTAGTCCCAGCAGCTGTCTGCAGTAGCAGCCAGAGTCAAAGGCCTCCTGAGTTGGGGAGGGAGGAAGAGGCATCACAGAAGGAAGGGATATCAGCATACTCAAAAAAGAAAGGAACACAATTTGAGGGTAGCTGGAATTCCCACAGTCGTATTGGGGTGTTTGCAATGTCTCCAAAGCCTGTATTCAGGTTGGGAACGTTGCTCTGCTTGGAAGAGCGAGGAGGATTTTTGCCTGTGTGTCTGAGTCAGGATTTCTGCTACCGCTCTCTCATTTCCTACCTTCTCTCCTTTTTGTCTGGGAAATGGGGATGAAAGGGGTTTTGATCCTGTTCAGAAAATGGATGTCTTGGTCAGAGCAGTGAGGAACTTCTGTGAGTCTAGCATGGAGATGTCATGTCGTTCACCTCTCCCTCCTGCATCTGTGCTGGGCATCTCTGCTGAACAAATAGGTTCTGCTTGGTACCATAA
This sequence comes from Anarhynchus alexandrinus, assembly GCA_008711295.1. Lineage (NCBI taxonomy): Eukaryota > Metazoa > Chordata > Aves > Charadriiformes > Charadriidae > Anarhynchus > Anarhynchus alexandrinus. The sequence continues at coordinate 2,627,483 of VUYV01000056.1, read as the reverse complement.
AAATCACCGAGAAACACCTGTTGATTTCAGTAGGGTGATGGTTTAACTCCCAGTTTCTGAGTCTTTGAGGGGACAAGTGTTGTCTGAAGTTATGTGTGTGCACTCAGTTAAAGCTGTACTGTTACCAAGTTGTGAGAGTTTAATAGTTGGGGTTCGTTTCCAATTACAGAGAAGACAGATAACAGTGAGGACTCTATCCATCTTATGATCAGTGCTCAAGGACTAACATACTTAGTTTTCTGAAATAAGATGTTATTAACGTTGACTCTAATTTCAATGTTCAAGTTTCATGGTTAAATTAAAGAAATGACTTCAAACTATTAATCTCAACTGTCCATGGAAAAAATGCTAATCATTTGGTTGCTGCTTTTTAGCAGCCAAATGAACATGTGGTATGATGTGCTCTGAAGCCTAAGGGTATAGTAATAACACCGTACTTTAGCTAATATATAACTTCAATCTGAGAAATTATGAAAAAAGTGAGACTAAATCTGTTTGCCTAAGTTACTGTGCTTCCATTTTTAAAGATCAGGGTTGCTCCTGTGTGTTGACGAAACTGTAATTACTTATATGTACGTGCCACGCTACTTAAAGTTTAATTCTAAGAAACAATTTTTAAGTATTTTAGGAAGTGGAATCTCATCGGTAGAGACAAGTGTTGTTAAAAGATGTGGAATCATGTGAGGATGCAGATATGCACCAAATGGGTTAATTTATGGTTTTATATATCCCTTCTGGGGACTGCTTGCTGCTTTAGGTGCCTGAATATCTTTACAAATTTTTCCCTTCTTTATGAGGTAAACTCCTGTCAATGTTTCTTCCAAGTGAAAATTGTGGACCTGCATCTTCTTGCACGGGTTGACAGGAATGTGACTTCATCGATTGCCAGAGTTACTCCCAGGGATGGCCTGGATCAGCTTTGTAGAGACACGCAGGGGTTGGAAGCAAAGCAGGGAAGGAAGATGTAAATTACTGCACACTTTCACACTAAGCAGAGGAACCTGGAGTGTGGCCCACTGGAGATGCCCAACTAGAGAATAACTTTTGATGAAAGCAGCTAATTTTTACCTTTGTGTGTAAATAAACCTTTAGAGGTGGAAAAAAAAAAAAATCACAGAAAAATGATCCTTGGTTGCTGTTAATTTTTCCATTACTCGATATCTTGTGGTAGTGCTGATGATCATGTTATCCATGTTGCAGGCTGCAGAAATCCATCCACATTGCTTGCCTCGGGGAAAGTCAAACTGGCTTCTTTGTTTTAATGCTGCTAACACATAGTACAGCTCTCCAAAGTGATCTTGCCCCACTTCAGTGAGGACAGATGTACTCTTAGAGGCATCAGGGCTACATTGGTCATGTCTTCAAATGCTTGTCTTTCAATGGACAGTGTCTGGTTGAGGCACAGCTGCCAGGACACGGTGGATTCCTGGGTTATGCCATGAGCTGTCACATATTTGTAGCTTAAGCAGAGGTTCTTCCCACCCAGAAAGTGAACAGATGAATGAGGGTGCAGATTGCTGGCACAGCAGCGAAGACACTGCAATACTCCATGGGTGTTGCTTTTCTTGTTTCATTTCTCCTTTTTTCTGATTGCTCGCTGTATTAATGGGAAGCTGAAGGAAACAGTGGTGGTGAATAAACTCCCCAGCTGTTTTTTTTTTAATGTGGTTTTATTATGCATCTTTAAGTTTGCTTGGGAGTTGAAGTACTGGCGTTCTTAATTATCAAGTAATTTGAATAATGATGAACCATTTTCTAGAACTTAAAACTTGACCGCAGAGTGCACCTGCCAGCAGGACTGACACATAAAATCTCAATTGACGTGGGTGTTGCAGTTTTTCTATGCATAAATGCTGCAGTGATGCCTGAATATGTTTATCCTGTGCCAGTGCCTGCTTTGAGGGACTTTGCATTCATAGCATGGAGGCCTTTCTAAAGAAAACCTAGGTGTTTTGAGACTTGGATGCTTAGCTTAGGAAAGCTGCTTTGAAAAATCCTTTTCTCTGCTTGCAGATACGTAATGAATGAGACCTTGAGCCCTGAAGAGCTGCATTGGTATTTAGGAGCAAAATGTGGGATATTACTTGGTCTTATGGCAGCTGTTTTGTTCTCTTTTTCCGAAATAAAATGTGCCTGTCTTCTTGACAGAGTGCTGTTAAAGTTCTTCTGTTGGGAATCAGTTTATTCTGCTGACAGTAAAGGAAAGCTATCTGGTAACTCCTTGCAGGCAAAGCGGACAGTTGTTCAGTTTTCCCACGCCTCACTCTTTCCATCTTCTGTCCTTGCAGGAGGCTTGTAAGAAACATAAAAAATGCTATAATACTTGCTTTAATCAAAGCGGTGTCTTGCCCTTTCCTTATTCCTATAAAAGCTTCTACAATTTGGATTATTGTTTTTTAGCAGTCTGAAGCCTTAGACCTGGAGTTCCATGGTCAGTGTGTCAGGCTGGTTGAAAAGCAGTGTTAGTTGTCCCAGGGTGGAAGAGGACTTCACTATAACAAGTGGTGAGCGCTGTGCCAATGTATGGGATAAGACATTTTTCTACTGCAGAGGTAAATAGAAACAGTTTTGTCCTGACCCTTGCCGGTCCTAAAAAACAAACAAGTTACTTTTGTTGGACCTCATTCCATGTCTTTAAAACAAGGATGTCCGTGAAGTAACGCCTGCACCACTGAGGACCAGTGCCCGCCTTTGTGTCGGTTTGTGCTTAGAAATGCTATCCTGTTAAATATCTTTTTTCTTTTTTTTTTTTTCCTTCTCCCCTTCTGGATTTTGAAATAACTCATTTTATATCTTAGGAGGTAGTGAAGTTTAGTGATACGCATCTGAAAGTAAATAAGTCTTGGCTAAGAGTTTTTTAAAGCAAGTTTAGTGGGCTTTTTTTGTTTTTGTTTTTAAATGGCTGTATGTTTATATAAGCCTCAGTTTAGTGGGCCTCAGCATGAGACTGTTGTGTCCCTCCGTCCTCATCCCCTGGAAATGCCAAGTTGAGACAATAAAGATACCTAGTAGCTTTCAAATAATTAAGTGCGGATCTCCATTGCTATCACAAGTGAGTTTAGGGATTAAATTTTCGATAGACTTTCATTGGTATTTTGATTCCTGAGGTGCTTTCAGACTTCTGGAGATTATGGTATAGATTTACTGCAATCAAAGTAGAAATGAGGGTTTGTGCAGCACGACTCTTCAACGCTGCATCCGTTTAGTAGGTAGGCAGAGAGAACCAGTCAAGTAGTTCTTGTTGGCCTCCATGCTACTTGTAACTAGTTTGCTTATTATTCTTATGGTGCGGTAGCTTGTGTGTTTTGTATTTAAATCCATGCTTAAAATACAACTAAAATTTGCCTGTTGACAGCAGTTGCATCATATTTTAATTGGTGAGAATTGTTAATGGAGTGTTCAGGTTCTAAAATTAGTTGTTTATTTTTCCTTTCTTCTTTGCCCAAGGGTTTTGCATCAGATTATATGGCTTCTCTATAACTGTTTGTGTTCCAAAGCAACACCTTTATGCACTTTTAGCTATTTAAGTAAGTGTTAAAAGTATGGGCTCAGTGACAGCAGTTTCAGAAGCTGTGACTTTTAAAATTGTTTCTTACTACATTGTTTATGCATTGTAAAGTGATTCTCTTTTGTTTACTGTGAATTAATTCACTGTTATCTTTGTAAACCTGGGGTGCAAAATGTGCAAGTTTATAATGTTTTATCTTGGCATAATGGCAGGTCCTCAGCTGCTGCAAATTGCGATAGCACGATTGATGCTACTGTTTCTGCGGCAGCTTTCACCAGGTGAGGATTTGCACCGTAACCCTCATCGTGACATTATTCCGAAAAAAGACTGTGCATGTTCTCTTCGATATTTCCGTAGGCTGGCTTTGTGTCAAAGGCGCACACTTTTGATACTGTCTTTATGCTTCTTGGAGGGTTTTTCTTTTACTGTGTGGTGAAATGCAAACCCGCTTCTTTCTATGTTTCTGCTTGCTGTGAAGCAGAGGTGTCCAGTGCTTCCATTAACATCCTGGCTTTCTGGAGGGGTGCTTGCCATGTGTATCCGTCCTTGGAATTGGTCTGTTGGGTTGTACCTAGTTTTTTTGACCGAAGCTGTGGCTGTTGCAAAGGCATTTGTGAGGTTTTTTGTCAACGGCTGTCAGGTTTTTTTTTAAAATCAGTTATTTGTTTGGTGCCCCTTTTGAGGTGATACCCACCTTCTTTTCCTTGAATAGAGTTACAAAAACAAATAAACCAACAAACATGCGGTTGTTTGAATTACTCACTGCAGCTGCAAAGCTCAAACTGCAAATACACAGCCACTTCAACAACTGTCTTGTAGCTTTCACTTTTCTCTACTTGTTTAAGAGCTCTGTGATACTTTGTTACCATGAAAATACTCGCACACTACAATAAAACCATGTCATGATGTCCTGATTAACTCGGTGACCTGAACTCCACAAGCCTTTTGCTATGAGATTTTTAACCAGTCCTTGAGTAGTTTTTGTAGCAATCTTTTTTTGCCTTTTCTCCAATTTTATTTTCAACTTATTTTTAGAAAGGTGCACACCAGAACTGAACACTGGTCTTATTCATATCCTATATGCGCGATGCTATTGCCCCTTCTGTTTGTCCAAGGATTTTCAGTGGCCTATTTTTCTGCCACAGCAAGAAAGCTCATGTTGATTGTTTGCCTAGTATGACTTCTCGATCGTTACTGGAGTCAGTGCTGAACAAAATAGCCTGCTGTTCAGTGGACGTGGCCTGGATCACTCATTCTTGGGGTTTTTTAACTTTATTTTAATAAACTCTTTGAATGGATCTCCTTTTTTTACGTGATGCGAATACAGCTATAATGGCAGTTTTAGCAATAGAAAGAAAGTCGGGCCTCTTTGACTGAAGTCTGCTGCAGTCTTAGTGTCTTAGATGCATCTTTTGTTCTGGTTTTGTTTCCTTCTGTAGCCCAGCAGTTTTTAAAGGAGTAGCAGTCAGTGCATCCCATAATAGTCCAGGTGCCTGTTGTGTAGTTTTCTAAAAAGGGTATCTTAGGGTTTGGCTTCTGTTAGACATTGTAAATTGAAAGCTTCACACAGCTCCAGAAAATGACTGTCACAGTTACCACCCTTGTGCCGTGACACTGATGTGGCTGGAAGTCACGCTAGGCAAACAGCTGAGCTTCATGGGAAACCTGGGGTGGGGATTGTGATTTGGATGTAACCCCAAGGAAGCAGTAGATTTCTTACGGACGTGTATTTTCCCCATCCATTCCCTCACCCCGTTACTGTTACTCATGCTGCTGGTTTTGGTAGAAAGTGTTTCTTGCAGTGTCTTCATTTTCTTCTGCTGCCGGATGCAGGTGAGGGATATTGAGCTAGTGGCAAGAATTTAGAAGATCTGCTCTCTTACTGTGGCACTGTTTCCATCAGGGTGGCCTCCCTGGGATGCTTTTAGCTTTCCACCTTGATGGTGTTTGTTCTGGGCAAGCTTGCACCGTGCAACAAGTGGGGCAAAACAATTCCTTCTGCCCCAGCAAATATTATCTTGTCTGGGAAGAGGCTGGTAGATCCTTACGACTAGAGAGGGGATCCAGCCTTCCAAATGTGAGAGCCTTCATCAATAACCGCTGAGAAGACCTGATCCATACCAATCAGCTAATATTGGATCAAGTTCTGGCATGCTGAAAGGACCATAAACTTAATCGTGCCTGATCAATACTGATAATTCTCATGGGCTTGGGGAGGACAGAGCGCAGTCGGAGGCAGGCAGCCCTGGCAGTGCGTGCTGCCCGGAGAGCTGGGAGGAGCGCCCAGGCACGCTGCCAGGAAGGTTTTAACTAGCCTTTAAAGTGATGGACTCGATGGCCATCACCAGAAGTCCCTTCCAGCGTCGTTCTGTGCTGCACGTGCTCGTGCTGTGCCCCCTAAGCCCGTGGTTGCCCCCGCTCCCTGCCCGCGCTTCTCCGGGAGGAGTAAAGCGTATCCGGGGCTGCCGCAGCCGAGGAGAGACTCGTGGTCAAAGAGCCTCTGCTGAGCGCGGGAGGTGAGCGTGATGCCCAATGTTATTACTTGCTAGAGCGTGAAGCCTGCAAGTAATGGTAGCACAAATGTGTTTCAATTTGTAACCTGGCCTTCTGTATCAAGATTGGACTACTTCTATTCTGTTGCACATGTGCATCACTTGGGGAAACATGCTGATAGTACTTAACATTTAATTGCTTCTCTTGATTTTATTTGTAAATTAGAAACTAGAGGATCTGTAAGGGAAAAAAACCCAGTATAGCTTAATTGGACAACATTTTAGAGTAACAGGAAAAAAAAAAAGCTGTGTAGCTTTCCAGCTTTTGGAGCTGAGAGAAATGCCAACTTACTTATTGATCCATACATATGATATCATATTTTAACTACTGTCTAAACTGGAGGTCATCTCTATACTAGATTACTTAAGAATCTGTCTATCTTATCACATCTTGTACTCATTTATAGCTGTTTCCATTTCTGGCTTTGTTGGAGAGACAGCTAGTGTTTCAACCTAAATTAAAATCAATAAGAAGCAATTTCGTTTGTTTTTTAACTACTAGAGCAGGCTTTTTTTTTTTTTAGTAAACCTCTGTATGTTCAACTAAGTTACGTGGTTCTTTCCATCAAGATAATTGCCAGACCTCATTAATGCCTAATTTTTGCATATGTAGGAATGGGTTCATTTTCCAAGGCACGTAACAAAATGTCAAATATAATTTAAAAATAAACATTTATCTTAAATCATCACTGAGAAATAAATGCAGTAAAGAATACTTGGCAGTTAAAAGTAGTTTAAAAACATCTTGAGGGGAAGCATATGCTTGGGGGCTGTGGTGAATGCTGTTGACCCAGGAGCCCTGCGCTGGCAGGGTGGAACGGGCTTCCCCTGGCACGTTTGGGCAATGTTCTGCAGGGATGACTTCCAGTGGAAAAAGCAGAGTCTGGGTCTCTGTGCCTTCAGTCCTTGGCTAGGATATATCTACATCACACCAATTCGTGTAAGAAGCTCTTGTCATGATGTCAGCTGGCTTTTACCGCACAGCCAGCAGATTGCCAGCAATAACAATTAACCTGGGTCAAATTCAACGCGGAATTCAGACTGAAGCAATGCTGGTACTTCCCAGATAAGGCAACGGTGAGCCATAACATAATATTAGAGTAAATATCTGAAGGTAATGCTGGGATGAAGTGTCCGAAATAGGATGTGTTGCTGCTCTGGCGAGTTGATCACAGGGTGCAGGAAATCATCCTCTTCAGTTTGCAGTACAGGCTGCCCAACTGGACAGAGATGGACACGTTGCTGTGTAATGGTTGTCCTCTGTCTTCATGAAGTATGAGAAGGGTTCAGTTTTCACTGGCAAGGCTTCCTGCCACTAATGTAGGTATCCACTTTGTGTCTTAAGAAGCATTTCCACAAAGGGTAGACCAGGTGCTGTGGTGGAGAACCCGTCCCTTGCATGGAAGCTTTTTGGTAAAGTCTTTGCTCTACCTCTTCTGGGTGAAGTTCGGCATCTAACAATATTGGGCCAGTGTCTATATGAGATTTATCTTCTTCTATATCTTGTTTTAAATTGTGGAAGGTGAAACTTTAGTCCCTGCAAAAGTGAATGCCAGTATCTTTCTCAGGTGGTTCTCTGGGTTGCTGTGATCTTGCCCAGTGCTTCTCATAATTTCAGAAATGTTTAAGAATTCCCGGAATTCTTAATTCCGAATGGAGGAAACTTTTGGATGGTCTAAATCTCATTTTGTGTTTGTGTTTAACTTTCCTTTGAAGATCCCGAGTGTTATGAGCTACCTGTTACTTTAATCTCTTGGGTTCAGTTTTCTCTCACCTTTTCTTTTGCTTCCACTTGCTTTGATTCATTTATGTTAATGAGTCAAGGAAGAGGGCAAACCAAGGGCAAAAAGAGGCGGATCTGGCTACCCTGGTAATCAAAGCAAGAGTCTCTTCCCTTAAGTAAACTGCTAAAGCAGTGTTTTGTAGGAACAAAACATAATTAATAACTGGATGACACTGATGAAGCACACATTTCCTTCATCCTTGAAGGCAACTTAAGAGTTGTGTCTGAATTGCTTGAATTTGATATCAAAACAGCAAACCTTTTTTTTTAAACTAATCACTTAAAACCACATAGGAATTTATGTTTATGTGCCAAGAAGCCAGCTGTGTTTAGAAATGTATGAGCACACACAGTGTTCCAGGAATGTAAGGTAAGAGCGGCTTGTCCACATGCTGGTGGCACCTATCGTAAGTGAATCCCAAGCCATAGTTCAACACAAGGAGTAATACATTACAGCTCAGATTCCCTGTCAAAAAGGTAATTAATACCTCATGTCAAACACTATCTGCGTGTACTGCTTTCTGTATTTCATGTTATTAAGCAGCATGACCTTTTCTCTTTCAGCAATTAGCTTTCAAGGTGAAAACCAACTTAGGAAGAAAATTAACTTTTTTTTTTTATCGGATCTGAGGAGTCTTACAGCTTTGCAGTGGTCTTGATTACACCTTCACGCTTTGCAGTTTTGATTGCTATCTTGATCAATGACTCTTCATTTCTGTAGTTTGAGATTACATTCCCCTATTTGCTCCTGTATTTGGGAGGCATCATCAAGAATTTTGGGTGCAGACTGCATCTGCAGAGCCAGATGAGGCTTGTAAGATGCACGCTGTCAATGGGTAACAACTCTAGCTTATCTCATTTGCTCTCTATTAGTAACAAGTTCACTTGCTAAATAATTCTGTTCTGATCTTCAGTTTTTAATTTACCTGACAGTTGTGCTTTCTGTTGAACTGAGACTATGAGCATCCACTGTATTAAAGCAGTGCTGTCTTTCTTTGCAAAACCAGATGTTTCTAAACTGCCTACACCGAGTATGAGGCAGGGCTTACTGTTTGATTTGCCTTTTTGCTTCTATTTGTGAAATAGAGGCTATCCTGGAGTTTGCTGCATTTGGTTGTGTTCCTTGGAAGTACGTTGAAGCACATGGGCCTTACTGAGACTATTCTTTTTTGATGAGCTGGAAATGAAATACATCATTTTGGTGGACGCCACTTGTGTTATCATTGACTGTCTGGGCCATACAACACCGAGCGAAATAAAGGATCAAAGCCGGTAACACTGTCCTGTCTGCCCTGGAAAGCTGATGAATTGTTCAGTGCTTCCCTTGGTGCCTTTCAGTGACTTCTGCTGTGATTGATACAGGCAGCATCAACAAAAATTGGACCCTTCTCCTCGCTCTCATGCTTGCAAGTAAAGTGGAGAAAGCTCGATTTGTTTTGCTGCTTAAGCCCTTGCTGTCCTCACACACCTCCTATATGAGAGACCTGCTTACTGTTTGCATTTTTGTCATGTTGCTGTGTTGTCCTCCAGGATGACACTTCAGGGGTGCCAAGCTGGTTGTGAAGGAGCTAATGCTGTGGTTTTGGATATATATAAAAAAAACCCCAAAAAACTCAGACCCAACCCAAAACTGTAGAGATCTTTCAGCTGGACTGTAAGGATAATACACTGATAGTGTCTTAAATAAGAAAAGCTAAAGCCCTGATAGAATTAAATCTGGCCAGGGACATCAAGGGCAACAAGAAAAGCTTCTATAGGTATGTCAGTCATAAAAGGAAGACGAGGGAAAATGTGGGCCCTCTCCAGAAGGAAATGGGAGACCTGATCACCTGGGACATGGACAAGGCTGAGGTACTCAATGACTATTTTGCCTTGGTCTTCACCAGCAAGTGCTCTAGCCACGCCACCCAAGTTGCAGAAGGCAAAGGCAGGGACTGGGAGAATGAGGAACCGTCGTCCACTGTAGGAGAAGACGAGGTTCGAGATCATCTAAAGAACCTGAAGGTGCGCAAGTCCATGGGACCTGATGATATTCATCTGCAGGTCCTGAGGTAACTGGCAGATGAAGTTGCTAAGACACTATCCATTATATCTGAGAAGTTGTGGCAGTCCAGTGAAGTTCCCGCTGACTGAAAAAGGGGAAACATAACCCCCATTTTTAGAAAGGGAAGAAAGGAAGACCTGGGGAACTACAGGCCAGTCAGTCTCGTGAGATCCCACCTGGAGTACTGCATCCAGCTCTGGGGTCCCCAACATAAGAAGGACATGGACCTGTTGGAGCAGGTCCAGAGGAGGCCACAAAGATGATCAGAGGGTTGGAGCACCTCTGCTATGAGGAGAGGCTGAAGGAGTTGGGGCTGTTCAGCCTGGAGAAGAGAAGGCTCCGCGGAGATCTTCTTGTGGCCTTCCAGTCCCTAAAGGGGGCCTAGAGGAAAGCTGGGTGGGGACTTTTATCAGGGAGTGTAGTGATGGGACAAGGGGTAACAGTTTTAAACTGAAAGAGGGGAGATTTAGATTAGATATTAGGAAGACGTTTTTCATGCTGAGGGTGGTGAGACACTGGCCCAGGTTGCCCAGAGAAGTTGTGGCTGCCCCATCCCTGGAGGTGTTCAAGGCCAGGTTTGACAGGGCTTTGAGCAACCTGGGCTGGTGGGAGGTGTCCCTGCCCATGGCAGGGGGATTGGAACTAGATGATCTTTAAAGGTCCCTTCCATCTCCAACCATTCTGTGATTCTATGATAATATTTGCAGCATCTCTCAGAAAGAGCTTAGGCTGAAGAAATGTCTATTATTCAGAACTATCAATACCTTTAAAAAGCTGCTTTGCAATTCCTTTGCTCTTTCATCTTGGCTGTCTTCCACTGATGAATTGTTCCGATGGTCGCTGGCCTTTGTGGTTATTCTGGTGATCTGCCGTATGGGTTCCTGAGCCGTTCTCCTTGCTGCAAAACCAAAATCCAGCAAGAGTGCCTTCCTGAGCATTGTACCATCTTTGCTGTAGGTCTTTCGCTCCCATTTGGGCTGGGGGCTCCTTTCTTTGCCCCATCCCTCTTTGCTATCCAGGCCTTATGTGGGCTTCAGGCAGGAATCGTCAGTGCAGGAATGCATAAGCTGAGGCTAGCTGTGTCACTCATCCTCTTGTTGCTGGAGTGGTCTTCTGGACGTTGGGACCTGGTTTCTCAGATATTTGGTGTCTCACCCTTACTGGTAAAGATGCTCTAGGATCAGTCTTTGCTCTGTCTGGTCTGGTGAGCGCTTCTGAGGTGCTATTTTGCATCCAAGTTGCTATAAATGTATTTATATATGAATACTACTGCATTTAAAACCTGGCATAATAATAATTAAGCTTAGGAATTATATACCTGAATATGTTTCTTCCATCAGTAAAGCAGTTAGTAGGTGGAACAAATATTCAGCAGATGTTGCAGTAGTAGAGTAGAACTGGCTTCACCCTGGGGATTCATAATGTGTGTCTGAATCCACGTTTATAGACAGAATTGCGAGATGAGACTTTTTGGAAGAATAATCTTGTCCAAAGAGCAGATGAGGCTACTTTATAGGGTAGGAAACTTCTTTGGTAGGTGACACTGAAGTCAGATGGCTGTGTGATTCCTCTGGCTGAAGTGTCTTCAGCTAATGCTTTTTTGTAATCTTTGAAGCTGGAGATGTATGTATGCATATAACAACTGATAGCACTTGTTAATTTTGCACCAGAGTTGAAGTGGTATGGAGAAAAGCTATATTATGTAGTAACAGGTAATTAGCTATACAGGACTATTGGTTTTAGTCTGGAAAAACCCCTCCTTGTTCAGTTCAGTGGAGATTTCCACCCTGAGTGTGCTGGTGCAACGTCAGATGAAATCTGACTAGTGAGTGATTTATTGCAATGTTGACAAGAAAAAACTATCTACTACAGGATATGCTGATAGAGGACAATGATACTTCATTGCAGTTTCTTCCCTGAAAAGCTACAGTGGCATTGATGTTTTATTGTGTACATGTTGCTTCATCAGTTTGGGCAGTTTGTGTCATGGAGGGGAAATGTGTGGAGATTGCTTGTTTTCAAACACTAATGCCTATAGACGCTTTTTTTTTTCAGCAAGGAAAACCAGTGAAGAACCAAGCTATTTGTACCACCGTGTTCACAGTCAGATTGCTCTCTTTTCCTGCCTGTGCTCCATTTTACCCACTATATATTTTCTTTAGTGTTTCACGAAAAAGACTGAAAAAGCAACAGAAACAGTGGCAACAGAATCTGTGTAAAATACATATTGGTGTTCTAAAAATCAGTTTAATTTTAGCATGTATTTTAACATAAACTTCAGCTATATTTTTCTTTGCCACTTCTTCGCCAGTTCAGCTGTTTTCTGTTCCATGCCAGGAGTGTTTGTGAAGCTCAGAATTGTCACCGTGCAACGCGTGAGAATTCTGCAAGTGACAAAATAAGGAAATTGCACGGCATAATGTACCAGACCATAGGTGATTTGCCCAAGGCATAAAATAGTTGAAGTGATCTGATGATAGTTTTGAGGATGGGGTGGATGGTAGGGGAGCCTAAAACCAAACCAGCTGTTTCTAGGAGACTGTGTATTGTAGAATCTTAAACTTGATAGCTTCTAGTGTCCTGGTCTGAACCTTACTTTGAAGAAACGTAGGACTTGAAGAGCGATGGGGTGTGCTGCCCCTAAAGACCTCAATGTCTCCTGATGTTCCAGTATCCCTGAGAAGGGCACCAATGGACTGGGCCGTAGCTATATTTGAAATGACGAAGCTGGACAAACATGCTAAAAATACCTTCTTGAGCTGGCTTGTGTGTAACCAGCTCTTCTCAGATGACAGTCTGCATTTTCATCACTTCCAGGATGTTGAACGAGGTTGAATTGCTCTAGCCTTTGTTACTGGAGTTGGATCTGACAGCTACAGAAAAGCTGAATCTGATACCCTGTCTTCCTTGCAATGAAGGCCAGCGTGAACGCATCGCACCTGCGACTGCCAAACTGAACTCCTTTGTTCTCCTTAGACCAAAGTCGCTCCTGATTGAGATGAATTTAGATTTAATTAAACTTGAACGGTTTGGACCGTGTTCATCACAACATACCTGTACACACAGTCTGTCCTGGCTCCTTATGTTCCTCTATGGCGTGTGATGCTCAAAACATTGCAGTGGAAGGAGCCACGAAGGAAGGCATCCAGTTGTTTCCTTGCATTCGGTGACATTGTTTTGGTCAGAGAAACACTGTGAGATTCCTCATTGCGTTCTCCCAACTGTGTGACTGTGGCTTGAGGGTTCTGGTTTGGTTAATGTGGGAGCTTGGATAACTGAAGATGTATGTTTGGATGAGAAGCTCTGAGGAGGTGGCTGTGCTTTTTCCCTCCTAAACTCTGGCTCAGCAGGGTGCTGGCAAAGTCATTGATGGTGCTTTCAAGACTTGCTGCACCAGGACGAGCAGTTGCATGCCCAGGCATATGCAGTCAAGCCTGACTGAGCCAGCGTGCTGAAGCCAGGATGGCTTCTCTCCCTGTTGCTGCAAAGGAGGTGAACTCCTGTGCTCCGGTTTGCTGGGCTCAGCTGAATTTAGGTATCAAATGGCAAGACTTCTTCCTGCTTTAATCCCTATGGAGACAAAGAGCGAGAGAGCAGCCAGGGTCCTGTGGAGCTCTTTGCATCTTGGGAGAGAGGAGCGCCTTTCTGGTGGGGAATTCAGGCTCTTGGTGCATTGCCATGCCACCGGTGATGGTAGGCTGCCAGAAAGCCTTCTTGGCCTGGGAGTTACACCTGCAGGTATCAGCCTAGCTGGTTTCTCTCCTTGGGAATGAAGACAAGGAGAAGTGTTTGTTGCACAGCAATGGGTTGATCTGTTTGAGTGGATCCAAGATGCTTGTGAGGACTCTGTGGCATCTGTGTGGGCACTGTTTATCAGACTAGGAGACATCCTTAAGGGTCCTCATGTCTGACAGTGCTGAGTATGAGTACCTTGACAATGAGGAAGAGATGGTGTATGTTCCCCAGAGAAATTGTTTTTTTCCTTTAATGGCTTGAATTCCTTTTGGATGCACCTGTCTATCAGACCACCCTGCACTTCAGAAAAAAAGAACCTTTCCTCGGCATTATCTGAGTCTCTCTGACCTAGAGGACATAACAGCTACACCTTCACCCTTTGAGCGTCTGTAAGGTTGGCTCCAGGATAAATCTGGTTTGCTCTTGAGCTTCGTAATCACGAAGTCAGTGTTGATACTGAGCTGGTGGAATTTTTCAAAGAGGACAAATAGCAGTAGTCTTTCCATTTTTCTTTGATCAGATAGCTCTCTTCTGAGAGAGGCTAGGAGCTGGTGGACTGATGTGCAGTGGCTGAGACAGATCAAAAATGATACATCCACTAATTACCGACTAGTTTATGAAAAAGCAATTCTTTTTGGTGCGTAAAATAAATTGTCTCTGGGTTATGGTATTGGTATGCTGTTGATCATGCAACAACCGTCTTTGTGAGCCTGAGTTTTCATTTAAAAAGGCATCATTGTCTGTTAAATATTTGGGCATTCATACTCCCCCTGGGTTGATCAACTATTTGAAATGAATTATCTCACAGTGCTGTCACAATTAAAGAACGGCATGCTCAGGTGAAAGGGTTTGTCTGTTTCATAGATTGGAGAGATATGCTCAGTGAAAATGAACATCCTCCCAAGGTTAAATTATCTATTTAAAGCTCCTCCAATTACAATGTTGGATAGAAGGATTTTTTTTTAATGTGGATAAGAGTTAGCAGAGGACAAATGACATAATTGGAGGGGGAGAGAGAGACTTCATACGTGCTTGCTTCTGAAAGAGCGAGAGGGATAAGGAGAAGACAATACCCGGGAACTGCCTTCAGACACCTTTCTGGTTGCCTTAATCTCAAGCAGTCTTTGCAAGTTGGGAAAGATAGAAGAAAAAAGGGTTAGTATTTGTGTAAAAACGTTCTGTGACTTCTCCCAGGTGTGCTATGTGGGACTTGAAAAAGTGGAGAAAGAAAAAAAGCAACCCTCATATTGGGATGTGTAAATAGTCTACTTTTTGCCTCATATAGCACAGAAGAACGTATTAGCTGGTGAATTGAATTGACATATTCCTTTGTGCACAAGTTATAGCAACTTAAATGAAAATTACACTCACAGCAAGAGAATGCACTCTGTTTAAATTAGATAAGGAGATTATGACAGAAAAAGATCATTGAATAAAGGGGTTTTTAAACTAGCCAGCGAAATAAATGTATGACTGCAAACTTTGTCTTGCCAGAATTTATTAATAAAACACAATGAGGTTTTTGGAATACAATGAAGACCTCTTCCTTTGAAGGTTACAGTGTAATTTGTGTAATTGTGTTTGTGTAATTTGACTTCAAGATATGTCCTTGTAATTTGGTAAGCTGCAGATCTTCCTCTGATCTATTGCATTTTTCTTGTGCCTCGTATTGATGCATCTAATTGCCTCATAAGTATATACTCGGTTTAGAGCCATTGCACTGCCCTCTGGGCCTTGAGAACTTCACCTCCGGGTCTGTAATGACAACCTCTGCACGGATCCTCCCTGTGGAACAGCTGGCCACCTCTGCTTGCCTTCCTTACTGAGTATACACAGCTCATCGCTGCTCTGCATAACCTCCTTTTGCTATCGTACAGCTGAAGAGAACTTAACTGTATGATGCCTTAACTTCTCCCAGCTGCAGGATGCCCTCTCTTGGCGGGGAAGCCGGAACCCAGGAGTCGCAGGCATCCTCTTGTCAGGAGCGGGCTGATCCTCGCTGGGAAGATCCCCGAGCACGGTGCGTGTGCGGCACTGCTTCAGCTGGTCCCGCACTGAGTGCGTGTCTCCTGCTGGAACGGGACAGGAGAGTAGCTTTGGGCAAGGCAGGGATCGGTGTTGGTAGGATGTGTGTGTAATTATGAATAGATTATTCTAATGACGGTCTCTTATTCAATGGGTTTTAAACTCTTCAGTTTTCTGCTAGGCGTACTTGGGAAAAAGTTACCGTTTTAGTGCTACTTTGTTGCAGAACTCCTTTGAAATTAACAGAAAATGGGGGCAAACCCTTTATATTCGGAGGCATTAATGCTATGCATTGAGTTTGTTCACTTAGAGAACCTGAGATGAGACTGCTCTTGGCTGATGAAGGAGGGAGAAACTGTGAATCTGGGATTAGAGCTCAAAACGCTGCAGAGGGAGGCAAAACCAAATTGGATAAGAGATGCCCGTGGGAGGGCTGGCGGCAGAGTCGTGTCGAGGAGCCGGGGCACTGGAACTTCAGGTGTAGACAAAGCTGATTTAAAGATGGCCTTTTATTGTGTTGCAGTAATTTCTCCATTGGCTTCACACAGCAGGGCCTGAAGAAAGGGCTGTTGTTAAAACCACTGGAAGTGTAAAGTGTCTTTAAATCTTAAAATTGCACAGAATTTAAAAAAAAAAATTTAGGAAAGGTACCTCTTCTCATACCATTAAGAATCAATACATATGTGACTTGAAAAGAAATTGCACCATTTACAACTTATTTCTATGTCCTTGGATTGAAATATTGTGTATACAGTTAAGAGCAGAAGAGGTTGAGTGAAGTTATACAAGCTTAATAAAAATAAACCTACACATGACTTTGCATAAAGGGGGGGAAAATCAAAGGACTAACAAATTTGCATAGATAACATTTGAATTGTTAATTCATATTGCACTTCATTGCAAGGATGTCGTTTTTAATTAAGAATAAAATGTGGTAGATATTTTAAATGGGAAATGATTATAATTGCAGATGGAAATTGAGGTAATGAGAACTGTTTTAATTAATTGTTAAAACTTAACATTTTTCTTTGTTTATAAGCTTGTAGTCTGTGGACACTGACACTCGTTTTGTAGATGTGTATGTTTAAACATACAATGATTAAGGCTTGAAACGCTGGCAGCAAACACAGTTTTAGCCTGAGCTGTATCAGTTACTTGAAAGGGTCTGTTTGTATGGATGGACTTTTGAGCATCTTTGGTAGACAGACTTCGCGGTTTGCAAGGTTGGTGTGAAATTGGTGTAAAAGCTCTATTCCCAAAATCTCCTTTATAAACCGTATTTGTCTTTCGCTGTGGGTTTCACAGGTGGTGGAGATGCTTCACTGGAGAAAAATGAGGCCTTTTTTTGTACCAAATGACTGTTGCTTTTGAAGTTCTCCATTGATGAATATGACAATACCATATTGACCTGAATTTAACTCTGCAAGATTTCGTTGATCTGTTGCGTGCTGTCTGTGGTTAACCGACGTGGCCCTTCAGGAAGCCGTGGGCAGCTCTTCATACAGCTGAGCAGGTCAGTGCCTGCAGAGGAGGGAAGGAGAAACCCCAGCCTGTGCAGCTTCTATCATCAACACCCCTGTGTGTGTCTGGGAGGGCTCCTACAGCTCCACAGAGCAGCGTGTCCAGCAAAAGTCGGCCAGGGAAGAAGATGGTGGTATTGGAGGGACAGAAGCTCCAGGTCTGTGCATTGGCAGCCTGCTGTTTTGTTCTGCCCCAAGGGTATTTTGGACACAGCCTGTTCTGAGCAGCGTTGGTTGCTGCCGCTGTTGGAGAAGGTCCCTTGGCCCTGTGTGCAGCACCAGAGCACGGGCCCCCGTGGGGCTGTGTGTGGGGTTTGAGAGTGGGGAGCTGTGGGGTGGCATACGACTTCTCAGTACGTACTTTATCATTTTTTCTTCTTAAAACTTTGTTAAGGTCTCTTAAGACTTAGAACCTCGTGTTTAGGGAAAGCAGCATGAAGACCTACAAACCAACCATTTCCTATTCAGATAGCTGTGACACGAGGTAAAGAAAAATATTTGTGTAGAATTCTTAGAAACAGAGGGTACTTCTGCCGTTTGAAAGCTTGGTAAACTTATTTACCGAGCTTAGAGCTTTGTGTCCAGAAAGGATTTTGAAGTGAACAAAATTAGTGTTGCCACTTATGTTAAGAACCATGTATGAATTCTCTGTCATCTCTGGCTGCAGAGGGACTTGGAGAGAACTACAATTAGCACTAATTGGAGTTGCGTCTGAATCTTCTGTCTGTTGGTGTGAGAATGGACCCTCGAAGTGATTGGCAGGAACTACCTGTCTGCTCCAGTTCCCGAAAGAGCTGCTCTGTTGCATTGCAGCACATCGCGAATGAAACAAGTGTTTACCAGATGCGACCGGCTAGCGCGCCCGAATTACCCATGCGGCACGGAGGCTGAAATGTAATGCACGTTGCGCAGCGTGCTGGGTGCTTGTAGCTGTAATAAAGATGCACTACAGGGTTTTATTTTGTGTGGTTTTTTGGTTTGTTTGTTTGTGTGTTTTTTTTTTCCTGAGAAATCTAGAGTTTTGATTCCTGCAGATTTCATTGCTCCATGATGCTCTGCAGAATGGGTGGAAAAGAAGGTTTGGCATACCGAGGAGCTGTGTAACCTTTTCAGTATGTGTGCGATGGGGTGTTTTTGTTTGTTTTGGATGTTTGTCTTGTCACATGGAAAGCAACTCTTTAGCTGAAACCTAGCTTGTGTTACCCATGTTGGTCATGAGAAAAAATGTTGCCAAAGTACATAAAAACCACATATGCAGAAAGACACATCTCTGCCTGGTTTTGTTGCCTCTGGGTAAATAAAGTAGAAACTTAAGAAGTAAACTAATATTAAGTAAAATGATAAAAGAATGTACCTGAATGACAACGTAGTGGGTTTTTTTTTCCTCTGAAGTATGCAACCGGAGATATGAAGTATGGTAATGTCACTAGGGTAATATACAGCTGATAGCGGTGCATTCATTTGCATTTCTTCCCTTTACCTTGTGCTTCTTTTTTTCCCTGAAGCACATGTGTTGGGAATTGAAAATGCAGTTTGCCTATTATACACTGGCAGTAATCTTTCAATTTTTTTAATGTAAAAAATGAGGCCACAAACATGAGCAGCCACTGATGTATGGGGCTATTGATGGGAATTGAATTTGCAAAGGGAAAATGGGATTTGGTTGTAGTCTGAAATGATAATGATGTAGCCCAAATGGATTTGTAATGGTCATTCATTCATATTTTTTTTTCTGCAATTTTGTGGTTTGACAAAACATATTTATGCAGGTGACTATGAAAGTAGCATAGGTTCACTCTGAGTGGGAGTTAATAGCTAATGGCAAATAATAAGTATGCAAAGTCTGAGCTTGAGCCTGTTCCCGCAGACTTCATTAGGTGAAGGAAGGGATGCTGTGATTTATTTTCATAAGAGGGGAAAAAATGGTCAAGATAGTGCTGCTTTGTGAGATTCAAGAAATAATAAAAAGAAAATCTACCTTGACATGAATTCTTAAAAAAAGTATGGATTTGTAGTATCAACCTAATAAATGCTTTATTTAACACAACAAATGCACGATACACTTTGCACAATGTCAAGATAAACAAAGACTTTGCCCTGAAGAGTTTCCAGTCTAACGATGATCAAACTAACGTATTACATTGAGGTTCTGTGTTACATACTTGTGTTCCTGTGAGCTGTAGCTGTACCTGTGTGACATTCCCCCCACTCAGCCTGTAGTCTGAATTTGAATTTGGGCTGCCAGGGAACTGCAGAATTTTCTTCATATCCTGGGTGCATTTTTGTGTGCCTTCTGGGAATTTCCATGTTGGTCTGATTTCGGCGGAGCTCTGTCTTCCCTCCTGTGCAAGCAAGGGGAGAATGACAAGCCAGTGTTCCTGTGGTCAGAACAAACTGGTGGTGACAAGAAATTGATAATTTAATGCTGTGGATGGATTTTTGGCTTTGTTTTCCTCTTGTTTCTTTTTTTTTTTTCTTTTTTTGGACCAGTGAACGTCACGCTTGTAAACTGCCTTCCATTTTGACTGGAGTATAGTCCTTGTTAAATGCCATATAATTTAAAAGTATGAATAGAAGTAATTATGGAGTATAGGAGAAGTGCTTCTGGTTTTATAAATACGTTCCTTATTATAAATTTTTCCATTTTAAATCAATACAGCCAGTGGTTCAGATGCAAAGGCTGAAACACATGCCCATGTAAAGAAATCTGCTCTCAAGCTGTAGAAGACAAAAAGGCAGCGTGCAGGGGGGAAAAACTGCTGATTTACCTGTAGTTCATATTGTCCCTATTTTCCTCTTGCCGCTGATTGAAGCGGGAGCTTTCTGAACAAGAGCTGGGCGTCATGCTCGGCAGCCGAGCTGTGCCGCGGTCCTCGCAGACCTTTCCCGGGGAGAGCCGGCTCCTGGGGGTTGCGGGGGCACCGCGGGAAACGTCTCTTGTGTGCAGCATCGCTTCAGGATTTCCTGCCATGCAACTTCAGCTATTTTGGCTACGGGCCTTACTGCTTTTGTATTTGATTTTTTTTTTTTNATTCCATGAGTGGTCCTGATGCGGAAAGGCTGTGAGCATCATAAGTCTGTTTATTTTAATTGGCTTTGCTATCCCGATAAGCTAAGGGCAGAAAGAGCCGGGCGGCTCTGAGGGCTGTGGGTGGGGTTCCGTTTGTGTTAAGTATCGGCATTTGGGAACTGCGGGTTTGTGTTATAACCGAGCGGGACTGAAGAGGACTGGGTCAGTCTGACATCTGTTTGTGTGAACCGTTCGGGACAGAGACCGTTCCCCTGTCCGTACCGTGCTCAACGCACTGCAGCCCTCTTCAGAGCTTTCGAGTGCTGCGGCGGTATAAATAGCATTCAGGGACGGTACTTTTCGCCGTCTCCTTCCTTTGTGGAGGACGGCAGTTTCCTCTCCTGGTCCATTGTTTTGGTCCGTTTTGCACAACGATAAAGAAAAAGCTGCAAATACCAAGAGGTGCCTGTCACTCTCTAATTGTCACCCGGAAACCTGTGCTGGGTCTGTCCTTATCCGAGGGCTTAAAGGATAAGTGCTGAAAGAATCAAAGAATTTTGTTTTGACCTGAAAGAATGAAAGAATTTTGTTTTGACTATGAAATTCCTAAACGTTTCCCCTCTGAATTTTCAAATATTAAAGTAAAACTAGATTTGCCAGTGGTTACTTTAAAAATACTATCGTACCTTTTTGATCTCTTGCGCTGGTTCTAACAGAGTATATTTTCTGTGAGAGATTTAATTTTATTTTATTGTCTATTTAGGACTGGCTGCTAAACAAGCTGGTTCCTTCTTACTATACAGTAGTTCTAAACCATTGCTTCAGAAATATGAATTATCTGGACTGTGCTGTAATTTGCAAGTTTAATGAACATGATCTTGGGGGGGAGGTGGGCCCCTAAAAAGTTACTTTGCAGTTTCAGCCCAGTAGCTGCAAAGCTCATCTGACACACGGTGTGTGGGTGTCTCTTCAGACGTCGCACAGTTGCAGGCATTGATAGAAGCCATGCGAGCTCGCAGGTGGTAGAAGCCTTCAGATGGCCTGTGTGACATGGGGACTTCGTGGTCAGGGCACAGCCAAGTGAAGGTGGATGGAACCATCGTGCTGTTGACTGTTGGAGCGGGAGCTCTTAGCTAATGTAGGAGAGACTCACACTTCATGTTTTTAAGTTTCATACTCTGTGCTTCTCCAGCTAGGTGTGTTATGTTGCAACCACCAGAGCCCTTGGTTTAATGCTCTGTCCCTTCTTCGTCAGCTCAATAGCCCGTTTTCACCCCTTGGCTTTAACTTAGGAACATACTTAAATGTGAACTTAACTCTTAGATTCTGTACGTGTGTTATTGAATTGGAGCCAAAATGGTGAAAGTGAGAAGCTTCTCACTAAACAAGTAGATTATTGTTCTTTTATTTTTTTTTTCTTCAAAAATGGCAAGTGCATTCTTTATGAAGCCGTGTAAGTGATGGTACTGCTTGGTGTACTTCCCTTCTATTTTGGCAAAATATGTATTTGTTGCTCTGATAATTTGCTGCATGTACATCATAAACGTCCTTTCACGCACTGCAAAGGGAAGAAAATTGAAGTGCCGTTGAAACCAAATTTGCTCAGGTAGAGCTCTTGTGAAGTTTCTGGTTTGCTCTGAGGTGGGTTGTCTTCTGCCCCCTGCAACTCAGTAGAGGTTCGCACTGCTGCAGCTCCGTTGTGAAATGTGAAGGTGCGGTTCTCTCAACCCAGTGACGTTCTGGTTGATCGGCGAAACTATTTTTAATAGTGTATCTGTGTATGTGCAGACATTTGTTCCGAGTACTTCTATTCAATGGCTCAGGGTTCAGTTGTTTTACTGGAAGTAGGAAGTATTTTTTGTCGTCTTCTTACTTAGCACCCGCATAAAACATTCTGCTCATGAAACATTTATGGTAGCAATCCATTAACAGGAAGACAAAGGTTTTCCTCTACAGAGGATCGCCAAAATGTCTTGCTGAAATGAAACCTGTTCTCCAGCTGTTTTGTATGCATTATTGCTGCCTCTTACTGAAAGTTTAAAAGGTCCGTGTGATGTAATGCAATGATACCTTTGTGTGCAAAGCTGCTTGGAAGCAATCCGAGTCAACAGGAAAGCAATATCTTCTTAAAGCTTGTGACTTATATTAGTTTTGTGATCTCAGGTATGAAGGAGATAAAAAGGGCAAGGGTTTACTGTAGATTCTCTTGAAGGCATGTAGAGTTCTTGAAGTAGTAATAAATGGCAGATTAAAATTGATCTCGGTGAGATTTCCAATGTTAACCAGTGTTACGGAAGTAAATGACTCCAGCTTTTTGCCCGCTTCATCAAATGGATCATGTTGTATTGTGCTGTCAAGAAACTGCTTTACCTGAAAATTTCAGCTATGGAAAGAGCCTTTCCGGAGTAGCTCTAGAATAGTAAACGTAAAACTATAATGAATGATTGAATGACTATTTGTGTGTATATACACACACATCATTTTAATGGAAGAGATAATGTTCTTGAAGACAAGATTAAAGATTCAGAGGAGCATTAAAAGCAGAAATATTATTTCTAAGTGAAGAGGAGATGAGAATTTATTATTAATATGTTAAAATAATAATTAATACTGCTAGGAAATGGTAGAAGAAAAACTGTCTGGTTCAACTGGTATAGATGAACAGTTTTAAAAACCACAATATGCCATGAATCACTTCCTCAAAGTGAGAGGATCGCTTGGTGTGTTGTTACCAGCGATGACTCTGTTGGCTTTGGGTGCTTCTCAGTGGAAGAAAGGGAGAAATGTGTCTATATATGTTCTGGAGGGCAGTGGAGGGCGACTGACTTCGCAACTGCTAGCTGAACATGGTGATAGGCCTAAAATAAGCAGCTGTTTGAATACGCAGCCTGCACACAGAGCCTTGACCAAATTTACCATCAGCCAAAATAAGCACGTTTCTGCTGAAGTCAGTGGAGTTGTGCCTATTCTCACTCCTTAAGGAACTGGTAGGCGGTTTGCTTTTGATGTCCAGGCAAGAACTGTACTAAGTGTCTGGTGCTGGATGGGGAGACATTCTTGGTGTCCTCTGCTGCCGAAATACCACTTAATTGCACCGTGGGTTTCCATGAACCCGTACACACTAAAATAGGCACGTGAAAAAGTGAAAAATCCTCCATGTTTATTTCTTAAAAATCTATAAACATTTTTTCCAGTTTGTTATTTCTTAGGGATGTGTGGACTATAGGAGATGGTGTAACGGTCATGCCTCACACTATTATTACCTCAAGATCTGTTTCCAGCATTTCTGTCCTTCACAGGAACGCTCAAAAGTTTAATCTTGTTCCCTGGCAATTGCTCAGAGAGCCCTGAATGAAAGTTGGGGTTTTTGGTGGCTTTTTTTTTCTTATAAAAAGTATGATTTATTAAGTAGGTTATGTGTTTTGCTAGGCTCTATAGTTTCAAGAGGAAAGAATCACAATTTTGTGAGTTCCCAAGCGCTTAAAATGTCCAAAATCTGATAGAGAAGTGATTGGTTTTCTAGTGAGGGCTAGAACTTAGTATATTATCTTCCATGGAACGAATAAAGCTATTCTAATTTTGTTCTGCCACACGAGTGTTAAATTCATGAAATGCAAATCTGAAGTGTACGTACTGTGCATATTTGCCTTAACCCTGGAAAGGAATAGAAGTTTATTACTAAGCACAGAACAATTTTTCAAGGTGTCGGTTTACATTCCTTTTGCTTACTAATGAACTATGGAAATTGCTTACTAATGAGCTATAGAAATGGAGATTCTGCCTTCTCCCAAGTATGAAAGTGTTCTCTACACAGTAAGTAAAATGACTTCTTATAGGTCGTGGAAAATACGGCTGTTCAGCAGATTGCTTTTATGTTCCGTGGGGCCAAAGCTTCCCCAGCTCCCAACTTTGCTATTGCTGCCTGCAGTTTCTTCTAATAGTTGTGAAAAGAAAAGTTTGTTTATCATCAGTGCATAAATCTGCAGCAGTCTAGTGAGCAGATTCTTGCATATGGAAATAATAAGCCAAGAGGTACTGAATCAGAACTGAACTTGGGCGATTTAGGGTTGCTCGGAAATGCTGTATATTGAGGCTTGTGTGCTGTCCGGCGTTGGAGACCAGCCGAGGTACTCTGACGTCTAGTTTCTTTTTTAGTGCTTGAGCACAAAAACTAGGGAGATGGGGTCTGTGAAATCTGTAGAAGGAGGTGGAATGCAGATTTTCCAGCCACTTACAAATCTGCTGGAGATATAGAAGCCCTCTCAAAAGAAATTGGGTAAGAGCACCTCTGGTTCTGTATATGAATTTCCAGTCTCAAGAGCTTGAAGCCAGTAAGTTTGTGTGCAAATAAAATGTTAACCCAAGTTAGAGATCTTGAGTGTGTGTTTGTATACACATGTGCATATAGTAATGTGCAAATGAGGAAAATAAGTGTAAACAGAAATAATTGGAAACCTTTTAAAATGCTTTGTTTTACACCCTTCAAAGCCAAATCTTCTTTTCAGAGAAACAATAATTATGTTTTCAAAATAAAAGTCCTGGTTAGAGGGACTAGAAAGTATAAATAATGAAAAAGGGAAACTTATAGGGGAAAAAAAAAATACAAACAAGGCAGTAGCAGTCAAGGACTGTAAGTGTCAGTGAAGAATTACTGGTCAACTGATTTATGTTTAATGAGAAGAAATATTTTGAATGAAGTGAGACAAACCAAACATGAAAAGTTATGAATGAGGATGGTAAACTTGCCAATATCGACTCGTCTATATCACACTGAATGAATGTCTCTCTTCTAGTAAGAGGGGAACCAGATGCTGTGTTCCCATGTTGCAAAAATAATAACATAGCTTTTCTCCAATAATTAAAGAGAACGTTAAACAATTACTGTTAAAGATAAACATTTTCAGATAACAGTTTATACCCTCAATATATTAAAGACTTCCAGTACTTTTTAGGACACTGAGAAGCAGGAGGGGATGAGAGAACAACCATTCTTTTCAGGTGGCTAAAATATGGATGAACCAGGGACGGCGTGTTGGCCTGCGATCCGTTCCAGGCAAAATAAGGAAAAGCGGATGTGGGAAGCAGTGAACAGTGTGAATAAAAGACAGTAACGTAACTCGTGCTGACCATCAGTGTTTTATGGGAACCAGTCAGGCTTTCTGCAACGGAGCTTCAAGTTTGACTGAAACACGGTGATATGATATACTTTGATTTCTTTAAGACATTTGATTGAGTTCTGTGTGACAGCTGAGCTTGAAAAAGAGGGGGTGGGGTAGAAGGGGACCAATAGCTAAAATTGGGCAAATTCAGTCTTGAAGTAAAGCAAAACCGCTTAATCTGTGTGCCCCCACTGGGTTGTAACGGAGTTTGGGTGCTGGCCCAACAGCTCTCTGCTGGAGTATTCCTGTGATAGTGGCATCACATTCTTTCCCTAGTAAATGGCAATTAACAGATGCCTTTTTTTCCCCTCTTGTAAGAGTAGAAAGAGCTAGTGCAACAGGAAGCGATGTCCGATGTGAATACCATCCGTTTGTTTGTTTTGCCAGTGTAATACTGTCAAAGCTTTGTTGAATGAGCTGACTTCAAGCTGTTGATATAGTTCAGACCTTGGCAGCTCTCTAATCTCCTTGAAGCTTTAGTGTTTGATTGCATTCGTTTGCCCTGCAAATAGTCAACTGTGTAAGTTATCTCAAAGTGAGAATATATCTAAAGCCTGTATTTATAATGGACAAGGTTCACAGGAGTGCAGAGACCTTGTAAAACACACACGAGCTCTTTTTTTGAATATGTGGTGAAATACTGAGTTCTGCTTCCTGAAACCTGTCACGCCGCGTGGTTACAAGAATCCTTTGGACACTTAGCTTTAATTATTTAATGGAATGTGAAATCACTGTCTGCCTGTTGTTGGCAGGTCACTCCTTAGTTTTATGTTGATATTACATGGTGGTGCCCTATCTGCTGTGTAAATGTAAACGAGCATTTTTTTGTCATTATTGGAGGAGGGAGTGCTGAGATACATGAAATGATATTTATTTATTTTTTTAATTAGATGGTTGAATTTTATTGTGATTTTCATGTTTTGTCATCTGTATCCAACAAGCATTCCTTTGCAGGTTTTGGTAGGATAATAAGTTCAGGGAAACAAATGCATGTATTTGGTTCCTCGTTGATAAACTGTTTGCTTTCAAATATGTGATAGCTCAGGTACAGTGTGACTACTGCAGTTGAGGCTCTGTAAATAGTTTCATTCTAAATGGCCCCTCCTAGGGCATTATATCTTCTTTTGGGCACCAATTTGACAAATACACGCTTAGTGCAGAATAACATTGCTGAGAATTTGAGTAAAAATATATTGGCTGCTTTTTGACACTGTTGAAAAATAAGAGTGCATGTTTTAAGAAATGCAAACTTTTTTGCCTCCTTTTTCATAAATATGTAAGCTTCTTACGAGTGTGTTTTTTTTTTTTAAAAAAAAAAGCTACTTTGGAGGGGAGAAGCAATGATAGGAAGGACTCTCTTCTACTTCATGGGAAAGTATTCAGGCAAGGCTGTTTGTCCTCCCTTTCCTACCCATAGTTGCTTTTGTGGGGGCTGGTTTTTTTAAAATGTTCTCATTCTGGAGGTAGTGGGTGAACACCACACGTGAAAGCTTTCTGTTTGTGAACCGGTGGCAGGTCTGTGAAAGGAAATAATGGCGGTGGTTTTGCCACAATGTGGCTTATGCCTTCTTAGGAGTATTAGGAAACAAGACAACGATTAAAAGTAACCAAACAAAACCCCATAGATGTTGACTGTCCAGGAGTCTTCTCCTGGCTTGAGGTAAAATGGAACCAATTTTCTGTTCAGTAACTTCACTTCTTAGCTGGGCCCCTTCTAACTCCTGCCATTAACAGCACATTGTGCGGACACTGTTGGCTCTCGGGGCAGTAAGAGCTGTTCACAGCTGATGCCCAGGCACGGTGTGCAGAGGGGCTCTGCTTGTACTCATTGCTGTAACACCCCGGGGCAGCTCACTTCGGGATTTGCCCCGCTGGAGGGTCGGAAGCGGAAAAGCGCAGTGGGGTCCCCCCTGCGGGGAGGAGCGGACAGGACAGGGGACCCAAAACTGACCCACGGGGTACTCCACCCCATCTGCCTCAGGCTCAGTGTAAAAGCTGAGGGATCAAAGGGTCAGCGCTCTTCCTTCAACGGCCGACGTCTGAGGAGGACTCTGTCCGTCTGCCTGTGATCCCCATCCTGAATGCAGATCCGGAATCCAGTGCCCGTCCGTCACCGAGTCCAGCCNGGTTTTGTATCTATTTCATTATTTTCTTTTTATTTTATTATTAATATTTTCATTGAAGTAGTTTAGTTCCTTCTAAACTCATAAGTCTCTCCCTCCTCTCCTTGAAGAGAGATGGGGCAGAGCGTCTGTCGCTCACCTCAGTGGCCGGTCCAGCCACTAAACCACAACGTGTCGTGGAGTTGATTACCCTGTACCGGATCAACACAGACTCCAGTAGTTATTACTGCAAATTTATTGGCTTCTGTCTTGTAGGAGAGGAGTGGAGGGAAGGTCTCTCTCTCGTGTCTGTCAGGCTGTAGTTCTGCGCGGTGTTTGCTGGAGGCTGCGCTGTCCCGGCTGGCGCTGGGTACTCGCTCTCCGCTCTGTGGGGAGGCTTCCACGCTGCGTTGGCACAAGTATCGTCCATGTCAGGGCAGTGATCAGATTTTGGGAGGAAACACCAAAACTCTCAACAAAGTGCATCCTTTTCCAGATGGATCTGTTTCTATCTGGTGCATTGCACAGCTGTTCAAACTGCTGTGCTAAAACAGTGGGGGAATTAACTACTGGGGAGGCGTGGGAGGATGTCTGCTTCCAAAAGTCTAAACGTAGCGTGCTGTGAAACTTCTGTGGTTGTTTCTCATTCAGCTGTGGTAGGTCGTAAAAGCTGCTGATCAATAGTGCAAGCAGGTGATTAGCAGTTTGAGTGTTGAACACTTCTTTTAATTTGGGAGATGCTGAAAGTTGAAGGAGACAGTGAAAGGCTAGTGGTGGAGTGAACGAGGGAAGGAAAGCAGAATGTAGGGTGGTTTTGTGAACTGAAGGTAACCCCAAGGGTTCATAAGTTGTTAAATCGGAACTTGTTGCGTGTTTTGGAACCAAAAGAAAATCACTTGGTTACTCAGGATCACTGGATCTGCCAAAATCACTCAGTGTGTCACACTGAAGGAAATATTCAGTGTTTGAAGAGAGCGGTTCACTGCATCAGGTTGTACAAAGGAATCATTTTCCTGTTGATGACATTTTCATCAAACACTGAGGATTTAAGGTCCTCCTTCATGCCTCCTGATAGCACCTTTAGAAATTTCTTCTTTTCAAGCAATATGTAAGTATGTCAAAATTCAACTGATAAAGTCAAAACTAATTGAAACAAAGCAGCAGCGTGAGGTCTGTCAAGAATGAGCTTTCTGAAGTGCAGCACAACTTCAAACAGCATTGGAGTCCTCTGCTGGAGTATTTTGGTTTTCTACAGGGATAAAACTCGTAGGTAGTTTAGGGTGAGCTGGTGTGTTCTTCAGTGCTCCTGTTCCGCTTGTGCATTGATTGTGGCAGGAATCTTTTGAAAATATATAATTTGATAATTTGTCTAAAGACTATAGTATCACACAAAATAGAAGGCTAAAAAGTTCCTTTTGTCCAAACTGCTTTAATGTTGCCACTTGAACGTTTCAATCTGCAGCCTTAAAATAGCTTTCAAATATAGCTTTCTGAATGGGATATATAAATAAATGCACTCTTCCTTTCCCAGAGAGGCAGGAAGGGTGTGTATGACTTTAACTATTTCATAATTCTTTCTCAGATGAGTTACTAACACAAAACAATACTTCTCCCCTCCCCATACCAGGTCTGAAAGAAACACACACTTCTTGGTGGAGCACGTGGTTGTATCCTGATGTGATTAAAGACTTATTTCAAAATTCTGTTTACGCCCGAGCAAGCAGAAGTTCAAATTAACACTAAAAGTTGGAAATGGCAGGTACAGAGATGCAGAAAGCCCTCAGGAGAGCTGTAGTACGTATTCACCTAGTTGAGAATTGCAGCCCCGGCCCGACCTGTACGAGACCCTCCAGCCGGCAGCTTGCGGGGCGCGCGCGGCCCTTCTGTCGCAGGACTTTTCTCTCATCCCATTTTCAATACTGAAATCTGCAGAAGTAAATTGGCCTCAGACCATGTGAATTTCTACTACTTAAAAATAAACTAAGCAAACATGAAACCTTTTATTTCAGTTTTGCAACCCCGATTTCCCTGGTAACTTTCTCCTTTCTTCCTTTCTCTCCTCTCTGTGAGTGTGCAAGGTTTGTTATCACAGAGAACTTAAATTCCTTTCCCTCCTAATAATCTCTTGCTTGTGCATACAAGATAACAGTCACATATATGGCTCTGCTGGATTACTAAATTGACAAAGCACCAGAATAAACAGCAATGTGTTGTGAGTAGAATTAACTGATGTTTAACCCCCTTTTTAATTTATTCAGGTTCTGTAGCTCTGCTTGGCTCTCGTGAAAGCCGCCCAGTTGCCTGCTTCAGATCATTCTGTGGCATGCAAACTGATTTCGCTAACCTATGAAGATGAATGCTGGGTGTAACCGGGGGAGCCTAGAGCCAGAATATTTGCAGGATTTTTTCGGCACACATCCAGGAAGAACCTGCTCAGTAATCTGTAAATGTGTAATCCTTTTAATGCGTCAACTTTGTTCGAACACATTAGTGTCAAATGTTAAGTGTAATGTTGTAGTCTGTGAAGCATATTTTTGAAACAGAATTAAACTGGAAATGTAATGTGGTGATGGTGGGGGGAAAAAAAAACCGTGAAATCTTCTGGAGATGAATCTGGATTAGCTTCATTAGGTGTTCTCCATCAGCCTCCAAATGCTGGCGGCATTACATTTGCATGTGCCTGGGTTGGGGGTGCTTGACCTTGAACCTAATGGTGGCCGTGCGGACCTTGAACCTAATGGTGGCCGTGGGAGACCTCATCTGGCTTGAACTAACTGAAGATGAGACTATGCTTTGCCATCTAAATTACTGTATGGGATTTTCTTGTTAATCTGTTAATCCATATTTGCAGTGTATGCTGATTTATTTCTAGAGGAAATTCGACTAGTTTACGGAGGAGTTAAAGGAATGTCCCTTTCCAGTGGGGTGCAAGGAACCTTGTGGAGTTCAAGCTGTAACGAAACTTTTGAACTGTATACTTTCAGCTCTCTGTGTTTTTTGGAAGGTGGAAAAATTGTTCTTCTTGGTCGGCAGACCTTTCCTTCCTCTGTAACTTTAAACACATCTCTTCCCCTTTTCTCCATGAGCAATCCAATGTGCAGAACTCTTTTCTTTTTCTTTTTTCTTTTTTTCTAGTCATGGGGCTGGGAAGGAAAGGCTGTGATGAACTTTGGTGCAAGACTGGGGCAGGCAGGGGCCAGAGCCACCCGGGTAATCCTTGTTCTGTCCTTCTGCCATACTCATTTCTTTCTGCCCCTTCATTGATTTACTCGATAGTACCCAACCTGTACGTGGGCTGGGTTACTGACAGGTTTCCCAGGCTTGATGTAGGTTGAGGATAACTGTCCCCACCAGCTTGTAGTGTCTCCCTGGTCAATTAGCCAGTTAGTGTACTGACAGGTATTAGATAGGCACAGAATCTTTAAAATCGGAAGGAATTAATATAAATCAAAGCTTGCTTGGATTTAAGCCGTGGTTGGATTGAGCCTCTTTATCCTTAATGCTACATCCCCCAGCTCTGGCCAGACACCGTAAATCTGCAACTTGCTCCAACTGCCATGTGCAGATACTGAAACATCCCAACCTTTTCTCTTAAATTTATCAGTGCCTTGACATTAAATATTTCAAGTGGGTTTTGTTGAACAGAGTGTAGCTTTTTTTCGTGTGTTCTTCTTAAAGGTTACTTGTTGTTGGAATGAAATCGAAGGTTGGGAGTTCTTAGCAGATGTTATGATTAAATCTGACTGGTTGTAGTCTCCTTCCTCCCCCAGCTCCCAAATGTAACATTTGGGATGATGAATAGCAGAATTTATAAGTGATGTTGCTAGCTCTAATTGTTCAGGTTTTTGTGTATGTGTGTGTGTGTGCATGAATAAACTTTTCTGTAAGCAAAAGCTGTGCTGCAAAACTGATGTTTCTTATCTGGCTTGTATTTAATATGTCACTAAGTCCCCTTCATATAGGAGAGTCCTGGTAATTGTGAATGAATGGTTTGATACATGACTTCAGTAGCCTCAGCTGAAGATAAATCACATAAAGGACTTGATGTGTGTTAAGTCTTTCCTTTTCTATATGTCTGGTGGACAAATTTTATGTGCTTACACATTTCAGATAGATTTTGTTCTTTTTAAGTGCAGGAGCTAGATGTTACTAAATCTTACCTCCAAAACAGTTCTCCTTATTTCTTTTTCTTCTTACAGTGAAATTGCTCGCTATCAGGCTAGCGTTGACCCAGTCGTCTAATATGTGCCTCTTTTGCCTCCGGCTCTTCAGCCTTCGATTTGTAAAAGCATTGTTAAATTGAGCTCCTGCTGTTCATTCAGTTTCTCTCGTTGTGCAGTTTGTCAGTTCGGCGCTCGCTGCCCTCGTGTAGGGACCTTTCTCAGCCTTCCCCAAGGGAGGCTGTGTGTTTTCCACGGATGCCTTTTGGGGATGGTGTTGGGATTGCCTGGCAGTGAAAGGCCAGGCAGAGGAGTCTCTCTCAATCAGTGCAGCAGAATTGAGAGTGCTGTTGTGGAGCACCTTGGGTACAAAGCCCCTGTTTTTCACGGAGGCTTGTGACTCAGTAGCTGGATGGCAGAGCGGGATGTAGCCCTAGAATCTGAGCCGACGGAGAAACTGCTGTACCAGACTTAACCTTCCGCACAAGCAGGGTAAAATAAACCAGGCATGGTGTTTAGAAGAATTTCTGTTGGCTGCTAATTACTTAATATCTTTTCTGTTTAGTGTTGTTATTCCCCAACAAAAACACTTCAGTGAATTCAAACAACTGCTTTATTTCCATAGCAAAGACAGCTACCCTGGAAACTGAGTAAAAATCCCATCCCAGTTGAATTTTTCTTTCCCCACTTAAACAATATTTTTATCACACCAGCACTGGGACAAAGGCAATGGAGGTGGGTTGTGGTGATAGTGCTTGTATGGAAGAGTCTGCCTTTAACACCCGGATTTAGCTATTGGGAATGTGATTACTGGAGATGTACTGAGGAAGAGTAACGAAGAAGAACCCAATAGCCCAGCTGTTTCCTCAGCTTGCTGCTGACAATAATTCAGGTTTCTGCTAGACAATTAACAGTTAAGAAATGGGTATTTGAGGAGCTGACTTACTGTTTCTTTGCACCGTAATTCAGAGATGTTTCATGGAAGCCTGAGTAGTCCACCAACTGCTAATAAATTTGATCATCCTCCATGTACATAAATTTGTCTAAAGTCTGCAGGATATGTGGAAAAAAAATTTTTTTTTCTTCTCTGATATAATATTTAACTTCAGGTTTTAGTTGCAGTGCTGTGTAATGAAAATGAAATCAATGCTTCTGTGTCTGAGCCCTAGAAATAAACACTAATATAATTAAAAGCAAGACCTCATGCACTTATGCATGTGTGTATAAAAGTTTATATGTTCAGATTAGATGAAAACTGGGCTCTTCTTCCAAGGAAAGCCCAGAATTTCCAAATCCAAATTCTCAAAACTGAGTCAGACTCTGCCCTATGTGTTCATAATGTCTAAGCCTACATAGGTTTAATTGCCTCGACTATTTTGTGCTTTTTTTTAGTTCTTACACTTCTAAGATTTGTTTTCTGTGATAAATGCGCTTCTTTTTTTATGTAATATGAGATCCTACCGGTATCACCCGCGTGAGCGTAGTGTTCTGAGTGATATGAAGCGATCACAGAAGATCGTGAGCAAAGTGTCTCTTCCTTCATGAGGTCCCTGACCTCCTCCTGCCATACACGTCAGGGAGGTGAGCGGGGTGACAAGTATAATTATTGTACCTCATCACACTTTTTTATTGGGTTGTTTTACGTAGAACCAGCTAAGCTGTTTGCAGCCGCTGCAATGAGTTTCCAGTGCCAGCTGAGATTTCTTGGGTGACCTCTGTGGAGCAGAAACCCTTAGTTATGTTATATATACAGTACTATACCCTCACAGTGAAAGGAATGATTTGGGGCAGAAGTCCATTATTTCTGGACCGGCTTAATTTAAAGTTACTAGTTCACCTTTGAACTGCTTTTCATTGTCTGGTGGCTTTACAAAGGAGCAGCTAAGGCTTATTGAAGGTTAAAAATCAATTAAAAAAAAATATCCCACATCTCTATATCCATTTGGGACCTCAAAGTGGAGGAGGCACATAGATGCCAGATTGATTCCATTTTCATCTTGGATAAGTATTGGTAGTGAAGCATGTTTTACAAAGGTCTGCTGAAATTCCTGGAAATAATATTTACCTGGAAGAGATTGTTAGTGCCCTGACCTAGCTGAAGATAAAGTATATTAAACTATTATTAACAGGAAAAAAGTTAACTGGCTGAGTACAGTGGGTTTCCAATGTCATTTCTCTGTCTGGAGGAGCACTGAGAAGGTGGCTAATGCGACTTAAACACTGCTGCTGACACAGTTCTGGGTCTGACATCCCAACTAAGCAGGATGGTTTCAGTGGTCAGAATGACAGTAGACTCAACACTTCATCGTCTCTGTTTATACAACAGGCTATATTTAGTAATCTCGAATCTTAGTTAACAAGCCATACTGGGTTGGGGGTTTTTTTTGTTTGTTTGTTTGTTTTTAAAAAAAAAGAAAGCAAAAGCTCAGTGCTGAGCCCTAGTGGTGCTAGGCTGAGGCAGGTACAGCTGGAGCAGGGTCAGGCTGGTAATGGGTGTACTCTTTTTGGTAGAGAAGACATTGCAAACAAAAGACCTTAGCATTGACCATACTGTTACTTTTATTTATCACTCAAGTATGTTTGGCTTCTAATTTTAGTGGTTCTATGAAAGTCAAAGTGTTTATTAGATGGGAAATGTATTATAAAAAGGAGTTTTTATTACTGCCTTCAATGAATCCAGAATTTCATTTGTTCCTTGGTGCTTTGTTAAAATGCTGTAAAGAAAAGAGAATAGTCTGTACTGATAGACATGAATCTCCCTTAGATACTGCTGCACATGCAGCCTCAAAGCAAGCTGCCATTTTAGTGAGACAAAACCATATGATTCTTGGTAAAAGTATGGCCAGAACCTTTCTATGTTAATGCTTCAGTGGGCGCTGCATGAAACGGTTCTGTTCTTTAGGATGCAAAGGACATGTGCTTCTGGGAACATCTGGCTGGCTGGTTAGGAGATGCCAGTGATCTAAGAGTTTGAATGAGATGTCCTTTTGGGTACATCTGTACTCATTATTTCTTTAATATTAATAGAATGAGACAATGCATGAAATCCTGGCTCCAGCAAACTGGATGGCAGAACTCCCACTGATTTCAATATGCTTGGGCTCTTTCCTTCTGCGTCTTGGTTGCTATGACTTTTTTTTTCCTCCTGTCAATGTTGAAATGAACTTTTCAAGGAAAGGAGAAGAACAAGCAAACTCCACGTAATTTAAACTGTCACTTGGCAATCGTCCCGCATGGCAGCTGAAGGAATGTGACACTCTGGTGGTCATATGCCTTGACGGTGAACTCGGACCCACAGAGACCTCTCCAAGAGTACGCTTAATCAGTGTTCCTCCAGAGAGTTTTGTCGTTCTTGCTTGCCTCTTGCTTATGCCACTGTAAATTAGAAGTTACTCTACTGAAGTTGAAGTAACTAAATCAGCATTAAGTGGGAGGAGAATTATACTTGTGCCTCTTGATTTTAAACAAATGAAAATAACAAAACCATAGGGTTTGGGGTTTTTTTTTAACACAGTTCTTTGAAAAATAACAGGTCTGCTAATTTGCAACTGAGAATGGCCGTTTTCCTGTTAAACTGAACGACAGGCTTAACTTCACCTCCCTCAGACTGTGGAGTATTGTCAAAACTGAAGGTCAAAGACCAGTGACGTTTACTGGCCTGGGGTTTTTGAGGTTGGTTTGGGGTTTGGTTTTTGTTGTTGTTGCTCTGTACTTCCTGGTGAAACTGTTCAGAGGGGGGAAAATTCTGGGTTCAGTCAGGACAGAGTCATCTTCAGGAGGAAACCTTTTTAATGAGCATCGTTACTCCACCGGTGGCCTTGTTAAACGTGCTGCGAGTGGATGTTGATCTGCTCTCTCCTTGAGACCTCACCTTCCTTACCTTCAGGGAACCTAACGACTTTTCCAATACATGGCAAT
Source organism: Anarhynchus alexandrinus (assembly GCA_008711295.1). Classification (NCBI taxonomy): domain Eukaryota; kingdom Metazoa; phylum Chordata; class Aves; order Charadriiformes; family Charadriidae; genus Anarhynchus; species Anarhynchus alexandrinus. Next base: position 2,591,967 of record VUYV01000056.1, on the reverse strand, counting down.
AACGGGTACATAGAGGCTGTATTACTGACAAAATATGCTCAATGCTTTTTTTTGTGGCGGCCGCATGTGAAGTATCTGGCCACATTGCGAATTACTGCTGCGGATACAAATCGAAATAGTTTGAGGTCTTTGGTTTCATCTGTTGTGCCATTGAGTTAATGTGCTCTTGGCTCGACCTGCTGGGCTTTCTACTGTTGTGCTCTTTTTGCAATTGCTTATTGCCGCAAGTAAGTGTAAGCTGGCTGAAAAAAAATAATCTTATATTAACTTAACACTGCTGAAAATAATGCAAGGTGCAAAGATAATTTGACCTCTGATTTCCCTTGGAGTGTAAATTCAGGAACCTGTACTGTCTGCTGCTTTGCTCTTGGTGTTTGTGTAGGAACTTTGCACATCTAAGCTTCTAATCTTTGCTGTAAACTACATTAAAATACCAGTAAAAATGTTTCAAAAACTCATTCGCATAAGAACAGCGATTCAGCAGTCTGAAGCTTCTTTTTGTGTGTGCGTGAGGAACATGGTGGCAGTCACTCAATGGCAACACTTGCTCTAATGATGCAGATAAATCGTGCTTGCTCTTCTCTCTGTATATACATTTATATTTCTTCCCTGCTGTGCACAATTTTAGCGCCTGATTTATCAACCTCAATTACAGGGGTAGAGTTTGATCTCTTTTCCTACATCACTTCTATATGCAGCCAGATGGGTGCATTGGCTGCCATGTTTTTTAAAAACCAAAAACACTCAGCAGCCCATCTGGAATCTCGGTTGGCGTTGGCTAAAGCCAGCATCGAGCAGAGATTCCAGATAAGTGCCAGCAGCAACACATTTCTCACTTTCAAAAAAAAAAACAAAAAAAAAACCAACCCAAAAAACCCCACGTCATTTTCTTTCAGTTCTTGAGTTGCAACTTAAGATGGAGTCAAAAACTGCGTTAGTTCCAAAAATACAGAAGCATTGCAATGTTAATGCAGATGCTTTCTGAAATATTCAGGGATTGTTCTGCGGATGTGCTGAGAATCCTGCAGCTACTCGAAGAGGCTGTGTGTGCTGCACTTGAGTACTGGATTGCAGTATATGCAGGCGTTTACACTGCAGCTCTCCCGTAGCTCGCACACCTACCACCAGCCATGAACGTCGGTAGTACCGCCTTCCACATGGAATACATTAGCCTAGCAGGGAATCCGGTTACGGCTTCGGGTAGCTTTCCCAGAGTAAAAAAATGATTATTTTTCAAGTGAGGTGGAGTGTGTTTGAAAAATCTGACCTTCGCATTTAGCTGTATAAGTAATTGTTCAATGTGGAGCTGGAAATCTCTTTCTGCTCCCCAAGTTACTGTTAGCATGGGCACAAATTTTTAAGTTGATGTAATAATCACTGTGTGCACGGGAAGCAAGAATGTAGGGGAAAAACCAAAAGAAAAAATCCCCCCCCCTGCCCCGGGTATCTTGCCTTTAGAGTAGATATCATATGTTTATCTTGGATTCTGCCTGTGTGAATTAGAAAAAAAATAAAAATAGCATGCCTAGATTTTTGAATTTTTTTAAAGGAATACTGTTTGATTATAGCTAATTGCTGCAGAAAGACATGTGGCAAGAGTGGGAAACACTCCAGGATCTAGTTCTGAAGGGTTTTTTTTCAGATTTTAATCTTATTTTTAATGTGAAGTGAAATGGGAAGCTTTATTTTGTGACTCGGTAGAGCAAAATTGACCCATCTGAGAAGGAACCCTGCCTGGCTATAGAGGCAATGCAAGGAAATTCTGTCCCCTCCAAAGTGTGATTACTGCTGTAATTACTGTTGTTACTGTATTTCATCTTTTGGATCTCAACAGACTACCTCAGTATGATTTTGGGAGGAAAGAGATAGTAGAGCAATTTTTATTAGTAAATAGCTGTATTAATATGAATTTGGACTCTTTAGTATGGTTCTACCTTAAAAAAAAAAAAAAGCTCAACCGGAAACCAAAGAAAAAACCCAAAGCAGAATGATGGTTTTCTTTCCTCCTTAAAACTTGATGCTTAATTCTAAGTTGTTCCAGCTTTACTTCCAATTTTTCAACAAGGAGTTTAAATCTGTGAATATGTATTCTTTGAGTATGTTGCAAAGCCTTATTATCATGTGCATGGGATTTTTAAGTTGTTTCCATTTTGATCCATGATGAAGTATTCAGAGACTGTATGCTAACACAAGAGCCGTAATAAAGTTAGCTGTATTTACATGCAAGTTACAGGGTATAAAATTCAAGTTAATTCATACTGTTTTGATGCATTAACTTCTCTCCATCCTCCTTAGGGATGCAAGAGGATTTTTGTTTCTTTAGACTGGAAATTTACTTCTGTCTTTCAGATGGTGGAGAATAGATGGAACTGGAGACAAGCACGTACAGCCTGCTTCATCTGTGCATGCGGAAGAATGCCGAAAGCAGCGCTGTACACCTCTCTGATTATGTGAACAATTTTGAATTTTTTTGAGCAATGGCTTCCAGGATATCAACTCTGGTTTCTCCCCAGGCTGTCCTCTTACATACTTTCCATCAGAAACACACGCAATAGCAAACACTGTAACTTGGCTCTGTGGACTGGAGTGCTGTGTTTAGTGGAGTGGCTGGGGAAGGTGGACTGGGGGAGCCCTGCTCTGGTGTAGGACTCGTTGGCCTCATACTGGGAAGCAGTGGGTGTCCTTCTTGGCAGGCTGAGGAACACCTCCCATGGGTGCCTTCTGGCCTACCTTCTTTCGCTCTTTCCTCTCCCACCCCCATGTAAAGAGGGTACAACGCTTTCATTGAGTGCTCAAGGGAGGCACTGGTTATGCGTGGAGGGGCTCAATTTTTGTACGGAAAGGGGGATTTGATATATGGGAAGTTTAGATGTTGTGGACAGACTTGGGTCTTGCTGTCTTCAGTCACTGCTTTTGCAAGTGCTGTGCTTCGGCAGGCTGATGCGAGACGCGATCCTGAAAAGTTCTGGTGTCCTGTGGTCTGTGACATAGGCTGGGCCGGGGGTCAGTTTGTGGTACAAGTGGTTGCTGCCTGGGTACTGCGAGCGAAGTACAGCTCGGAGGATTACAGGCTGAGCTTCTGAAACCTGCCTGGCTTGCTACCGAAGGGGGCCACTGACAGTACACGGTTCCTTGCCACAAAAAGTTTTGTTGTAACTGTCAGTATTATAGTTTAAAACAGTACTACAAAATGCAAGAGTCCGATATCTATTTACGATTTAGGTACTCTGTTTCATTCAATGTTCTTTGTAGTCTGTCCTTTTGGAGTGGTATTTGTGTCTTGTACAGCAGTGGAGAAAGACATTGAAATTAGAGTGATATAACTATGAAACGTGAGGACTGGTTGGGGCTGTGGGAGCAGAACTGGGGCTGGAATCTCCCAACTTGTGTGTTGAATTTTCCAGGTTGTGTTTCTTTAAAACTGGAATGACTTTGAGCAGCCAGAAAATGCTAAAGCTTTAGCATAATGATGTGTGGGTGTGGTGTCAGGAACTGTTATTTCCCTTGAGAATATTTGTCATCCTTTGAATAAGATCAGAAATAGATTTAAGCGCTCACTACTATGAGTTTTTCTTCTTGGTATTTATTTTATTCTTTTGTTAGATGCTATTCGCCTTATCGTTTCCTCCTCCTCGTATCCCTTCTGCATGTTTAGTCTCCAGCTTGTCCTGTCTGCCTGGTGGGTTGTGACCTGTCTTGGCCGGGAACCAGGAGCTCCTGGGAGGGAGGTGGTGCTTGTTCCTCCTGCCCCTCGCCCAGCGGGGCTCTCAGCCCGCCGCTGCCCTCCCAGCCATGGCTCTGTGCAACGGTGACTATCCCTGCCTACTCTTCTGGTGTGTTTCTCATCTTCTAAAGATGATTCTGGCTTAAAAGAAAAAGAAAACCAAACAAAACAAAGTGCCTACCCAGAAACAGCTCCATACACTGGAAGTAGGAGATACCCCCCCACACGTACATGCTGAGCACTGACACAGCCAGTGCGCTTGAGAAACTTCCCGCAGAGCGATGCTGTAGTTGACACTGCCTTCGGCATCCAAATGGATGCGGAGGGTGCAGTCTCAGCTGGGAGTCTGTGTTGTAACCTCTGAAATCTTCTCGTCACCTGGGCTTTCTTAGGTGCTGTTACCAGAGGGGGAATTTGGCTCTCAACTTCTTTTGGATGGAAAGAAAAAAAAAAGAAAAGAAAAGAGAGAGGGGCTGCTCTCAAATTTATTTTGATCTGCTCTGGAAAGCCAGGCTTAAACCATGGGTACGCTGTTTAATCGGTAGTCTGGGCACAATTCTGCTGTATAAGCATAGATATGCGTGTAGTACCTTTTGAAATGGTGTAGGGTGTTTGAGACAATGCTTCAGGGTCAGCAAACCTGCCCCCGGAACGCTGGGATACCCCCGGAACGCTGGGATACCCCCGGAACGCTGGGATACCCAGTCCTTCTGAAGCAGCCTCTAGAGCCCCGGTGAGTTATCTTAGAGCATCTCGGACGGAGTGTGAATGAGAAACTACGCGGTTTCATGTGTTTTCTGCCCACATTAGATATGCAGTTTCTGGATTGTGTGCTGATGGAGACAGGAAATATCTTCATCCGTATATTAGAATGAACCTGGCACAGCTCGGGTACCACATAAGCAAAATTGGATCTCATCATCCATAGCTCATTTTTATTAACTTTGGTACCAGTATCAGCATTTCATAAATGAGAACAGCATCTCATATCAAGCCAACTTTCTTTGCTGCTGCTCAGTTGATGGGATCTGGGTGGCAGCAGGCCACTAACTCAAGGCATAATTTTGGTTACTACTCCAGCTTTATTTTTCCCTATTCAGGAAGTACTGTCAATATACGCAGGTTTTCACTGCCTTTTCTGTTTCCATGGGTGCTTGTTTCTTGCCCATGGCAGATTGCTCTATGAACTGTCTCAGGTATCTGCACTTTCAGTGTCTCTTCCAACTTTTTTTGGTTTGTTTGTTTTTTATTACAGGGAAAGAATATTCTTTGTGCTTTATTTCTGGCATGATTATTAAAATGGGGCTTGAGCTCAATTTTTTGCTGGTAGGGAGCTTCTTGCTTTCCACCCAGGTAGTATTCCTTGTTCTTATGTATCTATGGTTGGATTTTTTCAGTGTCCCAAATGAATTTAGAATATGCAGCAGTTAATAATGTCCTATTTTTCTATGCAATTGCAACTTTGCAACTTGTCAATTTTTTGTGCATGTAGTCTCCCAATAAGCTTTTGCGTTGGTATTTTGAGAGAGGGGGTGTGAGAGAGTGTGTGTGTGTTTGTATTTGGCAGTAGGCATTTACAAGACCTGTAAGAGGCTATTTTGCATATCTGGAATTGGAAGATTCCTTGCGTTAGTATGATTCTTCACCTGTAGAAAACCCGGAGTGGTGGTGGCAACTGCCATCCTCTGTGGACAGGATAATGTGCCTTCGTTTCGAATTGTTCTCTGTCTGCTTAATAATTAGGATATGGAAGAACACTTCTAAACCGTGTTTGTTTAAATGTAAAAACTTGCATCAATTGATAGACACACTTTAGCACAGAAGTCAGATCTGCAATACACAGCAGATGCAGCCATCTCCCAAGTAGCATACGGATGCCTAATAAATAAGCTCAAATCCCTGAGAAAATTCTGCTGTGTTTGAGGGGATATGTGTTATCTGCTTTTATCGGCCTCTGAGCTGCTGTTGTTGTGCTCCCTACATGGGATTAGTAATAGTGGGATTAGTAATAACATACTATAACTGGGCAAAGGGAAGGGAGAGACCGCGTTGTAACGCTGCATAGTGCCTCCCGGAGGAAGGGTGTTTTGAGTGTTTGGAGGTCAGCTCGTCGTGCTGTGTTTGGTGTGGGGACTTTCTGAGGGCAGAGAGGACAGCTGTAGTCGGATGTTCCGTTGCTGGTGACAGTACTAGGCATCTAATTTTGCTGATTAAATGTGTTGTAATAAAAATCATAATAGGCTTGTTTTGGATGGCCAAGTGTTTGGTCCTTGACACTTTTCCTCTTCTATGAGATGCTGCTATTTTCAGTTGCTATTTTCCCCAATGATTCTGGGAGGGAAGAGGTTGTTCCTTAAGGCTTTTGTTCTTGGCCCTTTTGCTCTTCACCTTGATCTGCAAGTAATTTCTTCAATTCATAGCTGAATCAATGATATCGTACCTCTGTGCAGATGATTTGTAAAAGTGTCTCTTTGTCCTCTGCTAAGCTTCTGCTTTTTGATCTCGCGTATTGGCTTGTCTCTCTAAAATGCCTTACAAATGTCTTCTCAGAGCAAATAGAGTGTTACAGAAACCTCAGTATTTCCTTTGGCTCAGGACCGCACCAGGCAGGTTATTTTGAATTTGCTCCATCTCTGCAGGGTATTTTCTTGTTCAGGCTTTTCTCTGCTAACTTGTTCTGATTAACATACATTAAGTCCATCTTCTCAGTCATACTCATTACTCCTGTTGGTCCAGCCACAACACTTCTACTAACCTACTTGTCCACTAAACTCCTTTCTTAGAAATCCCCTGTAAACTTCTCATCCAGTTATGGTATCTGATGGATACTTTTTGTCACTCTTGAAAGCTGTACATAACTGTGACCCTCTCCATTTAGCTGCCCTTGCCAGGCTTTCCAAGGGCTCTTGTCACTTCTGCTCTGCTCCTTGCCTGTCTGTCAGATACTTCGTGATCTGTCTTTGTGCCGCCTTCTCTATGGCTCCCTAGATGTTAATTTGGGACATCCCTGCGTTTGTCTGCACAGGTCCCTATCCTGTCTGCTTTGTAAGTCCTTCTTGAAGACCTATGTGCACCGTGCTGCTCGGGGAACTGAGCTGACAGATGTACAAATTGCTGACTGTTCCCCAAATCAAGGTTCAGAGAAGTGTTTGGAAAATGCCTTGCATCTATATTTGCTGGCAGCACCCACAAAGTAATAATACTTGAAGGGGAAATCAGTCTGACTTCTGGGTACAACTTCTCCACTTGTAACTCCTGGCATGGATGGCTGAATCATCTTTGTCTAAATAGACAGGACTGTGAACAGATGGTAAATAATTTACGAAAAGTGAAGCTATGAGCAGGCCTGAGATTGAACTTCGTGTCATATCTTTCTTACTGTCATAGATGTAGACTCGCAGCTCTGAATCACGGCAGACTATACTCCATTTATAAGATGAATTTGAAATCATTTAAAAGTAAATGAGACAAAGCTGAATTTCTTGAATTAGGCTAATAACAGGCAGCGATCCCCCAGAACAAAAGGCTGTGAAGGGACTGAAGAGCATTGCCAGAAATTCTTCTTCTGCCTCTCCCCAGAAGCTCTCATCCAAAGTAATGCCGAAGCCACTTGTCATTCTCACTTCAGCTGTTCCACTGACACGTTCAAACCCAGCACTGGGTGCTGTCTCAGAAAGTTTCTCCATGTTTGAAGAAACAGCATTAACTGTGACTTCGGGAAGATACTGCAGAAGGAATAAATTCAATATTTTAGAAGTATGGGGCCATACTGGTACCTGTGTGCTTGAGGAATGTCTGCCAGCAGTGATACCTCTGTAAGCTTGGGGTGGCTTTGATAGCGATCCCCACTGTCCAAGATCACAGCGTCCGCTGGCATTCGAGACAAGAATGCAGGGGTCTGCAGTGCCTGGGTAAGTCACAAACCTCTTCCTGGTTGTAATACGGGACTGAAAGTACTAAACGATGCTATTCCTCAATTGATTAGTTAACCTTGTAGACATGTGTTTAGTTTTTTTGTTGGTTCCCCCTCTGCTACTTTGCAGGGCTGTGGTTCTCTCCAAACTGTTTTAAGGGAAACACGGAGTATTAGTACTCATTTGATGTCATACTCCAGTATATAGAGCACTAATTATATTTCAGTCTTCATGCGATTGCCTTGAAAGCGGAACCAGGATAAAAATGATGGGATGCTTTGACAGTCAGCATTGCGCGTTCGCAAATAACCAACTGACGGCTGCATTGTCTCAGGGCTGTATTCTCAACGTGCAAAACTGGTACTACCTCGAGCAGAGAGAAGGTGATCTGGGTCAGCATAACAGATCTTGGAGAAAAATAAAGGAAAATAAAGTAGTACAGTATGTTTTCTCCTGGCTTTTTGATCAGTCAAGTTTGTCCAGATGTTTTATATTTCCCACAGCAGTTAAGGTATTGGCTGGGAATAGCTGCCCAGTTGCTCCCTCCAGCAACTGTCTGTCAAAGGCTGTGTTGGCTGAGGACTTCTCACGTAAGATCGAGGGTGTCGCTGCTGAAGACAGCAGGCTGAATGTTGACTTCTATGGCTTGAAGAAGTCACTGTTCTTTTGAATAATTCCCTGTTCTAGAAGAGACTGTTATTGACCTTTGGAGGATTCTGTCACTGCTCTTCTCCTGATGTAGGCACTTTTTCCAACTAACATCTCATTTTTGGCAATGTCCATGGATGCGCTGACAAGACGTAGCGGAACCATCGCTTCATTCAGGGGCTTTTAGCCCTGACTAGCTGTGCAGCGTACCGACATCTGCAGTTGCCCTAAGTAACGGCAGGTTTGCTGACCTTTGGGTATATATACAATAGGGACTGTATAAGCCTTTGCACAAGTGCTTTCTTGTTTACAGAGCCACCAACACTCCAGAGAAAAAATAGTTGGTAATGTTTGGTAGAAGCAAACTTAGTCCAAATGGTGTCTGACGTACTCTGGCCAGCATTTAGCTCTAAGATGTAATACAGAAGGGAGTTTATGGTGATTGATATGTGCAAAGTCTTAGATTCAGTTGTGGATTATAGGCGCTTTTTTTTAATATGCTTTCATCAGTATTCTTTGAACTTGCACCCTTTAATCAAAAAAAGTTGGTGGTAAGGCTGTATTGCAATAGTAAGTAACAACAGCTCCTCATTAGTCATGAGACAGACTTAGATTTCAGTCAAACCAATGAGTAGAAATTTTGTTTGGAATATAAAAGTAGTGATAATGTAGAAGTTTTATCACAGTAATGGGTTATTTTATTTTATTTTTTTCTCTTTAGTCAGCCTTGTGGCTAATGGTACAACTTAGATGATGGTTCCTGCACAAAGAGAAAAAGGCCGTAATTCTGCCAAATGAGAAGTTACATGATTCATTACAAGGGCCCTTAATTTGCCTTATTAATTTTTTAGGAGTAATTTGTGAAATCTATTAAGCATGGTAGTCTTGCTGAAAACCTAGTGTGATCTCGAAATCGCAAAGACTCTCAGAATTATTTTTGAGACGAGTGCTATCCTGTGCTAAAAATACGTTGCACTACTGCAATCATTTCGTAGCTGGATTCACTCCATCACACAAGCTCTTTATCTGAAATTGCTATAAGCCATAACATAAAGCTTTTTACTTGCACACATCTAATTGAGGGAATATTTATTTGGTGCATATTAAATTCAAACTGGCCTACTTCTGAAGGAATATTTACTACTTCAAATCTCAGTACTTTGAAGAGAGAAGTTTTAGAACAACTCTTATTCATATGACAAAGTTAATTAGAAACTTGGAATTTAGTTCCTGTAATATTTGAAAGGGAGTAGTGTAGTGTTTGACAGATAGATATAGTAAATCAGGATTTGTTGACAAAATTAAACTGTAAATGAAAACTTAACTTTTATTGGGCACATTTTGAAACAGTTTACAGGATACGCATGGAACTTCACAGACAAATCTGGTGTGTTATAGCTTAGAGCTTATAACGCAGCAACGTCTATTCTGGTTTTTACAGCTTGATCATGCATTATGGATACACTGTAAAATGGGGGCATGTTCCCTGCTGTTGGCTTGGGGAAGCAGTGTGGCTAGCAATCCCGACGTCGTTTTATAAACTCTCGGCTTTTATGCATACCAAACAACATCAAGAACCAAAGCTGTGTCTCAAATATTTATTAAATACAAACCGACCTGTTAGCTCTCGCTATGACCATAAAGCTGCGCTTGTGATTTTTGAGTAGAGCCTATAGCACAATACCTGGCTCCTTCCACTGGGCACATCCCAGCTTACGGCGATCACAAACACTTGTCTCCTCCCCCATAAACCCCTCTGAAGCAGTACGGTGTGTATTTTGAGAGGAAGCCGTCTTCCAGTAAGCTGGGCTCTCATGCTGATGAGAAAGATCAAACTTGGGTGCTAGAAATCAGCAGTAATGAACAGCAATTACTGGGCTGAGGCAGTTGTAGTTATGTGCAGCACGTGTTTAAAAATAGGTGAGAGATCACTGATGGTTACATAATAAGGCCAAAAAATTCATAGAATCATAGAATACCATGTTGGAAGGGAACCTCAAGGATCATCTGGCCCAACTTTTCTTGGCCAAAGCCCGGTCTAGACAAGACGGCCCAGCAGCCTGTCCAGCTGGATCTTAAAAGTGCCCAATGTCAGGGAATCCACCACTTTTAAACTTTGATGTACATCTGATACATCTGTTGTAGTGAATAGTGGTCTTGTAGCGAGCTATTAGTGCCTTAGACAGGGTCATGCTTAGGATTTAGAGCTATTTGCTCTATGATTACAGCTCCTCTCCACCCAGTTACGAGCTTTTAGGCTGAAGCGTCCTAAATCCCAGTGTCTGGGGATGTTACTTGTTGATGGCAGGATGGGCTTGCGTGAAGGTTTGGTGCAGCTCAAGTGAGGACTTGTGTTTCAGACAGATCACTTGTTAATATTTTCCCTAATTTATTTATTTTGCTTGTGATGTCTCTAAAATTGGCTAAAGTCTAAAACACATTATTAGCTTCTCCTGGAGCTCCTAAAGAATTTCTTTTTTTTTTTTTTTTCCCACTGATCTGGGCAGAGCTCAGGCTTCAGTGAATCAAAGGAGTCTACTTTATCTAGGCACGCGTAAGCATATATGTGCAGCTGTATGTATTTTTTTCAAGACGACAGTGTTTGTACTTTGCATTTCTGTGATGTGTGCATAATGTGTGAGGTGGTGTGTGAAGTCCAAGGCAGCTACAGATCCACAGTACCAGCGAACAACTTGACATTGGGTGTTACGTCTTCGAGCCTGCCCGGGTGCAGCTGAGAAAATAACAATACTCTCAGCTCCTTTTTGTTCAATGTTATATGAAAGCTATTTCATATTAGTTAAAAGTACAAAAGCAAAGAGAAATCTCGACTGGCTTATGAAGTAACACAGGCCAAGGAGAAGGTGTTGTGACAGTATCTGCTTAGACCATGCAAAATCTTGACCTTCTGTCAGAGAGTTCTGGAGTATCTGGTAGAGACGCACCTTCTGCTCTGAATACCTCCTCAATTATTAAGAGGCCATTAATATATGTTGGAGGTATTTGAGACTGATTTTAAATATAAATGCAACAATCCAAAATGTAATGGGAAATAGGACATGAAACCAAAGTGAAGGTTACAGGATATGAAAGGCAGTTTGGGGAAGAAAGGGTGCAACAAAAACACCGGGAGAACTGGGCACATGTGAGAGTCAGTAGCAGTTTTTGTGCCACAATGTTTAGACTTTATGTTCCTGGGATATCTTGTATATTTTTCTTCCTCTGGTTTGGTATTCTTAAATTGTAGTAGTGCAGCTTATATGCTACCAATGCATAGATTCCCATCTTGTGACATACCATCAGGAATAATTTTCTAAAATGATGAAAACCATATACTAAGGGAAACAGCCTATCGTAAAGTAACTGGAAGGCGAATGCCATACAGTGTGTTCTGTGTCTTTAACTATGTAATCATGGTGAAATGGATAATCCAACCACAAATTCAAGGTGCCATTGCCTTTTGGCTATCTATCATAATGTCATAGTTGAATTCAACCTCAGAGTATTATGGAAAAGGAGCAGTAATATCTCTCGGCGATCTCTGCAGGTGGAGAGAATAACTGAAGGTTGCCAGAGAAATGCTAGTGAATCAGCCTAAGCTGGTGAGTAGGTGAATTAGGAATCACTCTCTGAATGTTGCTAATATCAGTATTAGATTTTGGGTACAGGTTTTCATATAGTTTGCCAGAACAGGGGCTGGATATCTCTTCTCTGAGAAAACATTGGCCATTAGCTAGATGGGAAACAAACATGGGAAGAGTAGGTCTACTGTGAAAGTATGGAAGTAACATCTGGTGGCCAGGCTCAGGCAGAAAACCCACGGGTATTCCTGAGAAAGTTAGAGACTTAAGATGCTGAATGCATGGAGTTCACTGCCCTTGTACTTTAACTGCTCTCTGTCTTTAGCCCTATCAGTAGTTACAACCTACTGCCCTCCACGTGCTTATTTTTCACGTAAGAAATTGTCCTCAGCTCTTGTTGCATCCTGCCTGTTAAGGAATCTTGTTTTCACTTTGTTGGAACATGACCAGCTTTTTGTACAACTGCGTCCTTAGAGTTAACTGGGAAGTCAAAGGTTTCATTAAAAAAAAAAACAACCACAAACCAACAAAAACCCCACAAAACCACTTCTCTTGATTCCAAATAAACACCTGTCATTGCTCGAGACAGTATGAGACTTACAATCGTGGATGTGTTCCTGGAGCACTATGAAATGTAACGCAGTTGAGGATCTGAAGTCATTCCTGTGGGAACTGTTGAATATTCTGCCAGCAGTGGCTTCTCGGGGTTTTTTGGTTTGCATTTTTTTTTTTTAAGTGTCACTTGCACAGAAGTTTCTTCTCTACCAAGTCATGGAAGGTATTTGAGGTGATAACACATTATGATTAACATACTATGATTTTAAGCTAGCAGACCTGTTCGGTCAGCTTGAAAAAAGCCACCCTCAGTCCAATGGCTGGCTTCTCATGGAGCAGCTCTGTTCCTCGAAGTGACCTCAGGCAGGGTCTGCGAGTGTGGTTGCAGGCAGATGTGAACGTGTTCTGCTTCAGACAGATGTGGCGACGCTCTGAGCTCTAACAGATCGCTGTGATCATGCGGTAAACACGGTGGGTTAGTGGCCACAGTGAGTAAGTCCAGTTTGGCCGTTGTGGCTGCACAGACTGTGGTCCAGGCAAGCTTCTCTCTGCCTGCAAAAGACTCTGTGAGCGACCTGTGGGGACGAGCAGGCTTCCCTGCTGCTGCTTCATCTCCCGTGCTGAGAACTGCTGCCTGTACCGAGCGTTGCGTGACGAAACCCAGCAAGAACACAGCAGGTCTTACCGGGACAGCACACTTGTTTGCACACAGAGAGCTCGGAAGGCTGCGGACTGGTACCTCTTCCGATTCGGAGGCGGTCTGCACTCGCAACAGGCAGGTGGGAGATCTTGATCCTCCTAGGAGTATGTGGTACTCCGGAAATCTTGCTGTGTTCAGTGGGATTATTTGTGATGTGAGGTAGTATGTAACACAAGGAAGGGACATCACAATCTGTCTCTCTAAATTAGCAATCTGTTACAAAGATCAAATTAAAATTAAGGTCAGATTTCCATTCTCCCATGCACGTATTTGGCTGACATGCAAGTCAACAAGAGTTCTGTGTGTGACTCAAGATGCAATTTGGCCCTAAATTAATTTCATTAGTAAAACTGAAACTCAAACATGGTGTGAATGAGACATCTGTTAGTCTGCTGATTCATGTCTAAAGAGAAATGTCATAAGGATTTTTAGAATGCGATGCTGCATATGAGGCAGCTGCACTGACGTTGTGGATCAGTCTGTTAAAAATGAAGGCTTAAACAATAAACCCTTCTGTGATTCTTTTTGTTGTGAATGTATGTCTCGGAAAATGAGGAAAAATTAACATGTAACAGTGAAAATGAGATAGGAATGCAACGAAAGAAGCATGGAAGCTTCCCATTAGTGCTGACCCATCAAGCTTAGGTAAATTGTCACTGTCCTCATAACTCAACTCCCCTTAAATCCTCTTCGTGCTTTCCTTCTCCCCTGCCCCTACGAAGAGAAGGATTTCGGTTAGGTGTGGCGACACACAGTAGTAAAGAAATCGCGTACATGGGAAATATTAGCTTTAAATGACAGTTTGTTACCCCGTTGTCTGAGCGTTTCATCTGCCTTTTCAATTTCATTTCATTGGATGTATTTTGCGTTGGTGCTTTTTTCTGGTTGGAAATATATTTGCTCCTATTGAATACTCACATAATCACAAACCTTCACTAATGGTGACAAAATGTTATTTATTTATGTTTATTTGTTTTTTATTGGCTTTCATAGCATCTGTTTCCTTTGGCATGTGAGCTTCCCTGCTACTAAAACTGGGATTTGAGGAACATGAGCTGAAACTGCAGTGGGATTGCACTTAAAACTCCCTTAAATTTCTTTGGTGGGAGCGTGGGTACGCAGGGACGGCAGGGCAGGTAGCATGCCTCTTCCAGTGAGAAATAAGCACTGGGAACACAAGAATGTCAGAGCAATAACAATCCTCTTTTCATGCAGATTTCCCAGGAGTAAGAGAGGCATATTGTAGATGACACATTAACAGGCTTGTCTGTAAATAGAATGTTTTTTCAAAGTCTTCCTTGGGGCACCAATGACTGTTCGATGCAACATTAGTGGATGCGTTCTCCTGATGGAATAACAAGAATTTGAGACTCAAAGAGACAGTAAACTTGTCTCCTGCCAGATTTTGCATATCTCTGTTTTTCCTCTAAATATGTACCTGGATTGAGGGCTTGCTGTCTTGTAGCGAGGGAGAATCCACCCTCGTGTCTGCAGTGCCAGTGACCTCTTTTAGAAGAAAGTCTTCTACTGAGTAAGTTTGAGAGGTGGTGCGTAGCTGGAGCAGTAGGTGCAGCTGCTGCCAATGGTTTGGTACAGGAGGTGTGCGCTCCCGCAGCTGGAGTGCTGTGGGGCTGTGGAGTGTCCTCTGAAGATGGCTCTGGTGGTGGAAAGATAAGAAAGAACTTGTATGTGAATGCAGGTCCTGGTACCCACCAGCACTGTCCATTGGGTCAGTCCTTCCTCACGCAGAAGCCTTGTAGCTGCTCGTTCATGGGCAGTTCGCGGGGCAGTGAACAGCTGCACCGCAAGTGGCGATAGAAATGAAGAGCAAATGCAAAATGCAATTTGGCCTTACTTTGAAGAGGGAAGTGTATTTCCTCTCGTCCTTGGCCCCAAGGGAAGTAGCTCTTCTCCCCCATATGGTTTGGTGAGTCAAATAACTGAGCTCTGTTTTTCAAAATATTTGACTGGTCATCTTTCGTATTCTTTGTCCTTGCTCTCTTTTTATACCTGTTGTCAAAATCAGGAGCTTTGCAGGGTGTCTCTTTTCTTATTCAAGAGGGCACTGCAAATCGATTTGGGCACTAAAACACACCCTTTTGCTTATCTCTTATTCCTTCTGTGTTGCCGCTGCCGCACCCGTTATACCGACGGTCTCTGATCAGGTTGTGCAACGGCTGTATAGAATAGCATTTTAGCTTCAGCGGATTTCTCTGGCTGTGATGGTTTGGCACAATTTCCATCTGGGTTATGTATGATTTCCAGGTTTCTTTATGTCAGAGGGACAAGAAATGTTTTGTATTTTGACAGGTGTCTGTTGTTTGTTTTTTAAATTACTGGGATGCAGTCATCAACTTGTCTGGGTGAAGGTGGCATAAGTCAGCACATCCACAGAAAACCTAGACTGCTACAGTAGTGTTCCAGGGACATGAAGTATTTCAAACCTACCAAATGTGTCTTCTGCTCTTCCAGGTTAGGTCTTTTCTTAGTTACTTTCCACTGAAGCTGTTCTACTCTGCTTAATTTAAATACTCATTTTAGCAGAACCGGCAGCTTGATTTCTTTCCTCTTTCCTCTTTCCCTTTTTCTGCCCCTGGCAAATTCTCTAAGTACCAGGCAATTGAGCCTTTTCCTGATCCAATGAATATTTAAATATTTTATACAAATATTTGCTATATATTAATTGAGAACAAGTGAGCAAACAAGAATAACTTCATATGCTGATGCTGACTGTAGTTTACTGGTAGTGGGGAAGCAGGACGATGCTGGAGCTGCAGCACGTGATTTTGCAGGTACTGGTTAGGCAGAGCGAGTGGCTTTGGGACTGTCTGCCCTTGGAGCAGTCTGTAGCTCTGTAGCGTACGGGTGCGCGGTGGGTAGGAGATCCAGATCTGCCAGAAAAGAAGTTTAAGCCTGTGAGTCTCCAGGTGAATGTTAAAATTGTTTCTTTAAATTTGAGTTAAGTTCATGCACAATTTTTGTTCTGTAACACTGCATTTTTGTCTTTTTAATTCTTGAAGGGATGAGGAAGAGTGACTCTAGTGCTGAAAAGGACCGTTTTGGACCTTATCAGCTTCTGCTACAGGAGTCACCTGTACCTCCAAGGCCTTCCCTACTTCTACATGAGCCTGGAAGAGCGGGGAAGTGCTAATGCAAAACCTGTAAGATTGAAATGCTCCAATACACTCTGAGCACTTCTTTTTAAGAACATGAAAATGAGACTGCATCATATATGATAATTTAAACTATATTGCTTAATTTATGACTTGGCATCTCTGTTATACTGGAAGAACTTGTACAGAGTCAAACGCCATTGTAGCCATTAATTTCTTTACCGTAACACCTTTCTTTCTGAAGTATAAGTAGTAAGAGGGAAATAAAAGAAACTAGGTTGAAAAGGAGTGGCTGATCTTTTTCTATTGTTTATATTCTTAGTGGATGCAAAAGGAATTATTAATTAACGTTACTGCTTTATGTTCCACTATGTAGGTGTGTTTAAATGTTAGTCCTTGTCAAGCAGCCACTTCTGGAGAGTGCTGAACTCTAAACTTAGAGTGAACAAAGAGACTTCTGAGGAAAAAGTAACGGAGCAAAGTTCTCATTTGTGTGGGATTTTGTTTTACTTGGTTCTTTTATAAAGCCCTGAGATACCCGATGAAGGAGAGTGCATGGCAGAGCACACTGCCATAGGCCACAGGGCTTTTTGTCTTGGAAAATACCTTGGTTATATAAGAAAATGGTTTGTCTTTGTTGCCAGTCATGATTATTCTTCATCGGACGATAGGGAGGAGTCTAATATTTTTCACTCTAGTCTAGTCTTGGACTTTCAGGATTGAAACCTGTTATCTTACTGTCTATTAATTATTCCTGTTGATGGCACTAGATGTTTCTCAGCAAATAAGCACGTACCTCCATGAACAAGCAGGTCTGGCAATCATTTTGCTAGCAATGCTGCAGGAAACAATAAAACATACCAGTAAGCATATTACTCCTTCTGCATACCCTTGAATTGAAATCAGTGGCTCAGACTCATCAATCACAGAAAGAAGGTGCTGATACAATGCGTATATCTTCTGTTAGATCAAAAATACTTGCAGAAAACTTTTTCTGAGGACCATCTATTTATCTTGGCTGAAACTAACAGTAATTCTGAATTGTTTCGCCAAGGCGCGGGGGTAGGAAACAAGGGACACAACAAAAGCCCTTCCCAAACAAATCTCTAATTCAGTAGATTTGGTTAAGCTGCAAGAGTCCTCAGAGCTGGCAAGTTTTGAAACATTATCTTTTGAAGCTTAACTAAGCGTTTTCTTTTAAAGCTAACTACTCCCCAATCCCAAGTTAAACCTTGCCTTCAGCAAAGAACAGAATTCCAATAACATACTTGTACAGAGCCAAAACAGCTGCCATGTTAAAGGAGTGGGGATTTCGTCCTCTATTTTCTCCTCTGAGCATCCTCCAGAAAAGTAACCCGGAATGTTCATTGTATCTTACCACTTCAGCTCACCTGTTAAGAACCAAGACTATCCAATCTGTAGTCAATTGTGTGTCGATAAACCGTGGTAGTTCTCAGAGGACAATCAGCCGGGCTCCCCAGTGGAAGCGGGAGGCACTGGATTTCTGTTCCCAGCTCTTTTTCTGGATCCCCAGTGGAGTGGCTTGGCATTAATGAGTTTATTATAGGGAGCTTAGTAAAGAACTTTTGAGCATCTGTAAAGGTGGAACAACTTAGGTTTGGGTGGTAGAGTTTCTTTGTTTGAATAAAAATGATGAAAAACTGTTGGGGTTTTTTTGGGTTTGTCTTTTTTTTTTTTTTTAGATTAACAAAAGTCTGAAGAATTTTTAGGGCAATGCTTGTAGGAAAACTTGTTCGGCACAGAGTACTAGTAAGGGGTAAGAACAATTCACTGAGACTGCTTTTGAATGCCTTCAGCACTCTGTAATGCTACAGATGAGAGTATTACAGAAGCAGTTTTGAGGTATTACATTAATATTCAGCAGTATATGACTTAATCTCACAAATCAGTTGATAAAATGGCTCCGCAAATAAGCAAGCTTTACTTTCTTATCTCTGGTAAAGGCCTTGAAGCTGTTGGCTCAAATCCATTTCAGTGTGGGAACTGGGCTGTGAAAGGTGTAGCGATACAGAGCAAGGATGGGGTATTTCACGCTGCAGTTCAGTTTTGTACCAACTTTGTATTAACATTTGATACTTCGGTGCATCAGAAACAGCTTTCTAGAGCCAGCAGTGAGTTCTGGTGCTCCCAGGTTTGCTCCATTGCTTTTTTAATTTGTGCCTTACTATTTTGAGAGATCTCTGTCAGAAAGCGTATGTTCTTGTGCATTGTTTTGATGCTTTGGAGGTTATTATGCTTAAACTAAGGGGAAAGCTGGTTGCTGAAAGCTCAGGTCATCTGGAAGGTGAGGATTTAGCTTTGCTTGGGATCTCGCCTGGTGCACAAACGTGGCTCTTCTGACCAAAGGCTTTGCAGGTCCTGTGGCACCGCCAGCTGGGAGTACTGGGCTGCTTCCAGTTGGTAATTTCTCCCGGAGCCAGGAGCTTTAGCGGGTTTGTGCTGCTGGTTAGAATTAGCCCAGAAAACCATGACGCTGAGGGGGCTTTTTGAAGGGAATTTAAACATAATTTTTGAGTTTGTCTAAGCCAAGCGTTCGCTGGAGCGATTACATAGCACACACTCAGCAGATAGTCTTTGTACAGCTTATGGCTGATCCTCTCGCCAAACTGGGGGAAGAAAGCAGCCGTGCCTTTGTACCGCGGGACAGCATAGTTTATTACCCAGTAGGTGCAATTTAAAAAGATCTGAGGGCGAGATGACAGATGTGAGGAGAACTTATGTCCAAGTAGGGTCAGTTATATTTAGATGCCCTGGTATATTTGTGTTCTGAAATGGCTTTTTGAGAAATTGCAGTCTTAAAAGGAAGACCAAAGCCCAGCCAAACAACATGCTGTTTGATTTTACATCAAACCTTTAAGACAGGATAATATTCACTCTAGGGAGAAAGAGTGGCTGAATAAACATGTAGAAACTTAAAGGTACTGAGGTTTTGAGCAATCAGTGTGCACTGTCCAGTGACGTCTATTGAAATTTTATGAAACAGCTCTGTAAATTTGGTCAGAGCGGAATTTAAGCTGCACTGTAATTACGGAGAGGGTTTTTTTGCAGAGGCACTCACCTATGACGGGTTTGTACCAGAGTGTGTTGAGCCTGGTTTGATTGTTTTTTGTTTGGTTTGGGGGTTTTTTGTTTGTTTGTTTTTGTTGTTGGTGGGTTTTTTTAGTGACCCATGACTCTGCCCTTTCTAATTCATCAGCTGTTGAATCTTAACCTCCAGCCAATATTGCCAAACGTTTTCAGCAAGTCCTTCAAGTTCTTACCTTCTCCTCTGCTTCATTGACCTAAACTGAGCATAAGGGCATGATGCGGTCCTCTGCTCCTGCTCCCCTCTGGCATCTCACCTACTGCCTTGCCTTTTAAAGCAGAGTAAAGGTGCCTCGGGAGGGCACCTGAGCCTCTGTGGCTGTGCAAAACTGAGCCGGGTGGACTTCTGGTCATGGGCAGGGCCTGAAAGCTTTGATTTTTAAGAATGTGTTTAATTCACAAATGAAATAACTAATAGTAAAAAAAACCTGATGGAACAAAAACAAGTGGCAAAGTATTAGAAAAAATACTACTAGGAGAGAAAACTGATGATCCTTCTGTGTTTTTCCTTGCTAACTTAATATTTCAATATAGACAGTTTTAGGTTTTTTCCCCCCATAACAAGGAATTCTTGGCAGTTGTATAATGAAGTTTTAACTTTTAATGGTGGGGGCTTTTTTGTTCATTTAATGTAGGGTTAGCCTGTTTGGTGGTGCTTTTTTGTTCCCCCTCCCCTTTTAAATTTCTATTTCTTTTTAAATTATGCTGTGTGGGACTCTCAAATTTAAAGAACCATCCCCTCCACTCTGGTTCATCCTTATCTGCTGCCTTAGGTCTCTGGCTCAGTAACGCCCGTTACTGTTGGTTTTGTGTCTCTCCTGGTGTCCATCCAATGGGTACTCCCACAACTGCCTCTGCCAGGTTGAGGACAGGCCCGGTGTGCGAGCAGCCACTTGTGTGCAGCACTAAGCGAAGCTTTCCATCTTTTCTCATATAAGCTACCAGTAGGGTTTCAACACATTTCTGTTCTCCCTGCACCCCTCTATGTCCAACTGATTTTCTGCTGGTTCTGCGTTCAGTTTTATTTCCCACATGTTGCCACTGCTGCTTCTTTATAAGTCATGGAGAGAAGTTTGTGCCACCTTTGGTGACAAAAATGGTTGCGTGTTCTCCTGGGAATTCCCTGGTGTGGTGTTTATGATCCTACACAGCGCTTTTCCCGTGTGTTAGTGCAGAACGATTCACTGGAGATGAACGGGACAGAGGGACGGGCAGGAAGGTGTTCCAGGGTTTAACGACCTACTGTGGTTTGACTCCTTTGTACTGGTTGTGCCGATTCTTGAGATATTTAATCAGAAACCGTCAGTACTGCTTCCCTGAAAGCCCTAGTTTTTTGGAGACATGGGATTATATCAGAAGCCTGTCTGGGTTTTTTGTATTTACATGTGAGTTGTTTGCCTTTTAGAAGAAATAGATCCCTTGGTCCTTAGAGCTTTAGAGAAAAGCTTAAAAAATGTCACCCAGTAAGGTTCAAAATCTGAAGAGAAAATTAAAAAAGAATGTATTATTTCTGTATAAAAACACGCAACAAGACAAAATCCTCTTGAGACTGTTTTAAGCTGTGTTTGTGGGGATCCGGGCTGTAGCGTACACTGGGAGGTAAGTGCGGAGCAGACCCTGCAGATTTGTATCTTCTCGTATTGTTTTACTCCTTTTCCAAAAAGAAAAAAAAAGGAGGGGGGAGAAATAACAAAGAAACCTTTGAGGTGCAGTGTTGTGGAGGGGAGTATTGTGAACGTCTTAAAAAAGCAAAAAATGTTCCTCTGCAAACAGCTGCAGCTCCTCTTTTTATTTTTAAGTAGCTTTAAAATCATGAGTTAGATAGTGAGGAGGGCGGAATCTTTGCCTGCTTCTAGCTCAGAAATGAATATTTAGTCATGTAGAAAGGGTTTATGAAAGCCGATTCCCTTTTCAAAGATGATTGTCACAGTAGCTTAAATTGTCTGCCAAGCATCATAATAGAGTTTTACTACTGTAGGAAAACAAAAGCAAAAGATAAGCTTAACTCACTGAAACAAAAAGAGAACAAAGGGGGGAAAACATCAGAACAGCAGAGTCTCATTGATGACAAGAGAGCACAGTGATTTCCGTGTGAGTAACAACTTGAAAGGGGCTCCTAAAATAAGGTTAATACACTGAACAGATTCAGAGGTGTTTCCCTTCTGCAACAGGGCTCGGAAACTGTAGGAACAAGCATGGGGAACGGGTTTGTGGGCTCGGAGCAAAGCCACCCTCCTGTTCTCCAAGGAGGGGCTCTGAAGGCAGCATCTGGGGCCACAAGTTGGTCCAAAAGTCTTGCTGGGCAGAGAAGGAAAGAGATTCCTAAGTGGAAAGAATCACTAAGCGATGCAGACGTGGCCCAAACCAATTTCTGACCACCTCATTTCTTGCCATCTTTGTTCCTCTGCTGGAGAGCCGATCAGTTGGCTAATCTTGCTCTTTCCCTGTTTTCAGTTGGTACTAAAGGCATGGCTTAGGCCAAAAGGTGGTAATGCAATGGTATTAGAAACTATTGTCCTTTCAAGAAGAGGTTGCCTTTGAGATAAGCAGGTAGGAGGCACTACCACTGTCAGGAAGGCAGAGCTCGCTACCAGTCTTAAAATGTCACATAAAGTTTCTGTCGAGCCCTTGCAGTCTCTAAGGCTTCCTATTATGTTTTCATTTCTTAAATTGTTTATAAATATTCATTGTTGGATATGAAATGAATGAGTGAATGTCAACCAGGTGAATAGTTCCTGGGATGTAGCAAGCTACCTCAATTTTCAGAAATTCAGCCCTGATCCTGCATACACTTAGACATTTAGGCTTTCTGTAGCGAATGTTTGTGTGCATAGACTTGAACGCAGGAGGTGAATCTGCGTGTTAGAGTCTTACGCTGAAGTGTGGAAAGACTTGCCGGCGCCTCACCGCAGTGCTCCGTGAAACACCCCGCGAGCTCCGCTTTCCCTATGAAAATGGGAAAGAGTACAATTGTACAAAGCCTTAAAAGTAGCTTGACTGCACTACTTTCCTTCTTTAAAGGTTGTGTTTGTTGCTTTATTTTTAAGTTTGTAAGCTACGTATAGAAAGAAATGATGAGCAGAATGGCAAACGTGACTGAGGCTCGCACCAAGCTTTCCGGCCTGCACTGCCCCTTGGAGTCAGGGCTGATGCTGCAGGTAGGGGGATCGGATACCTGAACCTCATGTTTAGACTCGTATAATTAATTCATCTCTTTCCTTGAAAAGCGGTGATAGTAAGCCTGCTGATACTGCCCCGCTCCATCGGCTGCTTGAAGGACAGAGCTAAAAGGGTTGCTGGGGTGGCACCTCCGCGCAGCGAGGCCGCGGGGTGAGCTGGAGTGCCGGCGTGCCCCGGGCCGCTTGTGGGAGACTTCTGTGAGCTGCCTGACTTTGGCCATTTGTCTTTCATCTACATTTTCAGTGTAACTTCATAACCAACTTAAATCTGTACTACAGTCATCGTAGCTTGCTAGTACAGGTGTGTGTCAAGCCAACCTCGTCTTTTCTACAGTAGGGTAATCCCCTTTGCGGATAAAGGAGAAGTGGCTGTGACACAGCCTTCAGTGTCTTGCTGTGGACCTGCTGGTGGGTGCTGGATGCAAACCTGGCTATGTAATGGTGATGAGAGTTTACTTACTGATGTTTTATTTTCAGAAACGATGGGATAATGTACTGAGCATGGCTTGGAAAAGGTCTGTCCTGGCTCCAGTTCTGTTCAGTATTTCTGTTTTCATAATGATTCGGATGATGCAGAAGGGAGTGTACTTATTAAGCTTGCAGATGACATGAAGCTGGGACGGGCTATAAATACATCACATAAATAATCTTAAAAAAAAATAAATTTGGATGTGATTCATTGAAGACAAATGTAGGAACAGTCACTTGGATTTGTGCAGAAGGCTTGCAAAAAAAGATCTGGAGCTGTGGTATGTCACAAGCTGAACATGAGTCAGCAATGCCATTGCTGTGAGAACACTTTTCACAGAAATCAAAACTCCTTGTTGTGAGAAACGCAGCAGTCACGTTGGCTGCGCTGACTGCGTGCAGGTCACCTGGCGTCATCCTTCTGCTTTGTGCTGTTCCCAAGACCCATGATAAGTTATTGTGGCTGGTTTGGGATGCTGAGCTTCAAGGGGAAAGGTGGGGTGACCGAGTTGACTTGACTTTGAGGCTGCTTTACCCTGAAGAAGGTTGCCAGGAGGTGCCATGATAGGCTTCAAGAGAGAAATCTGTCCTCTGTATTCCTGGTGCAAGAAGCTTAAATTTAATCAAGTGTCAGGTACAAGGAAAAGCCAAATGGTAAGGCTGCGAAGATTTGGGCTAGATAGTTTGAGAGGCCACGGGGTCTTTAGCAACAGGCAGGTGAGGTCTGTTAGGTTTATGGTAAGCTCAGTGCCTTTCGACTGTTTCCTGTGAATTAGGGTTGATGTTACCGCCCTGCTGAATCGCTGCCTTTCTGTGAATGGAAGCCACCGTTAGCAGTGCCTGGTGGGCATATGCCGCCTGGGCAAGCGCTCACTAAGCCAACTCCCTTTGGAGCTCAAGGAGTGATGCTGTGAACATTGGGCAAACTGAGTTGAGGGGGTACATGTTTTATTTATCTGAATCCATACTTTTGTCCAATCCCAATAAAAACGTTGTGTTGAAAGACTTTCTAAAACCTGTGTGTGTGCTCGCAGTGTTGCGCGTATCCGAGGATGTCACGGTGAGCCTGTGCCTACATGCTGGGGCGCTGAGAAGGGTGCGCTTGCGTCTGTGTGGTTTCTGTGAGCGCCAGCTCTTGTTTTGGGAGTTTGTCATGGCTGGGATTGGTGCTAGAAGGTGTAGGAGGCAACTCTCTCTTGTCCACACCAAGAGGAAACGCAGGAGTCAATTATGGAGCTGCTCAGGGCATGGTTTGCTGCCTCTCCGATATGGTGGCAGTGCACCTTCACTTCTACTGCTGCCTCCTCTCCAGTTGTGTTGGCACCACTCTTGGCACTACGTGATGTTTATAGGCCCACATACTGACCCGAGTCCATGAAGTGTGCTAAATTAGAGAAAACTGTTACTTTGCTGAAGGCTTTTTTGGCTTAAGTGTGGTTCCTCACTTGAACCCACAGAGAGCCGTACCAGCCCAAGTTGGTTTTTTGAGCAGGCAGAGGAAGGAATGGAGTGGGAGGGCTTGGAGGATGCCTGAACTTTTACTCGTGCCAGAAAAAGCTTCCCTCGCTGCAGCCCAGAGGCTCCCACACCTGGAGCAAATGGCTCAAATAAAACAACTTTGGAAGCTGTGGACTCAGGTGTGCCACAGGCTGTAGGTAGCGTGCAGGTATATTGTCTGTCAAGTAGCAAACATGTAATTTGTATTCTGTCGCCTGTGTAAGCATTAAATTACATGCTGTTATAGTTTTGAAGGAAGATATTTAAAGCCATCTAAACTTTAATGGAAACAAGATTTCAATTATTCTTGTAATGATAAGGGTGAAAGTTTTCTAGTTTATCTAGAAAAAGCCCTGTTCTTTAATGAACCTCAGTAATTAGAAATGCGCTAGTCTATAACTGAATTTCTAATGAATAATCTATAGATTTAGCAGCTTCCGTCATCTTTCCCCTTGTCCTTTATAAAGTTCCCAGTAAGCTACATATCTCCCACTGTGCACTCGTAGAGCGTGCTACTGTCTTGCCATATGGTTGCCTTCCTCGAGCAATTAATAGGATTGTATGCAAAGGCCCCTGAATCTTTGGGGACTATATATTTGCTTGTGGCCTTGTCAGAACATGCAGCATTTTGATAGGCAATTTCTCACGTTTATGTCCACTGAATAACAAGTTGCCCAAAAGACAGCATAGTAACATAATTGTGCAGAACTTAAACAGAGCAATTTGGTTTATACAATTTAAAAAAAAAAAAAAATTAGAGTGGATATATCTTTTCAAGCTTCTTGGGTCATTTTCTAGAACTAGTTTTTATGGCTGGATGCGTGTTTCATGGGTGCATGTAATCAGTTTCTTGGCAAATGTATTTACAAGGACATTATTTGCAGTCATTTTTCCCCTGCACTATTTAAAAATTAATATGACCCCAAATAAGTAAAACTGAAGGAATCCACTAGCATTGATAGAGATGTAGTAAGGGAAGGAGGAGAAAGATTATGGAAACAATAGTCAAAGGTCTCTAAAAAAGGCAGAAAGTGGTTAAATAGCAGGTATTGATGTTGCGAAGCAGTGCACCTTTACCCCATTTACACGAGCACTGAAGCATTTGAAGACTATTTTAGATAATTTCCACACAGGTTTTTCTTCGGAGATGAAAACCATAGGCACCTTTTTAGAACAAATTTTGCCTGAATTATCTTTTCTTTGTGCTGCTGGAGCCTACTTGCATGACATTTGAAAGCGGCTACGCGTGATTTCCCCTTCCTCACGGCTCTCATTGTGCGCCGTGGCAGCAGCAGTTCTGCACCGCGAACCCCCAGCGTTCGGGGCTTTGAGCTGCTCTGTGTCGGAGCATCACTCTGCGGTGTCTGCGATACCCGCAATATCTGCGATATCTGTCACGCTGCGATACCCGTTTCACTGGGATTTTGCTTTTCGTAGGGATGTCGAGGAAGTGACTGACAGGCGAAGGTGACCCAGGCTCGGTGAGAGGGGTGGTGTGTTCTTGTGCTGGTGGAGCGTGGGATGATCTTGGGGAAGGAGGAGTTTCAAGGGTCAAAATATGGCTCGATTGCTTTAATGGAAATTGAAGAATCTGGGCCAGCTCCTGGGTTTTTGACGCCTCTGAACAAGCCTCGTGCGTTATAACTATTGAGACTGTAAATTTGTGGAAGGTGGAGCATGTCCCTTTCTGTACGTAGTACAGTATCTAGTAAAAAGGGGCCTTTTCTGCATGTGTCTGAGATAATATTAAGGATTATTCCTTAGGGATATCTTTTTGGGTGGAGTTTACTCCTGCTAAAAGACATAGGGTGCGGAGAAGATGTACTGTGTCTTCAGCGCTGAAATCCCAACAGCACTGGGGACATAGTGGGTTGACAAAGCTGACACTGAGTAAGTCAGTAAGAATTTTAGTGCACCAATATTATGGTGACTCGAGGGCTCGCTTACCTGCTTGAGGAATTCAGGAGGTCGTTCAAACCTTATTTTCTTTCAGTATATCAGGAAGGGGACTCAGAGAGAGGATGATGGCAACTAATCCTCTTGAGATGCTGGAGATGATGATTTTTCTAAATCTGTTAGGTTTCTGTGGGCCTGCCTGGCAACTGGCTTAGGATAAGGGATTACAGAGCTTGTAACAACTATCAGATGCAGCGTTGCAACGGCCTGCCGCTGGGTCCTCACCTTACCTTCTTCTGAGGTCATGGCAGCACATGTCTGCTTTATGTGCAGGCCTTCATTCCAGGATAGCTCCTAAGCATCTTGGGGAAAACTTCTCCCCATACCTCCAGCTTAACTCTGAAAGGTCAGTATCTGTATTTTTCTCTCCCCCCCTCAATTTCACCCTGGAATGGAAATATGAGTATGTCACACTCAGCCATGTCCTGTGAACATCACATAGTTGTGAGCAGATACAAAGGATGCCACGTTCATTTCTGTCTACAAACCTGTTGAATCTACAGCAGAAAATCTGTCCAGGGGTTTTAATGCAGAAAATGCAGCTGTCACTCTGTTGTTGCTGTTAAAGATGCTTATGTGATCTGACAGTGATAATGAGTGGGTAACATCAGCTAAGTCTAAAAAGCTATTGCACAGGAAGAATCCCTTAAGTTTCATGGCCATGGACACATTTTGCTTCTTCAGCTACCCTGATCAGGGAAGAAACTTATGTGTCATAGAGTACCGCAAACAAATTTGGAACAATTGATCTGCTGATGTCCCTTTCCCATTAGGTTAAGTGTCTTTAAGGACAATGAACAGTGACTGTACCTGGACTGGAAGTAACTGGAATGCTGTGGTGCTCCAAGAAAGGTTGTTATGGTTATAAATACATCTGGTACAGGACTATCAAACAGCAAATGAGTGAATAGGAGCTTTAATAATAAATTTTGGGCTTTGCTATTTGGCATGTGAGTAGGTGGGGAGGTGTTGGCCCCCCTTCCATAGTGGTTAATTACATTTCCCACATGACATTTCTCTCTCCTTGACATATCCCATCATTCGCATCAGTGATGATTGTCACCAGCCCCCCGGCATCTCCTGTGCTTGTTTGAAGGATGAAGCCATTTGTTTAGGGAAAAAAATCCCAGTGTTTTTTTTCCGCTGTCCTAATTTTCTCGCCAACTTAGTTGAGATACCCTGTGAGGTTTTTATTCTCATAAACAAGCTTATTCTCCAGATAGGCTTTTCCCAGGTGCCCCAGATACCTTGGTTTCCATGTGTTTGTTACCTGCAAGAGGAGTGTGTTCGACATGGTATTTTCTGAACTAGAAAAACATATTTATATTCCATACCTAATAGAATACAGCTGTTCTGTGTATTGAGTTTGAGCTGGTGAAGCTTTTTTTCAAGTAGGATTCTCTACGTGTCGAAGTGTCCAAACAGAAATATTCTGTGTACATAATGTATTAAAAAATGACACCAGCTTCTTGTCTTCTGGAGGACAAGGCAGCTTTTATCATTTTAAAGGCCTCTCAAGGAAATGAAACAATACAATTGTACTGGTTTATTTATGTTGCTGCTATTGTACCAGTATCCCATTTAAATGGTTTTATTCTGGAATAAGGATCCTCATGGAGGTAGCAGCAGTCCTAGTAGCTATTTCAGGAGCTGCTCCAACATAGCTGAATGCAGTGCAGCTTCCTGGGAAGATGCTGACCTTTCGGTCTGGTACGGGGTAGCCCTTCTGCCTGGGCTTCCTCCGGGTAAAGTCTCGCAGGAATGGGATGGACACCGTGACTTACAGGAGTGCCGCCTGCTTTCTGTGACTTCAACGTGAACATTGCTGAAAGATGCCCAGATAAAGAGTCTCTGACTTTTGTTTTTACTAATGAAAATAATTTTCCCTATGATGTTGCCAAGCTATGTTGCAAAGTTGTTTCACCTTTACTTAGTCACTGCTGTGCCAGCAGATGTCCAGTTTCTGACTCTCTAATTGCCTTTTAAACTCTTCCCTAATAACTAACTCCCACCTTGTTAAATATTCCCGGAGATTTGAAGCTTCACGGTGTTTTTACCTCGCAGCTCAGGACTGAAACCTGGCCAAGCAATGGAAAATTAGATTTAGATGTGGGACAAGGCTAATAGCAGGGATCCCTGTGCTCCTCAGGACAGTGCATTCAGTTTTTAGGTGTGAGCTGCAAAAGGGGACAGGAGACGATGCAGAACTACTGAGGTTGAGATTGAGGAGCAGTGGAAGCAGTGTCAGGGAGACCTGGGAGGGGGGGTGGCAGGGTGGCGGGTACAGTGTGGGGCACTTGGCATAGGAGGAATTAGACGGATGGCTCAACCTGGCTGACTTCTGAACTAGCCAGCAGTAGTCTCACGGGGACAGAAGACTTGGGCAGTAAGGCGAGTTGCTCAGCGCAACATGGTGGTGAATGCTTGATGGCAATTATTGATCCAGGTCTCAGAAACTGGTGTGTATATTGGATTTCAGAGGTGACGTGTTGGGCTGTTGGAGAGGAGCAGACAGTTGCAGCTCTCCCCCTGACAGGTGGATTCAGTCATAAGACCAGCAATGGCAAGGCATTAAACGTGAACGGATGTAACTGCCTGGGGCAGTTGGTGGTGCTCTTCTGGAGGGTCTGTTTGTCTGAGTAGGGAAGCTCTTCTGAGATTAAAAAAACAAAACAAAGCAAAACTTAAAGCCATTCAAGTCTTTGTCCTTTGCCAAAGGCACTGCTGAAAAGTACAGTAAAGGAAGATATATATGTGTGTGTATATCTGTATTTGTATGATTAAAAATATATAAATACATTTATATGTGGGGGGTGGCAAAGGGGAATTTGAAAAGGTTGGTGCTCCTGGAAGCTGGTAACAGACACTATGTGATCCCATCTCTTGGATAGGTAATCTGATATCAGGTGAGCTCCCAGCATATCACTGAAGAACATGCTCCTGAAAAGGTCTGTCCACCTTCTCTCGCACTGAAGTGTAAGATACACGAGATGCTGCGTGTTCATCTTAGTCTTTTTTATTCTTAGTTAAAAAGAAATGTTCTGAGAGTGCTTTTAGTCTGTCTGGCTCAGGTTCCCAAAGGATCTGTGCAGCTAGTCAAAACCACGTTGGACCTACGTGGTGGTAAGTGCCTGGTATTATATCAGGGTAATATACTTTGAACATGTTCTAAAAATGAGTTACAGTTAATCCGGAACTTTGCAAGCAGGTACCAGGATAGCAGTGTTGCCTGTGGCTCTGATATATCGGTGGCCTCAGGGACTCAAGATTTAGTTAATGAAAGACTCTGTTGCCCTCCCCCATTTCCTCAACTGGCACTGAACGCAAAGTCCTCCAAGATTTTTGAAAAGACAACTGCAAAGGTTGGTAAACGCAAAGGCAGAGGGGCCGGAGGTATGAAAGGAGCCCCCAGCTGCACTTGCAATCTATGGCATTTTACATAATAAGAAGACACAGCAGTGAAATATCATTCAACTGTAATGCAATAAACTTTAACTGAGGTATAACAATGGTTTGGGGAATTCTACTCTTATTGGTATAAACCTGTAGATTCGGCGGGGTTATCCTGATTCAAAATTGTGCTGTTCAGAAAAGCGATGGTCCTCTGTTTCTTTAGAGCTCTGCTTATCAGAACAGTTAGGACAAAATCATACCCTCGTTGAAGTCAATGGCACAGCTCCCACTTATTTTGATGGTGTCAGATTTCATCCATTGCAAATTGCCGAACATTATAGAATTCAGTCAGATGTAATCAAAATATAAATGCAAATTGGTATCATCTCATAATGTAGCAAATACAGGGGGAGTATCTTGCTAGTGGTGGTGGGAAAGACACATCTGTGCATATTTTTAATGCACCTATGCTGTGATGAACAGATTTAGATACTATGTCATTATGATCACAAGGGAGATACATTTGCCCTGTCATTGACTGATTGCTTCTGCTTATTCCGTGTTCTTTCACAGTAGGGAATCCAGGGATTGTGATGGACAAGGCAGAAAAAATAATCTAGCTATTTGTGCTGTGGTTTCAGATGCTACTGACCTTCTCCACCGCTTGGATGTCAGGTGCAGTACTGAATGGGGAGAGGCAGTGGAGCTTCAGTCGTTGAGAAACCGAGGGAGGGGAGAAAAAGTGCCTATCCATTATCAGGGAGTTACTGTGACGGTAAAATTACTGAGTGCTGATTAAGTACTGGCTGCTTCAGAGCCCTGCGTAGATCTTCTCAAATCAGTGCTATATTGGATAGTGTTTTGAGGTAATTTCTTAAAATATAGGAAATACTTCCCAGAAGCTTTTGAAAACTCAATCTGACTTTTCTCAATGCTTTCCAGAGAAAAATTTCCCAGGACAGTGAGAGTGCTGATGATGGGATTTAGGTGATTTACTTGGTACAATCAGGCAATTCACTGATTAACCTGTTCTTGAACCTTTAAGATAATCATAAGTTAAAAAACAGAACTGCTATTTTAAAACTCAGCCTTTAAAAACATTGAGGGGGAAGACTACCTCTTCCAAGTTATCTGAGTCAGCCTGGGAACCTTTGTTACTCAACATGATTCATTTTAGGGAAACGCAGCTTGTGAATCAGAATGGGGCTAGGATGTTGAAGAGGGGGAAAAGTATCCTAATTTATCTTCCAAGCAACAATTTTAACTTGAAAGCTAGTTCTTTCCTCTCCTTCCCTGCTAATATAATGGGACCTAGCACCGGATGAAAAGCAGGAATAAGCTAATAGGCAGAGTCGGAGAAAGTTGGACAGCGATGAGACAGTCTTGGAAATGGTTGTGCAGAGTTGCATAACTGTCAGGAGGAAATGGGATCAGCGTGTCTCTCCAGTGTGACCCAGTAGGCCTGTGTGGGTTACGAGGAGGAGCACAGGTGGGCTTTGCTGGCACTTCTGGATAAAATGAGCTATATATTTGCGGTCTGTTATTTAGGAAGCTTTGATTAACAGTTCTCCATGAGGTTTCGGTGTCTGTTCAGCATTTCTGTTACCACGCGTTGTGGGAATAAGGAGAATGTTCCTGCTGTTAAGGCAGCCATAAAAGCATATGTAAAGTAAGTATTTCTGGTAGCATGGTGAGTCTCCTCCCCTAGGGTTTTGAATTAAAATTTCTCCATGAATGTGTTCTGTGGTCGAAGGAGAAAAGTCTGTAAGACTTTAGAGAAAGAGCTAATACATCATGTTGATGCCTGTTATAGTGTGACACGAGATTCCTTTTATGCTGTATCACCGTGACTAGAGGTGTTCCCTTCCTTTGTAGTGGTGGTTGGAAGCCAACCAGGAGATACGAGCTTATGTCTCGTTTCTGTAATGTAAATCCTAAGTGCTACTGTGGGGCATTTAATAGTTAACGGCTTCAATGTCAACATATTAAGCTGCAGGGTGTCCCCCAGGTATTGTAAATTATCCTAGTAATAAATTTAAAAATATTTCATAGGAGTGTACCTACACCAGCAGGATGGAGAGTGGGGAGGGAGGAGGAAAAGGAAGGCAGTGGGTTTTCACCTGGGCTTCTAATAAAACTTGTATAATTGAATACGTACTAAATGAGAGCAGCCTGTAACGAGAGTACACGAGCAGAATGACAATTGAGGCTGTGCACTTCAAGCTGTGCAGTAGGAACGAGGGCAGTAAACATACCTGGTATTAGGTAGCCAGATAACAGAAAGTTTAAGACTTAATAAAAATGAGCGATGTTCTTTCTTTGGGAACACAAAAAAGAACGGTCTTGATTCCTGTAGCATTGTATCATGTCCTTCCTTTGTCCTTAATCAGCTGCAGCAGAGGCTTGGAGTTCAATACATATTGACTTAGAGCATATGCTGAAGTCTGAACTACTTGGGTTTCAAAACTCCTGTTGTCAGGAGCAGCGTACGCATCTGGGTTAAGCTATCTGTTCTTTTAAAGTTGCTTCTGCAGTGTAGTCACATTTTTAATTCCAACATATTAAACTTCGAAGTGTTTAAAAATCCATGCATCCCCACCACTGAGCAGCTTGTTGGAAGAGCAGGCGTGTAACTTACTACAGAACTCTGATTGCCTTTAGAACAGCACTGCCTGCGTCCATTAATCTCAGTAATGTTATATACACATAATATATTGATAAAATGTTAATGACCTAACTTAATGCCAATAAAAGCAGGAAATGAGGGTGTAGGAGTTCAAAGTGTAGCACTCTTTAGCCTTCAGTCTTTCTGCTTGGTTTATTTGTTTGCTTACTGATTATTTCTCTTAAATCTCCCCCCGCCCTGCATTGCACCAGACTGTACGCAAAAGCACACATTGTGCCCAGATTCTAAAGTAGCTGTTCGCACATCAGAGGATGAGAAATGTCCTCAGACTGGCCAGTGCACAAATGTTTTGATATTCTGATCTCTTTTGCCAATTTGTGCTGTTCTTCGGGCACCTCCTGTGCGCGTTGCTTGTTGCGCCGCTGCTTCAGCCGACAGTCAGCGCCTGCCCTGCCCCTGTTGGCCATCGGGGATTGAGTTGTTTCATAGCGTGCCAACCCCTTCTTCCTTTATTTAAAAGGCAGCTGGTAGCTTAACAGGTTTTCCACTGGGAGTAAGAGCGCACCGAGTCGAATGGTCTTATTTGGAGCCTCTCAGAATATCTATACTTATGATCAGTAAAAACAACAGCAAAGGCTTTCAAATTGCTGCTGAGCCGAACTTCGCTGCTGGTACCTACACAGCGCTGTGAAACCCCATGCATTTCTTTAGATGGGACTCAGAAAAATGCAGCCTGGTAAGGTATTAAGGCTTCCAAGTATCTCAATTAAAACTGAAATCTGAACTCTGCAACGCATCAAATGGACAGAGGAGAAACAGAGCAACAAAAATCAATATAAAAAATAGTTCATGCTAATGGCATTTAACAGTCCTGCCCTGCGGTGTGTTCCTGTTCGGGGAGGAGGAAAGGGTATTGGCTACTGAAATCTTGCATAAAGTGTGAAATGAAGAATGTGTGCCGGAGGGCATCAATATAAATCTCGTCATATATTTTAAATTTTTCCGCTCCTAATTAAACCAAACGAAGCTTATGGTGATCCTCATGGGATTTTTCTTGAGCAGAGGGCAAAAACGAACTGAATCTAGATTCTGTATATTGAAGGTTAATTCTAATAAATCAGAAAGCAAAGATCTTGTAATGGGAAAGCATTTTCTGCACTCACCCAATTAAATGGTAGAAGCTGGATAATGGAATAATTGTAGTTAGTCAATTGCTACAAAGTCATAATAGCTTGAGTACAACTAAGACTCCAAGGCAGTAAAATGCCGGTGGTAAAATAATAAAACCTTTATTTCAATAATAATCTCAAGTTAATTAGAATAAGCCAGTGCAGCGTATTTTTAATACTAGACAAAAACAATTAGCATAGTACTTAGTAACAACAATATCCTTATTATCTGAAAGACAAAATAGGATTAATACAGCAGTAAAGCATTGAAACCATATGTCAACAGAAGAACACAGAGGAAAAATAACTTTGTCAATAGCCCAAGCCCCAGCACAAGTGATGGAAACTTCCACCTCCAAGGAGAGGAAAACTTGGTTGCAGCAGACGTATGGTTGAGTTTCTTAATACGAATGTGGTCTTTTCCCTGTGCCAAGTGTTTATTTGTGTGGATTCATTCTTCACAAAATGTCTTGAGTCTGTTCTGATTATTCCTCCCTCTTTTTTTTTTTTTTTTTNTGGCAAGATTGAGACATGATATATCCCCACATGCCTGCCTGAGTACAAAATAACTAAAAGTTAAGGCTAGAGTGATTATTTAAATTGTGGTCTGACCTCCCGCAAAGCCCAGACCAGAGAATTCTGCCCCGTTACTCCCATATTATCAGGCTGACATTTGAAGCAGATGCGCGTTGTAGATGCCTCAAGTTTCAGGACTGCTTTACAGCACGCAGCAGTCAGTATTCTGACCCCATCACTTCTTAATGATAGGGCGAAAAACTACAGTATATTTTGTAGCAGTTGCCCTGATAGAGATCTGGAAGGCTGAGAACACATTTAGCATTCGAACCGAGCCTCTTCCTCCGGCTGCAGCAAGCTTTCCGTGGGGACGTGTGAACACGCTCTTTTTGCTTGCACAGAACAGCCAAGAACAAAATGCTGATTTTTGTTTTAAAAATCTTTATAGTCGCTTTCAAGATGATCCACTGAATGTTATAGCACTTTCACTTTGGTGCTTCTTTCCCCTGTGGGCCCTTGGATAGTGTTTTCAGGGTTTGAGGTGGAGCAGACGATCTACTCACCCTTTCCTGCCCCGTTACTCATGAGGAAAACGGGGTGCTCCTTCTCCGTGAGGGAAAACAGCGACTAGCAGTAGTTCTTGGTTTAGTGCAAGTCATTGGAGCTTCACTGTCTCGCGGCCTCTGGCTTGCATTTAGTTTCAGACTAATCTCGGATCAAGAGGCTGGTCAGCCTGTCTTTTCACCCTCCTTTTGAAATTTTAGGAAGGATCCAAAGGGTGTCCTTAATTATGTCCAGGCCCTATCCTTGCAGGATAGGATGGTTTGCAGAGCACTCTTTTTTTTTTGCTTTACTGCTGAAATCTGTTACTTGGTTATTGTGGAATAGCGCAGGGGAGGGGCTTTCTTCCCGTGCTGCCTGACCCTGTGCTCAGCAAAGGCAATGGTGAAGGTCCTGTTGGCACAACGGGCTGGAAGGTGTGCTTGCTTCCCTGAGGAGACACCCAACAAATCATAGAATCGCAGAATGGTTTGGGTTGGAAGGGACCTTTAAAAATCATCTCGTTTCAACCCCCCTGCCCTGGGCAGGGACACCTCCCACCAGCCCAGGTTGCTCCAAGCCCCGTCCAATCTGGCCTTGAACACCTCCAGGGATGGAGCATCTACAACTTCCCTGGGCAACCTGTTCCGGTGTCTCACCACCCTCACAGTAAAGAATTTCTTCCCAATATCTAATGTAAATCTGCCCTCTTTCAGTTTATAATGGTTACCCTTTGTTCTAATGCTAATCAACACTGTTCATTACCAAATGTTGTAACGCAGTCATCTCGTGGTAAAGGCTGTCAGCTTGGTGGACCTGAGCTGAGTTGGAAAAGGTGACCCAAATGGGAAAAACCTTGAAGAGTTGTGGTGTAGGGAGGAGCTGGGGATGGGGCGTAGGGAGACTGAGAATATGTAGAGCTTGCAACTTGCAAGCTGCTACTCATCGTGGTGTAAATCCAGGAGTGCTGGAGGTCTGTGAGCTACAATTCTTTTGAAAATTAGTTCTTCCTTGAAGATCCTGGTCTTTTTGCTTTCTGTGTATGTTTTACAGAGAAACACACGTGCTTGCATTCTGGCAGATTTGCTCATTGATATTGGTAAAAGAAAGGCAGTGGTTTTGGAGAAACTTGGCTGTTCAGAGAAATACCAAACGTTCCTGCATAACTCCCGACACATGCATTATAATATCTGCCACGTTGCAATAATATTTTGCAATTTAAGCCCCGAGACATAAATTCAGGAACAGCAGCATAGTCAATAAACTAAAAAATCGCTTGGTGTGGATAATTATGGCACTGATCTTGCATTACATTTTAACCTACATGAGACCCTGCTGACTTGACGACGTTAGTTATTTCCTTTTCTTGTAATGCATGTTTCACTGCTTTGGTCTGGCATACTGGCCGAAAAACGGGCCATGGATCTGTTCCACTGTGTCTATTCCTATTTTACAGTACAGCTATTTGATAACCACTAACTAGTATTCTGAAAACAAATCTAGGAAATGCACTGCAGGAGGAATGCTCTAAAAGCATGACTTCAGTTTATTAGAGTGGGATCTTAGCATTTTATTCCTTTTATTATCATTTCTGTTTTTGCTGCGAGTTGTGCATTCTTCTTGGGCTCTATCACTGGGAATAATGGCTGACATTTGGTTGGGGAGCGTGGGGTAGTGGAGAAGGTTAGGAAACTTCCCCGTTCTCTGTCATGACAGCTTCCTATTTAATCTAGATAAAATAAGAATCCTAATGAGATGTGTCCTATGATTAATGTGTAGCATTCTGCCTCCTGTTAATTATAACCTAGTGTCTGGGGAATCGGTAAGAGAGGGCAAAGTCTCGCATACTATCAAGCATTTGAAAGAATCAAAATATATAAGCTAATTCCCCCAAACCTATCTCGAAGAGAGAGGCATCTCCCAAAGGCCCTTTACGCGATGGGAAGGCTCTTATTTTCAGCAGCATCCTCATGTCTGTGTGTTGCTTGAGATTTTCATGATGCTGTCAGCCGCTGCAGACATATGGCTCCAATTGATTTGTCCTGACAATAACAGTTACCCGCGCTCGTTTCTCCACACTCAGAACGAGGCACATCTGTTATAAATTTGTTGACCGTCAAGGACCAGTAAAGACCTATCTGAAAAACATCCTTTTTTGTCTCGTGCTTTCCCTCACCCTCCCTGCCTCCTCTTAAGCGTGGTTGGGGCCTCCTGTCCAAGACTGTGGCTCTTTAAAGGTCATTTCCATGGTATGGTGTCTATTGGGGGCATTGATTTTTTTTTTTTATCAGGAATACGTTGCTGTGACTAAATAATTCCTGAGCACACGTGCTCAGTTCATTCTGGGAATTCTCAATTGCTCAGAAGGAGTTTTGGGGGCTGGTTTGGTTTCTATGCAGAGATAATAATTCTGCCCCTTAATCCCATTTCAGGCTATAGGTGATTATTTCAGTGTGTATTTTTGCCTCTGAATGGCTAACAGGTTTATTTTACTTTGAGTCTGTGCTAGGAGATTCCTGCAAACTATAGGGCGACCTTACAGAAGGAAAAAAAAAAAGTCATAATCTTTTACAATATGGCAAATGTACATAGAAATGTTTCTCCTGCTTGTAGGCCAGCGTTACACGAGCTCATGCAGCGTTAGGTTATCCCTCTGCCACCCAAACCCCCTTTGTTTCATGTACATCCTCTATCGGTTTCTCCTGCGGTTGAATACCTGGATGCGCTTTCTGAACTCGTGCAGCCTTTGAACTTCTGTCATCACCCAGTGCTTAACTTCTGAAGGGCAACTCGGTGCAATTGCCTGGATGGAATATTCCATTGGCGTTCAGGTCTGATCCTGCATTTTAATCCTGATTTGGCTGATGGCCATCAGGTGATACTGAGTAATGATTTCTCTGCTCTGCACCTCTGTGTTCCCAATGCTGACCAGCTTTGCAAAACACGATGGTGTCTAACATCCTACAGGACTGTGTTCTATCTGTCTATGCAGTTCTATCTAGCCGCGATAGAAACCCTCCATGACTTGGTGGGAGCAAGGGACCGAGACTTTCCACTTTGTGAGAGGTGTGAGCTGTGTGGAATACGGCGGTGCCTGATCGTCTCAGCAGGAGTGTGGGTCAGGTCCTGGAGTGCTGCATGGGGCTGCGTCTTGGGTTCTGCTTTGCTGACCAAGCAGTAGAGTAAAACAAACTCTGTGGCCGTCTGCTACTAGCTCCCAGTCTGTAAGCTCCAGTGTATTCCCATTGCTCTCATCCACCAGAGCCAGAAAATGTAAATATGGAATAGATGTGGGAAGTTTACCTCTGCTGGCACTGCAGGCAAGAGGTGCCTTCCTTCCAGGTGGAAGAGGGAGTAGGATGGAGAAGCACTGCAGGTATTTAGCTTCTCCTTTGACTGCCTTGAGTGATTTGAGGATGACTTCTGTTCCCTTGCTCCACACTTCACCTGGTGTAAGAATGGCCATAATAACACAGAGCAACAGGCTCTCCCCGTTATCCCTTCCTACGGCAGGAGGAACGTGCATCCTGGCTTAGGACCTTTGTCCTTAGACTGCGTAAAGATGCAAGTTTGGGCTTTCTGGTATCTGTGAGGCTTAATGAAGTTCAGTTTTGCGCTTTCTTTGAGTTTGCATAAAAATGGTAAAGTTTCCTTTCCTGCTTCTCGTTCAGTAGCTGAAGCTGGGATTCATAACACTGCAAGGGAAATATTAATTTAAAAGAAAAATCCTTTTCCTCCACTTTAAATTAAATTTAAAATGAAGGAAGACATCTCTATTCCTCCCATGGTAATCTTTCTTTTGTTTTTAATACAATGTATTATAACATCATAAATAGAAATGTAATCTTGTTAAAAGACATGCAGCAAGTGCTACTTTATTAGAAACTTTTTTAAAAGAATAATTTACCGAGTTGAAATATTAATGCAGCTGGCTGGAAATTGCAGATTTTTACGAGGGCATAGTCATTTTTTAAAAAAAAGCAAATTAAAGTAGATATATTTTAAAGAAGTCCAATTTCTGATAGTGCCAAGCTTTTACTAGGAAATTCTGGCACCATGATATATTTTTAAATTTTTTTTTAAAAAGCTCTTTAATTTAAAATTTATTAAAAATGTAAATAAAAATGTTTTTAAAATATTTTTTTTCTGCCCCCTTTCACCCCTGTAATTGCAATCTGCATTGTTTGCACGTGTGGAGTAAGAACAAAATTGCCTCTAAAAATCTCATTTTGACTGTCACTTGACTTTTATGTAGTACAAATAAACTTACACCCAGCCAAGGCCCTTGCCTGGGAATGACACAGCGTGTGTGTAACACCTTCGCGCTTACCTAATTCTGAGGGCGTGAATGCGGAGTGCACTGAATATCTCAGCTGTGTTAAACCTCAGCGGCAATTAAGAACTCGCAGCTCCTTCAAGGATTTCTTTCCTCCCGACTTGACATATTCCTTACTGTGACCCGAAAAGCACCTTTTTCCTTTTTCCTTTCTTTACCCATACAGAAAATAACGACTAGTTATTGATTACCTGTTGCTTAATGGGCTCTAATAAATTACACTTACAATAAAATTTTCAAATGAAGTGTTCCCAGATTAATCAGGGCTCGATTCATTTGCAGTTAACACTGCTCTGCCGCAGTGGAGAGGCTAAAAATTGCAAAAGTAGCCTCCTGCTCTGTGTCTTTTTTTGTTATTATCATATTTAGACTTACATGAGTGGGTTACTGATAAGAAAGTAATCAGTGCCTTCAGAAACTGATGCATGGTACTCAGCAGTAACTTTGGCCGTCCCTGGCCCTAAGTGTCATACCGGTCTATGTGGTGGGCTCAGGATAGGGTGAACCTCCACTATTCCCCTTTCGTTTGGGTAGAGGCAAGCTGCTGGTGTTTCTGAGGAATACAGACCGGATAACCGCCCCTCACTGGCCTTTCCTCAGTCTTCTGTTATTGAATTTGTCCTGCGTTTGGGCTCTCTCCTCCGTGCCCTGTCTCCAGCCTGCTATGGCAGTGCTTCTCGGCCATCTTGGCTCCGCGTTGCCGCCCTTCTGCTCCGGCTGCCAGGGGCCAGAAGAGGCTGGTGTGTTCCTGGCCCAAAACATCTTCTTTTTTTCAACTGCTGTGAGCAGTGCTTTTGTCCCGCTGACCTGTCAGACCTGCCACCTGAATGTGTTCTTCAAGACAGACCTTTCTCAGCATAGCCGTGCTGTCTCTTGAGCATTTCGGGTTCTTTCTGCATGGCATCTCTAAGAGTAGTCCTCCTTCTCCATCCAACCCAGCTATGTACCTCCCCGGGGTTTTGTCCCTGAGCAGTTTGAAAGATCTTCGCTGGTCTTGTCTATTTAGAAAGCTGCTGGGAAGACCGGTTTCAAGCCTGTCCCTTTGTGTCGGGGACCTTTTTCCCTACTGCACCAACCTCCGTCACATTCCCTGTGGCTCAGTCTTGTCCCACACGTCCCGATCCCCCCTGCAGCTGACTCGGGCCTGTTGCTGCTGGTCAGTTTTGAAGCCTCAGCCTCTGTGTCTCTTTTCTGTGCTTTTTGGGGGTGAAAATGAGGATTGTTTGCTGGGATTTTTGTGGGTGTCGGGTGGTTGCGTTTTGGACTTCCAAAATCCTGGCGAGTCCTGGTATCCATCGCAATAGGATAATGGCCAGAGCCAGCTCTGCTGGAAGCTAAGCTGCTTGCAGTTGCTTGGTATTTCAGATCTGTTTAAACTAACTTCTTATCTCATGTTTGTATCTTTTAGTTCCTTTCGGAGCAGTGCAGTAATGAGAGGGATATACTCCATGTGGGCAGAGATGGTCTTTGAATACGCTGTGTTCACATGGATAATATCAGTTGCCAAATGTGCTCTACATCAGTCTTTATTTTCCCGCAGCTTTACGTCTAATCACATACAGTAGAGGATATTTTACTAATCGTTGTTAACTTTTTTTATAGCTATTAAAAGTCCTGCGTTCAAATCGGCTTTGGTTGTCCGTTGGCACATAGCTGGAGTGTGTAGGGGCTTCTTCGTAACACATCAGTTTGTTCATCGGAGAAAACGACAATGTCAGGAGTCCTCTTCCCCCCGCCCCTTCCTGAAATTTTGATGCATGTTTTTTGAAGAAGTCATGAAAGGATTTAAATCCAAAGCTGAAAAGCCTGACTGGAACTGATTGCTTTGAGCTTCTTGTTTACAAAATAAGAGTTGGGGGTTAAAAAAGAAAGACAACATAAGGTTTTCGTATGAACAGTCTTACTTTTGATTTGGCTGGCAAAGGCTGTGGTGTATAAGGAGAATGTAAAAAAGAGTCACAATAAAAGCGTATTTAATGGTGAACAACTTTTCTGAGGAAAACTCATTTTTGGTAGTCTGTGCAGTATTGATAGAAGTTTTTTACAGTTGTAAGATGCAGCTTTGCGGATCCCTGTCACGGATAGGACTAATGCTGTCGCAGAACAAGCACTGACATGCTGTCAATGTTTAATGCATTTGTTATTTAAAAAGTCTTTCCTTATTATAATGTGTTTTTAAATTGTTTGAGTAAGAGAGAATATCTGTTGTGATATTAATGTCTCCTTTCTGTGAACAAACTAGAACATAGGATATTGCCACGAAGCAGTCTTGTAAGCATCGCAGGAAAGGATGACTCTGTTTTTTAATACTGACACTGGCTGTATGGGAGGCAGAATATTGTTGCAGTTCACAGTGAAGGCATAAAAGAAGCAGCATAAAATATGGAAATAGAAACTGTGGAACACATGCACAAACTTTGAAATTAACTTGCCTGGGGGGAGTTATTTTCTTGAGTAATTAAACTTTCTGTGGGTATTGAGGACCATTCTGGGGCTTTCTGAGTCAAGTGGGGACTACGCACAAAGCTGTGTTGTAATTAACCAGCCAGGCCGGTCTGCTTGGGAAGCGAGGGACCTGCAGCAGTCGACAACCTTGCGTTCTGCAGGTGGGCTGAAGTCTTCGTCAGGATTCTTATAATACTTAAGAAAACAATTAGGTTTGTCAGGCTGCGGGCTGTACGCTAGACCCGTCTTCCACGGCACAGTGCTTCTGGTGTGTTTTTTAGTAATTGAAGTGCTTGTAATAACTGTATGATTGGTAACACTGGAAACTGGGGGATGTTGCAGAGGGGTTGAGACGAGTAGGAAGGGAGCGACCTTCTGTGCCGGAGCCTTCCTGAGAAGAGGTGCTCTGGGGGAAGCGAAAGTTTGGGCATCGAGTGCGCAGCTCTCCAGCTTGCTTCCACCCCGGCCAGAGCGGACTTCTCTGCTGTCGGCCTGGCAGGGTGGGACCTGTTCCAGTCGGCCGGGAAGGCAGTGTGCCTCTCTGCTGCTGATCACTTATGCTGTGGTCTCTGTTCTCACTCAGACCTGATCTGCAGCGGCACTCAAGCGAAGCGTGTGTTGTTCCCAGCACTTGTGTGCACTGAGCCTCTCCTCTCCAACCTGCCCCTTGCTTAAAGGATGGTGTGCATTTGAGCTTCCACCGTGCCCGCCGCAAGGTGAAAGCATCCCTTTGTTCCTTATGGAGCTCTTCATCTCCTCCTCTTTCACTCTTGTGCTGTGAGAGCACTTCTTGTCTGAAGATCAACACTTCTGAGTGCTCTAAAATCTAACTCTTTATGAGGCTTGTTATGAAAATTGATGTATGAAACAAGGAGGTAGAGAGTGGAGTGGAGCGTTGGAGACTTGAGAGGATTGGAGCGTGAGCACGCCAAGGCAAGGCCAGGCAGGGCGAGCAGCCTCCGGCCGGGCTCTCCAGGCCGGCGCGGAGCAGGGCACAAGGTTGGTGTTAGATGCTTTGATTCATTCCACGTGTCGTGTGTCATCCCCTGTCGTTCCTCCCTCCCCACCTCAAGTCTTAGATTTTTGGTTAAAAATGATTTTTTTTTTTTTTTTTTGAGTAATGGGCCTCAAACAGCGTGTGGCACTGCAGTGACAGTCTGGCCAAAGACTGTCTGAAACTGAGTTATTGCTTCCAGTATCTCTGTGCATGTGCCCCAGGATAGCAATTGCCTTTTTCTGCAGTGGTATTGCAGCACGAACGTTCATCTAATTCATTATCCACCCTAATGCTCAAGTCTTTCTGCATTACTGCTTTCTAAACAGCAGTCTCTCACTCCATTCCTGCACTGATTATTATTTCTCCCCAACTGCACTGCCTTCCATCTATCTTCAGTGGAATGTCTCACTTACATCAGCCCATTTCGCTGAGCTTGCCAAACAGCTGAATATTTCCGAGGCATTCTCGCTTGCTTCTCCTCCTCTCGGTTTAGCATCACTTACGCTGTGTGGCCTCGGCGTTATCCTCCAGATGCTTAAATTGGTAAATAGGAAAGCACAGTGACCCCGCGCCTTTTCAGACTGCGCTGCATACCATCGCTGTAGGATTACAAAGTGCGCACCATTGCTGGCACTTTTTATCTATTTACTTCATCTGAGCCCTATTACTGCTTTTTTTGTTCTTGCTGCCAAAGGCCTCAGTGCTCTCACTCTTGGTTGTATGAGGTTTTGTGTCAAGAGCTTTATTGCGTTCTCCAGAGACAAATGACCAAGGAACCGAGTATTGGTTTTGGACCCTAAACAGCACCAGACTCTCCTGCTGGGAAACTTCCAGAAAAAGTCTTGCCTGGCTGAAAAACTAACGGAGAACTGCAAAGCAGAGATGGAAGTTTGATTCATTTTACAGATCAGCTCTGTAGTATTTATATAGTGACTTTTCCCTTTGAACAATGGAACTTACGTGGAAGGAAAGGAGAGAGTTCTCAAAATGGTAGGTCATGTTTTTGGGGCATATATCCCTGACTAACAACTTGTTCAGTCAGCACAAAAAATCTCTATTTATTTCAGTTTCCAATTTAGATTTATATTTTGGGAAATAAGTGTGGATGAAACCCTTTGCTACAAAATCTGTATGTAATGCAAGCTGTCAGCATAAAAAAAGATGAAAAAACCCTGTTTTGTAGATCATAAGCCAAATTAAATACAGTTTTACACAAATAAAACTGAATGCTTGTTTGCTTGGTTCTACTCAGCTTTTAAGTTGGATCCTAAAATAATTTTTGTGGATCTGGCTGGAATTGTCGTCACATGCCGGAGGCACTAAATCTGGCTACCTGGGCGCTGCCGATCTGTTTCAGCGCAGAGCGATACAAATCTCCAGTTATTTTTTCTGGATCCAGGGGAGCATGCTGGTTTATGCCCTTCCATCTTTCCTCCAGGAGATTGTGCAGCCGTTGATGGCGAGACCTGACTGCAAACCGAGAGGAAGATATCTCACAGTGGGACTACAGCTTTTTTTTTTTCCCCTTTCTTTTCTTAAATAGTTCTTTATTGAGCTTTCCACCTTCTGCATTAATTTGAGAGCCTGAACCAAATAACCAGGAAGAGATTGATGTGGCCTCACTTTATTTCCCACAGTCAATAAATTGTTAAATGGGCCAAAGGACACGGGTTAAAAAAATCATTTTGGATAAAGAATGAGGGATTTTTATTAGCTGACAGAGACCCTGTCTCTGAAGACTTTATAATGGGGCAAGTTTGATCTCGTGCCACGCAGTGGGAGCAGCTCTGTTGGCTTCATCAAGCGCCTCGCCGTTCTCCGTGCGAATGAAATCAGCACTGTGCCCTGAGTTCTCTGCTGGATGACTGCTGGGCTTGCTGCTCCTTCGGTGTTGGAGGCAGCTGAGTTTGGAGGGATGCCCTGGCGTGAGGGCTCCATGCAGTGTCAACGCTGAGCTCTTCCCCGGGAGAGACGTGGCGTGCGAGGACAGTCTCCTCTGGCGACTCTGCATAAGTTTAGCAGGGAAGGCCCTGATTTGTAGATGTAGGCTTGTCTTTACTGATGTAATGCAAAGATGGCTTTAATGGCACGATGACATGAGAAAATGAAATCGCAGGCCGC
Source organism: Anarhynchus alexandrinus (assembly GCA_008711295.1). Classification (NCBI taxonomy): domain Eukaryota; kingdom Metazoa; phylum Chordata; class Aves; order Charadriiformes; family Charadriidae; genus Anarhynchus; species Anarhynchus alexandrinus. The sequence goes on along the minus strand of VUYV01000056.1, from coordinate 2,547,384 downwards.
CCACGGGGAAGCGGGAACGTGTCTGGCAGGGTGGCAGCTCGGGTGGGCAGGAACCGTGCGCAGAGCAGGTCTGCATCACAAGGTCCGTGCTGTGGTTAGCTGGATGAGTCTAGTAGATAGCTCTTTTTTATCAAGGTACTTCTTGCTGTGTGACTTAGGGGAATCTGTTTTGAAAAGGTAATAAGGCTGTACTACGACAAATGCCAGCACTGGATATAAGCAAATTATTTGCAGAGCAGAGAGGTGAAACTGGTGATTTTGCATGAGTTTGTGTGTTTTTGTGAGTATTACTGGGTTTGGTGAAATGAAAATGGTATGATTCCGCATTAAACTAGGAATTGTAGGTACAAAATACTCCATTAAGGTCACATTTCTTTGCTGTTCAGAGGCTGCTCTTCTAACACTGTGCATGCTGCAGCACCTAATTGTGTGAGAAAGAGAGGCAGACAGGGGGTTCCAGCCACAGTGCGTTCTCTTGTGAAACCCGTGAAGTTTAGGCACTTGCAATAAGGCAAGAAGTGAAATAAAGCCCCCTTTTGCCATTGTTAATTCATTGTACAAATAAGCCTCTCATCATGCATATAGGGTTTACACCTTTCCAAGGTGTAAAGGTGTACACCTTTCACCTACACCAAGACGGTCCCTTCTCAGTGTAGCCGTGCTGGTGGATTCAGGTCCCTTCTGCACAAAGATACTGTTCTGCCTCTGGATTCCAGCTTGTCCCAAGCTTGACTCCGGGCTCACCCTTGGGGAGATGGTGCAGAGGCATTGAGCTGGCTGTGTGAGTGGTCATTTTGCCCCCATACGTGGGCTTTCATTGCCTTGGTTCACTCTGACCAGGCTACCCTAGATACTGGAGAATTGGGTGTATCTGTTTTCTCCCTAATATCTGCTGGGATTCAGTCAGCACTGGCTGAGAGACCGTCGGCTTTCCCGTTGAGGTCAGCCTTACTTAGGAACCTCTGCTCTGAAGTTTTATTTCTGTGTTTGCATCACACATTGTTATGAATAAAATTCAGAGGTGACGTGACCCCTCTGAAGTACAGCATGGAGAGGTGATGAACAAGGATGAGGATTCCTCCTTTTAAGAAATGCAGATAATGATGGTTAACAGAAGTCTGAAGGACTGTGAAGGATGCTCAGACCAAGAGTTTTCAAGGTTACAGAGTTTTCAGGAGCTCCCAATTATTTTTCTCTCTGACTACCCAAATCAGAAGTGTCTAAAAGGACTCTGATTTTCAGGATGTAATGTGCATTGCTCTTCTTTAAGGTATCTCAACACAGATGACTAGAATACCAGTCTGTTTGAAAACTTTGTCTTAAAGGTAAATGGAGTGTATTTCTGCATGTAGGGAAGTGTCAGGGAACAGTTCAGTGGAATGAACGTTCTACTCTGGGTTTGGATCAAACACAGCTGGTTTGGATGTGTTTGCGGTTCTCAGTGATGGGGGATGAGTGTTTCTGAAGCTGGGGTCCTCCAACTTCTTTTCTGCAACGATCACCGTCACATGCTGTTTGCAGTGTGACATGAAGAGCAGCCTCGCCATCCTGGGGGAGGAGTGCAGTTGTCTGGGCTATTTTTTTTTCTGCTCAGCTCTTCTGCATTTTCTCAGGGGAAAAGATAACGGACTGTTTGGTTGTTTTTTTTTCATGATGTGTTCCTCACACATGGGTAGAGTTGAGCTCATGTACTGCAGTCTGAGAACCCTTAGTCTGAGGGTATTCCCCAAGTTCTCTGGCAGAAGCTTTGCTGCTGGGTACCGTCCTCCTGGAAGGGGTGATGTTGCAGTTGGTTTAATTTGTGTTTTTATCTTGAGATGGAAATTGTTGGCAATGTCGGTTTTCTGGCTGACTTTGCGTGTTCCTAGCAGAAGTGCTGAAGGTGATGCCAGTTGACATCAGTGGTCCAAATTCACTAGCTGTGTCACATCTTGCACAGCTGATGCCAGCAGAGTGTAAGCCACGAAAATGCAAACCCAAGGCCTTTCTAATCACCCGGCAGCATCTGTCTCTTCCTGGCCTCCTAAGCTTCTTTTTCTGAGTCCCCTTAATGGGGCATCATTAATGCAACTTGAAGTTGCCTTGCTGTCTTGCTAATGAGCTTTGCTCATCTTGCTTATAAAGCCAGGCAGGCTGAGAGGAGGATCCGTGGGGTCTCGTGACTGAGACTGATTTGCTTTTCCTCGGGAGGGCATCGCTCTGCTGGGGAGCGGCTGGCAGCACTGGGCATCGCCGTACACTTGTGTGTCCTTCTTCTGGTCTGGCACGAAGCTTCCTCTGAAGCGGGAGATTTTCCTGTCACCTTTAAACTCTTGTAATGTAAAGAAAAGACCGCACTGAAAATCTGTTTTCTGTTGCTTGTCTACATCAGCTCTGATGCTTTGGGACTTGTGTTGATACATCGGAGTAATGTAAGATTGCATTACACTTACCTCGCCGGCTTTGAACTCAACGGGTTACCAAGGGTTACCGCACCTAGTGACTGGTACATTCCTGTTTGGGATAAGGGCTTTTAATTCCACTAGTTAATTTAATCCCCACAGTTTGACAGCGTGCTCCCTGGACTATTTTTCATCTTCCACTTGCAGTCCGCTGGTTAGTTCCCGTAAAGGCCTGCTGTGCTCTGCACTTGTGTTCTTGTTCTCAGGATTTGCGCTGTTACCGCATCATCTCTCAGACATGTGAACAGCAGAGGATGAACGGTGTGAAAAGTCCCCGTGTCGTTTTTAGGAATAGACCTGTGGATTGTGCTCACGAAGGAATTAAGGGGCTGTCCGGGTGACTGTCATCTGGGAAAGGGATATATGTCTCTTGGCAGACGTAGCATCCGGGTGTCTGTTATTTCACTTAGTTGCGAGAAACTTGTGATTTATAACTCCCATATTTTATTAATGGAAAGCTGTGAAAATTGCGTGTGCATTCATCGGAGAATAGATTTTGCCTTTTATCTCACAATCAGAAGAAATCTCTGCAGTGTAATCAAAGGAAGTAGTCTCATTCAGAATATAGTTTGTTGATGCCGTCTGACCACCATATGTTGTTTTAACTTTCATCCTTCTTTGGCAAGATATAAAATAATCTGCAAAATATGGGAATCCATGGCTGAAGAGTCTTTTTAAAAGTAATGCACTATCAAAATGGGTTAGCTGTGCCTGAAATATTGCTAGATTTATTTGCTGTCAGAGGGTGGTAAAATATTTAAGGCAAATAGTCTAGTTTTGTTAAGGAAGTTGTCCGTGAAAGAGCCTAGAGAGATCGATTTAACCATTATTTATTTTAATGGTACAAAAATATTTTAATTGTTTAATATTATAAATGTATTTCCTATCAGGGTTGGTTTTTTCCTCCTCTCTTTTTCCCTTCTGGCCCATTTGACAACATTTATTCTAAGAAATTTCCCAGAAGCCTAAAGGCTGTTCAGCAGAGCGTGTGTTGCAGCGCGTAGCGTTGCAGTGGTTCAGCTCACCTGCCTCTCTTTAGCACAGTCCAATTAAAAATACAGTAAATGCACTTAGGTAAAGATGCTGCTTTTTTTTCAGTGAGGTCTATTTGAAGTTTTAGGCTTGCAGGTGGCTAAGGGTCTCGGCTCACTGATCTCTTAAACTCCATTTAAGGGATGATACAAAAGCCCTTCAGGTAACGTTTCTTGTGCCCCACTCCCCCTTTTAAAACGTGGTGTTGTGCAGCCTTCAAGAAAACAGCGGTTTTCTTGTTTTTGAAAAGTTTCCTTTCTACAAGCGTTGATTTGCTACGGAGCTAATTGCCAGCATTCCTTACGATTGAGTGCTTTTTTGCTACACATGAACAAGATTTTATTTTTAACTCCCCTGCTTCAAGAGTTTTCATAGCGTGACACTACTCCAGATTCCAAAGTCAAGTCTCTTGTCTCCAAAGACTGCCTTGGCTTCCAGCAGCAGCACCAGGTTGAACTACATCAGTTAAGAAGTGTCCCCGCATTAGGGACTAGGACTAAAACTGATTCAACCACTCACTGGTGGCAAGTCACAGAATGATTATGAGCTGGGCAACGTGTGTACCTTTGACTTTGTACCGTTTTAATCGGAAGAGCTGAAAACAGATTAGTGTGCAGCCCTCGTCTTCAGAGAAGGCTTAAAAGAATCCGAGTTTGGCACACAATCTAGTTAATCTACCATCATAACTAATGATTTCACCATTCAGACATAAAGTATTGACCTTAAAGGATTTTTCTTACATAGCTGATGGCTTGATACCTTTTAAACACTGATGCCGAGGGTATAATCTCTCCGAATAGTATAATAGCTTTATATTTAAGGTAGATTGGGGATAAAATTTTGTGTTTTCATGTGAACTATGAATACCAGTATGGTATTCAGGCAGGAATTACCTTATCGTACCTTTGAGGGCACTTATCAAGTAATTTTTATTGGAAAGTTAATACGTTGAGACAGAGTGAGTGGAAAGCTGATCGGAATGTTAAGGCATAGCCCGGCGCTGCGCTGCTTTTGCTGTCTGCAGATATGCGGCATGGGTTGATTCATTTAGCGCATCATCTAAAATCATGTAGCGTTCAATACCGATTAAAATTATATGAAATTGTGTGTAAGAGATTTCTCCGTGTTAGCTTTGAAAGATGCTCTGTTCCTTGCAGAAGTAGTTCTGATAGGCACAGCACAACTCCGCTGACTGCAGGCGTTACGCTCCGTGGACACCAGTGCTGCACCAGCAGCCAGAGGAGTTGCTCGGGATTTAATTTCACGCTTGTGTATCTGAGTGTAAGATTGGTCCCCTTCTCTTTTAATCGTGTATTTGCAAGTCTCAGACCATATATTACGGTATTCGTTACTCCTCTGCCATCAGCGCTGGCCCGGTGTACGGAAGGAAGGCTCGCAGGGGCAGGGCTCCTGCTGTCCCCTCTCTTCCTCGCCGCCTCCTGCTCTGTGCGTGCGCCTGTTTTTTCCACCCCACCCCTCTATTTTGGCTGCTCCATTTTGAGCCTTCCTGGAGCATGTTCCTGCCCCTCCTAGTGTCCCGATTTCCACTTCCCCAACTCTTCCCGGGTTCCCAGAAGAGAGGAGCCTCCCCGTGTTCGTTCCGCGCTGGACCAGCCCGTCTAACTGCTGGCTTTTCTCCAGCGTCCAGTTCTGCCGGAGCGGAGCAGGAAACCACTTGGCGGCTCTCTGTTCTTGAGCTGTTAACTGTCTCTCGGCTGAAGAAGGCTTGTGGAAACCTGTAGTGATTAGTACTAACATAACTTTCTTAAATATTTTCTCCAAAACTTGTTCGGATGTTAGAAACAGTGGGTTGAGTTGAGTCACTCATTTGCATGTATCGCTTCTGAAACTGTGGAATTGAAGCATTTCACAAAAATGAATAAATGTACTCTAATGGCTGGAACTGAACAAATTATTTTAGCTGTATATATTTTCAGTGAAAGAAGCAGATTTAGCAACACTGAGATGCCTGTTAAATTGGGATCAAGTTGGTTTTGGTCAAAGGGTACATCCCCAGTCCCCCCCCAAAAAATCTGGAAAAAGTAACGATTCTGCCTGAAACATAAGATGGTTTTAATATATGAAGCACTTTCTTTTTTGAAATGACTGGAATGCTTTGGCTCTTCCAAACTTTTATCTGAAAAGCCACTGTATGCTCTGTGCCGTACGCTGCACCTCTTCAGTGTGAGGGAGTCCGTTGACCCCAGTTGACGCCGCAGAACAAAAGCACCATGAGATTGAGTCTGTGGTTTCCTGATGACTTTACCAGTACAAGATATTGCCAACAATAGCTATTTGTTCCCACAGTGTTTTCTTGGAGTGTTTGTGTGGCCCCACGCAGAAGTGCATGGATGTGCGGTGAACAGGCCGGGGAACTGGGCCAGCCTAGGGGAGAAGGTGGTGTCATGATTTTTGATAGCGACAGACCGTTACCTTTCCAGTTCACACCATGGCCAGAGATCTCGACCTGTCCTCCTTTCCCAGAGTTTCTGCAGCTATCCAGTAAAGATAGATCTTCTCTAAATTGCTAATGACTACTGAATTATTGCATGTTTGTAAGGGGCTATTGACATTAATGTTGGGCTGCCTAACAAGCGAGGCAGGATTTTATTTAGAACAGGATGTCCCCAGTTGTTTCTTTTTCAGTCCTACAGACGATATTTAGTGGTATAACCAGCAAGTTCCTTCCCACAGTTCTCTTGACGAATACTTGAGCTCCCCTCTTGGTTTGTAACATCTTTTTCTGGTGGAAATAAATTTGTGTACAGCGTGGCTCTTCACCATTTGTAAGTAAAGCTAAATGTACAAATCTATTAAGTTCCTATGCAGAACACAAAAACTGCATATTTTCACAAGAATGTCAGGTTTTTAATTGCATAAATAAGATGCTGACTGAAGCAACAGTTCAGTTTCACATTAAAGTTAGGCATTCATAAAGGCTCGGATTTGCATAATTTAATTTTCTGCACAGAGGATACTGAAAATCAATTGTATGATTCATAGCCATACCGGGGTTGCCATGTGGCTTTTTGATGGTTCAGGCTAGGAGTACAAAGGATTTTACAACTTCGGATGTTTCACACTGACTCAGCCTTTTTACCTTCAACAAATATGGGTTATTTAGACATGGTTTCTTTCTTCCGATGGTAAAGCACGCAGAAGGGCTCACGGAGCAGATACCTGCAGGAGTGCCTTATTCCTTGGAGGAGGCAGGGTGAAATCTTCCTTCCGCCTGCAGGGATCAGTTTCTCTGGGTTACAAAAACCCCACCACTATTTGCCTCCTCTACATAGAGGATGCTGGGATGAAAGCTGCTGTTGTCTTTCATTTTGTATTAAGGAGGGACTTTAGGTGTAGTTCTCAGCACATGTGATTAAGTGAATATCAGGCCATTTTTTCTCCGATAGCCTTCCAGGCCATCCACCTAGGTTATTTCTGTGTTGCCTTTCTGGGGATGTTCATGGTCACTGATCTTTGCTTAGCGTGGTTTTTTGTTGGTGTGTTTGGTTGGTTCATTGGGTTGGGTTGGGTTTTTTTGTTTGTTAGTTTGGGGTTTTTTTGCTAAGAGGGTTTGGGTCTCCACTCCACATCGCTTACCTGTTCTTTGCTGTTGAAATGAGTGCCTGTTGCCTCCCAACCAGGGAGACATATTAGGGTAAATCAGAAGAGGAAAAGAAGGTATGTGATATAGTGTTGCCTGCAAATCCTGGTAGCGTGATGTGTTCCAGCATTTCTAGTTCGCAACCTGGAGTGAATTAGCATTTAGAAAGTTGCCAAGAAATCTGGAAAACTCATTCAAATCAGAGGCCCATAATAAATTGCACAATTAGTACTTTTGCTCGCGCAAGAGAAATTTGGCAGGGGCAAGCCTGTGATGCCTTTCCTGAGGTTGCATGACTTTTCCTACCACTTCAGGATTCCAAAACCTGCAGAAATCCATGATCCGCGTTGCAGAGTGGAGGTTGTCTGTAGAGCTGTTCCCCCTGCGTGGGTAACCCTCGGACACAGCATGCTCTCTGCTACTGTGGTACAAAGGGGGTGTCACCCAGAAGCTTTTCTGAAGGGAAAGAAAGCCAAATTCTGAGTTACTGGTACTTGATGTTCGATAAAGTCCTGTTATGAGCTTTGTTTCAGCCCAGCTGCAGTTGGCCTGGGAATAGAAGGGAATACAGTGCTGGGTGACTGCATTCAGGTAGCAGTGCTCTGTATGGTTTTCTAAAGTTTTAATTTCAATTATTCAGCTAGTTTCTTACTGATCAAATAAGTGGTTTGGGATCAGTTGGACTTAAATTTCCATAGAGCCAGGTGGTGCATACTGGTTCCTTACATTCCGTGTCTGTGGATCTAAGGGCTTTTTGTTTGTGTGCATTCATTACAGCACAAAAGTTTTTGGCTGTGGTGCTCTGAGAAAGGTAGTTGAATTCATTGCAGACTTTTTACTGACATTTGTGAACTCACACACCTCTGGTTTGGTTCAGTCAGATGCATAGAAACAGTAAACAAAATTTGCACATAAAAAAACCCCAAACAACCTACTTTTTCATGGAAACTATGCATTTCTTTACAAGAAAAGAAATAGATTGTTTGGGGTATAAAAGAAAAATCCTAGGATGCAATGTAGGATGCTTTCTTTTCTGGTTTGGAAAGCCAACCGTATCCTGGGCTACATCAAAAGCAGCATGGCCAGCAGGTCGAGGGAGGGGATTCTGTCCCTCTGCTCTGCTCTGGTGAAACCCCACCTGGAATACTGCGTCCAGGTCTGGGCCCCCAACATAAGAAGGACATGGACCTGTTGGAGCGGGTCCAGAGGAGGCCACGAAGATGATCCAAGGGCTGGAGCACCTCTGCTGTAAGGAGAGGCTGAGAGAGTTGGGGTTGTTCAGCCTGGAGAGGAGAAGGCTCCAGGGAGACCTTATAGCGCCTTCCAGTACCTAAAGGGGCTACAGGAAAGCTGGAGAGGGACTCTTGATCAGGGAGTGGAGAGATAGGATGAAGGGTAAGAGTTTTAAACTGAAAGAAGGTAGGTTTAGATTAGATATTAGGAAGAAATTCTTGGCTGTGAGGGTGGTGAGACAACAGGTTGCCCAGAGAAGTTGTGGCTGCCCCATCCCTGGAGGTGTTCAAGGCCAGGTTGGACGGGGCTTGGAGCAACCTGGGCTGGTGGGAGGTGTCCCTGCCCAGGGCAGGGGGGTTGGAACTGGATGATCTTTAAGGTCCCTTCCAACCCAAACCATTCTATGAATTTAATTCGTTCTAGCTTTTGAATTTTTATGAGAATTTCTGTGTTACTGGCCTCTCCCTTTCGTGTCATAAGGTGTTGGTACCGCACGCTGGATATTTGCCTGACGTACTCAGCCTTCCTCTGGCTAGAGGGCAGTGCTACACGTCCGCCTTGCTTGAGTGAATGATATAAGGCGATGTTACTTGGGCCTGGCTTGTGTTGAGATTGTTACCCAGCACATGGAGGAGATTTATTTGGTCCTGAGTGAAACTATTCTACATGGGATTTTAAGATGTGGTTTAAAATGGATGCGGTTATGATCATCAGGGTAACACTGTACCAGCATATTTCACCCGCCTGCATCTCTATTCTTTTAAGGTTCTTGATAATTTTTGTGTTGAATTACAATTACTAGTTTGGTAGTCACTAGCAAAATAAGGTAACTTTTGGGTTTAGAAAGAGGAAGTTTGGTCATATGTCATCGTTCATACTTGTTTGCTTGTGTATATCAGAATTTCCTCATGGAAAGGCATGTGCCACATCAGAATAAGGGCATCCATGAGCCCTGGCTTCTGTGGATCCTCTCTGGATGGTGGGTTTTCATGGATGAGGAACATGCCTGTTGATTTTTTTTAAGCAATGCCATTTTGTAGTTTCTGCTCAGTAAAGATTTAAGCCTTGCAGTGTAAACTCCAGGGAGTAAATACCACTTTCCTAACGATTCCTGCTGCTTCTCTTCCCAGCTCTGACTGAAGGTTATGTTGGCGCTCTGCATGAAAACAGACATGGTAGTTCTGTGCAGATACGGAGGCGGAAGGCTTCGGGGGATCCCTACTGGGCATACTCGGGTGAGTTGACTTCTTCAGAGGACTGAAACATGAAATATCCCAAAAATCAAATTGTTTACTTGCTTTTTGTTACGACTACGCTCAGAAATAGTTTAAATTAGTTTTACAGTGTATTTTCTTCTGCTGACTTCCTTGCAAACTCCCTCTACACACATCCTTTCCTTTCTTGCATTGCTGGCATTTACCTGCAGCATTTGCCTTATCACTCTGCTCCTTCTCTCAATCTTCCTTTAGTTTCTTAACACACCCTTAAAAAGGCACAGTTCCACAAACTTTCCTTGTCCAATTAGTACATTTCTAAGCTCACCAGCCTTCTAGAAAGACTATAAGCATCCATATATGCATCCAGATTTAAAAAAAAACCCAGAAATTTTACAATTATGTCTTCGTGTGCATCTATTTTTGTGGTAGTCTATAATGACGACAGAGACGTGTCAGTGAGCATCACACCAGGATGTGTGATGCTGAGAAGGTAGGATATTGGGAGGGTATTTTATTGTTTGTCCCTCTGCTCTTATAAGTCTTATGGAAAACCTGATATGTCTGCACAATTTTGAAATGTCAGAAATCAAAATATGATGTCTTTGATGTGTGGTTTGACAGTTGGTTCAGGTCTAGAAAATTCCAGGTCTGTATTTGAAGTTGTTAAAAAAACCGAGCAACTTGTCATCATGTTAATAGCTATGTTGACTCTGTGGAAAAATGTCTACTATCTTGAAAGTTTTTATGAAGGAACTTGTGAGTGCTTTTTTGGAAGATCTGAGAAGTATTTCAAACATCTTGTGTTTGTCCAAGAGGAACGTCGTGCAGGCCTAGTTTTAGCTGAAGGAAAAATACTGCTTTCTAAGAAATCTGAATACTGTTACCAGATAAACAGGCAAATGTTAATTTTTGACTGCCAACTCCTGTCTTTTATACAGACCATAAATTTCATTGGAAATGAATGATTATAGGTAAGCTTAGATGTTTTTTCCGTTAATACACAAAATACCAGATGTCACAAGTTTTCTCTATTAGATCTCATTTGCAAATGAGGTCACACAAGTAAAATAAATCTATAAACATTTTACTAATGTAGGACAAATGACCCCTTTTTGTTAAACTTTGAGATTATCAGATGGACAAATATTGCCACAAAATATACTTCCATATTGTAGCTTAAAATAACTTTTTTAGATTTTAAGCTTTTGAACCCATAAAGAGTAGAAATAAGCAAATAGAGGAAAAATGTGTGTGTTGGAATGAATGGCCTATTCCTATCTGCTGTCTTGTGTAAAATATTACAAGTGAGGTGCTACTTGGCAGGTTTATTTTGTTTTTGTTATTGAAAAATGTATTGGGAATATTTGTTGCAGGTAGTTAAATGAAAGTGTTTTAAAAAAGGTAAAACACTACTGGAATTATTGAGTTGTCATATGTGTCAAAACTCTTTGCTTGAGTTACTGGACTTTTTTTGTAAAAAAACAAAACAAAACAGTCCTGGTTTAAAAAAAAGATGGGGGGGGGGCAAAACAAACACACACACCCCCTCAACCAAAGCAAGCAACAAAAAACCACAAACCCACTACACACCAGTTCATGTATAGGAAGTTTTCCTAATCCTATTTTTGTGATGGTATTGTTCTTCCTTTATGAGTAATATCACTTGTTCACCCCTCCAAAAAAGCTTTTACCACCCACGAATCCTTTTAGATTTGTGTCAAAATAAAATGCATGGTCCTGATGTGTAATTATACCTTACCTTTCGGGGTTTTGCATCCTTTTGTCTATTGATAAATCTCCTGCTTCTATGAGGAAAATCGCCAATCTGTTTTTCAGAGAACAGGTAGTGACTTCTCAGCTGTCAATCACATGCCACTCTACCTGATTAGCGCTATCTAATTAGAACCTTTTTGTCACTATTGCTGATAAAAGAAGTAAATTAGGAGATGGAAAAGGTGGGAATGATATATTTACCACCGCTTGTCAAGAAACCAGAAGAGGATATAATACCGTTTTCTCAGGATGCTTTGTCAGGCTGCTGTGTGAACAGAGTGACTTGAGATGCCATTCCAGGGAGAATGTGGTTTAGGACCGAATATTCCAGGTGGGTCTTCACCAAAGTTTTTGTGACATGAAATACAGGTGTGAGCTCACAGCCTAGGTACTGCGTGTTCCGGCTGTACGGGTGGTGCGTATACTGCATCTGAGCAAGCCCGTCCTGGAATGGATGGAGATCTGGTGTCCTCCTGAGCCACGTCGTGGTTTCTGCCTGCAAGGAGGAGCAGCTCTGCCCAGCCGTGCCCCACATCGAGCGCCTGGAGACCTGCTTGAGGGCAGGAGGGGCCGGGCCACCTGCAAAGCGTGAATGCCAAGATGCAGGCAACGATTGGGGTTGTGTCTGAGAGGGAAAAGGCGAAGCCTCGGGAAAGACATGGGTATTTCTAAAGGAGTTTTCCTGGGTTGATGCTGTGTCTTGCAGGAATCTCAGTATTGCCAGCATCTGCTGGGGAAAGGGAGGAAATTAAGATGAGCAATTAAGTGGGGAAAGGAGCCCGTGCTCCGTTAGACATTGGATGCTTCTACAGGCTGCTGCTTCGTCATGGCTTTTCATACATGGGAGTCTCTCTCTCTTTCCTCCCCTCGCTTGGTTCCGTCCAGCTCCATGTGGGATTTTCAGCCAGTTCAGCCTCTCGTCTGATGTCTTTTGTCCATATTTGCTCTCTGAGGGGGCCAGAGGTAATGCTAATACCTAGCTGCTGTGTTTAGGTTGAAGATGGGAATAAATGGTGGGTGGCAGAGCCCAGATGCCAGACAGATGTTTGTTTCTAGCCGAGCACAGTGAGGAGGATGATCACGTTATCTGTTTCTTTCTCCTTGCTTTACCGTTTCCCGGAATATTTCCCAGGAACCCTGAGCAGGGCTTGGCGAAGCAGTCTGTGTACTAACAACGTTTGTCCTGCGGGAGGGGTTTTGGACATGACTGGGAAGTTTACATCAAATGAGCCCACAGAGAGTGGAAACTATACTCTGCAGTAAGCAATTAGTCTGTGTCAGTGGTTTCCAAGCTCTTTTACAGCCATTATCTGGTAGGCTGCTTCCCTTCCCTATCCTCAAACGGTTAGGCCAGCTCCCCTCCAGTTAGTTGTACATCATCTGCTGGCCCAGTCCCAGCGACTGTGGGCAGGGAAGAAAGTTACGCTAGACTCTGTGCTGGCGAATCTGAAGTTTCTTCGAAGGGAATTTGCCACCTGGAGTAAATAAGACCAAGACAGCTTCTGCCAGCCGTCTGTTGAACCCCAACGTTGACCGGTGCGCCCATGTCTCTGCTGGGCCTACGTTCGGCTGAACTATGGCTTTATATTGATCTCAGTTGAGCTGTACTAATTTATAGCAGCAGAGGCTTCTCTTAAGTTTATGGCTGTGCCTGCCTGCTTGCAGAGCTTTTGTATTTTGGGGCTTAAGTGTTCTGTAATAAATCCTGAGGTGGGGGTGGAGAGGTCTGAAGGCCGCCAGGCAGTTGTGGTTTTCCTGCCTGGGGGTGGAAAGAGGGCACAGACGTATTGCAGAGGGCTCTCAAGTCTTTATCTTCCACAGGATGTATCTGTCCTATACTGTGCTTTTAGAGTAATTTCTCTGTAGCCTGTAGGAAACCCTTCTGCTGCTCCATGCTCTTGTGGATGGTGAATGCTCCAGGAGCTGGTTTAAACTCTGGAGATCAGGAATTTTCCTGGTTTCGTGAGCTGTCGATGGCATTACCATGTACTGCCTGGTAATACTGCTCCTCTCGGGCACAAGAGTTTAGAGAGGATAACCTTCAGATATTGGTCAGGAGTCGGACAACCCTGGGGTCTGTAACATCTGTGTAAGGCACCCACGTACCTGAATGTCCCTGTGATGGGACCCCGTGAACTTCAGAGCGCTGTGCTCGTACTGCGTGTGCCCTGGGGAAGCCGCCCAGCCTGCGCCACGGAGCGCTCGCGTCACTGCCCGCCTGGGAAGGAAAGGCTCTTTAAGCCTTACAAATAAGCCTGTTGTCTACAGACACAATTCTGGCTATAACATTTATTCCAGTTCAGAAATAAAACTCACAAAAATAAAGACTAGATAATGAAATGAAGAAGGCCCATTTTAAATGGGTTCTGTCAAAAAGACAGAAGGAAACACAATCAGCCTTTCAGGAGAAACTTCGTTAACTCTACGCTAGCAGCTCTTTAAACCAAATTCAGGAGTGAGCAAACACTGGGAACAGAAGAGTAACTTGTCTTTAAATAGGAACTGCAAGACTGCACAGAGACTGAGATCTCCTAGATGTTCGTTTTAGGATTTTTCAGGAAGCTTAAACTACATTTCTAGCGGGATTTCTCTGCGCCTGTGTATTCGTGTATGTTTTGGCAAAGTGTTTATTTCATGATCGTGTCTTACGGTTTGCCAAAGACTTCCTAAATTGTGACTTGCCACGGTACTTGCAGTGTAACAGGAATGTGGAATAGGCTCAGCACAGTCAAAGCAAGCAGTAGGTGTGGATCCTGAATGTGCTTCAGTGCAGTCTTGTCTTTTCACAGCAATAATTTCCGTGAGACTAACTGCTGAACGGACAAGTTTGAAATTATTCATAGCCCATCCTTACAATTGCCACAGAACTCAGTGTGTTTCTAGTGCCCATAATAGTGACAGATAGTAGTTCAGGTGCTTTGCCATCAGTGTGGAAACATTTTTGTAAATAAATAAGCTATTTTAAAAAAAATACAAAACAAAACTTGAAAAGAAACCCTACAGAAATATGCAGTTGAAACGTCTACCAGATCCAGGGCTTTCTGAGTGGCCCTCCCTTGTGTAATCTATGCTACTTCACAGAGCGTAATATTCCAGACGTTTAAAGATGCCTCTCGATGTCAAGTGTTGCATTTGTCAGTGCTGAGAACACTTTGCTGGTGACCTCAGCAGACCCTAGTTTGCTTTGCAGGAGCCCCGAAAATGGGTACTGAGAGGGTCAGGACTTCAGGAGGAGATTACAGTATGAGACGCTGACGCAGATGCTTCTATCGTAAGTGACAGTAGCTCTGAAGGGCCTATACCGACTTGTGTCTGTTTTTCTGAAAAACTGTTATCTAAAATTAACGTGCTAATCATTGCGTGGGATTGTGGAAAACCCCAAGTGGCTATGGGGAAATACTGCTCCTTGCTCTGTTACTCAAATCGGGAAACTCCTCTTGGAATCTTCAGATATAAGATGTGAGGTCTACTTATCCCCAGTAGTGACGCGTGTGATCCATGGGTACGGAATGGGAGGCTGCACTGTCCTGGGGCAGGATGTTGCAGGCGATGGTGCTCTTGTGACTGGAGTTTCCCAGTTGAGCTGTGGTGCTGGCCCTGGCGGGGCTGGTGTACCTGCTCTCTGGGTGGCTCTTCTGCTGATCAGCCTCAGTGTTGCAAGCGGACTCATTCAAGGATCACTCTCTTTCAAGTCATCAAAACCATTTGGGCTTCTCGGAGAACAAAAACCAGACACTAGCCAAGGACGTATATGTGTTATTTTCACTTGTTTATTTAACTACGGCTTTGTATAGAGAACCCTGTGTAGAAAATGCATACAGTTGTTTTTTCTCTTTAATCTTACAGTGTGTTCAAGGCATCTCTTTCCTCTTTGTACCTTTGATCTCTCATTTTCTGTGTGAAATTATTAGCACTACTTATGATGCTTCTGTTCTTTGTGCGTGTCCTTACTGATGTTTTTTCGGTCTAAAGTGTTGGATCCTTTCTCTCCAAGATTCTGTGCAACTACCATGAACATTAGTAGAAGTTAATAGAAGAAAAATAGGCTTCACAAGAGCAGGGCTGACCCCGTGAGTGGGGAAAAGTGTCCATTAAGAACAGGAACTGTGGCCACGTTTTCATGCTGGTGGACACTATCAGTGTGTGAATGCTTTGTCCTACAACGCTTAGGCAGTTATCTGTCCTTTAAGATGCTATTATTTAAAATATAACCGGTGGTGAATGTAAGAATTGAGTGTTCTTCTCAAAAGCAATTGCTGGTATTAAAACAGGAAAGATCAGTAAAGGTTATTTCCTGAAAGAATAGCAAACGGTGTTAACTGTGATGAAATGTAACTTGGTGATGTCCTTTGTAAATGTGTGAATTTCTCTCTCTTTGCTTAGATTGTTCTCATTAAATAAGCTGCTAATGTGAATTGGACAGGAAATAATCAGCACATAGTAAGGAAAGCATCAAGACTTATTGAACTGAGAGGTAACTAATGGCCTATTTGCTGTGGCCAGTATTTCACTCTTTCTGTCCCTCAGAATAATAAATCTTGGTATTGACCAAAGCTCTGGCATACCGTGTGCACCATTATTGTTCCACTGTAAGAGTACTCATCTCCCTTAAATGCAGGATGGTCACAATGAGCAGGTTCTGCCTCTCTTCCTTCCTCACTCTTTCAAGCTGACTTTCTAAAGAGGAACTAAGCTGAGAAAACTAGGAAAAATATTCCCATTAATATCTAATCTGATCAGTAAACTGAGCTTTGAATATTTTATCTGCGTTCATCAGAGAGCCATGGTAGTCTTCACTGAACCCTGCTGAAGCCAGCTGCGACGCGTTCCTTTCCGTGCGCAATCTTATTAGAGTAACACTTGTTACAGAAATCAATGCTACACTCTTTCGTTAGAGAAACATGGAAAACCATAGCTTGAGAGTTTGCTGTTACTGTCTAAGCGTGAACCCTGACTTTTATTGTGCACGGCTAAACCCCGTGGTGTACTGCTGTGCTTTCTCACATACACGGGAAATACCATGTGTATGGTTTTGATTGTTTGTATTCTGACGGTACTGGGTCATGCGTCTCCCTGTCCGCGAGCCGGGTAGGCGCTCTGCAAACGTGCGCTACACATGTACTTCTCTGCAGAATCTGTATCAAAATGGGCGCTTCCTAGGAGGATGTCAGGAAGAAGGCTTTTAATCTTTCGTTAGCTATTCTGCATTGTGAAATAGCGAATACAAAATACGATCTTTTGGTTTTGTTATAAGAACGAAGAAATAAGTTTCCAAGTTCCTGTCCCTGAGAACAGGATATCTCTTCCTAACCGTAAGCTAGTGTGAATACGGAATTCACAATCACATGTTTGTTTTGAGTATTTAACATTAGCAGTCCTCTAGGGAGAGCCAGCCTTGCCAGCAGCAGTCCAAGCAGTCTGTATCATTTTTACTAAGCCATATTGCAGGGGAACACAGCTCTGATTGAGAGTCTTGTCATCTACTTTGTTTGTCTATTGGCAAGTTTCTAAATAATCTGCTAAGAAAACCTCAGATAGTAATTTAGTTTCTACTTAGACACAGACACGATTTCCTTATTGAATACCATTAATACTGTTTTCTCTCTTCTTGCCACATTTTCTTGTGTGCTACGCTTACAGTTTATTCTAAGTACTGTCATAGTCAATCCTGGTATCCAGGCTATAATGAAAGGGTTGACTAAATTTTTAAGTGTTAGACACAGTTATGGTGAAATTGCCTTTTTTCTTTTTTTTTTTTTTTTTTTT
>VUYV01000056.1:2406705-2530295 GCA_008711295.1 Anarhynchus alexandrinus | reverse complement strand
GATCTTTGATTGTTTTTTGTGACTTAAATATATTAAAGCAAATCTCTGATTTTTTTGAACACTGATTTTTTTTCTTTACTGTTTTTGAGTAGGTAGACCATTGGCAGATGAACAGCTTTGAGAAGCTTGAATGTAAGAATTGCAAAGAACCAAACATTCCCTCAACTTTCATTCTTTTATGAAGTTTTTCCCTACCACAGCACAAAAGTATAAAATAACTGCAACAGATGCTAGATGAAATCTTCAGGGCTTCAGATACAGTTGTTCCAATACTACATCAAAGTATTTTTACTTTGCACTACTCTGCATATCTATGCTGCGCTGAGGAAGCACAAAGAGCTGCTTTTGCTGGGGAGGGGAGCCTCTCACTTCTTTAGACGTACTCTGCTTTTTGTTGCATTTTCTTTCAGTGTGAACACTGGGACATTTGTAGGAAACCTCTGGAATCGCAACAACCAGCGCACTGTTTCCTAAAACTGAAAGTGTGCTGAAGAGCAGCAAAAAGTTGTCGGGAAACAGTATAAAATATTTCAAGCTCTTCTTTAGACATAAAAACATGTGAAACCTCTATATTTTAAGCACACAAAAGAAAGATGGAGTATTTAGGTAGCAGCTGTGATACAAGCTCAGTAAATGGACTGGAGAATACACAGAAGGTTGGAGTCTGCTCTTGCCTTGAGGTTCTTGAATGATTGCAGCAATACATTGAACTTCCAATTTTGATTTCATATGTAACTGCATGCATGTAGG
The DNA here is from genome assembly GCA_008711295.1 of Anarhynchus alexandrinus. Classification (NCBI taxonomy): domain Eukaryota; kingdom Metazoa; phylum Chordata; class Aves; order Charadriiformes; family Charadriidae; genus Anarhynchus; species Anarhynchus alexandrinus. The sequence goes on along the minus strand of VUYV01000056.1, from coordinate 2,529,545 downwards.
AGAATAACAATGGGGAATAAAGGTTGCGAACAGCAAGGATACCGCAGTGAGAAACAAAGCAAGCAGGGAAGCTCTGAACAGCCTTGTAGTGTGTGGATAAAACAAAAAAAAAGTATCTTGGCACAAACATTATTGCAATAGCCCAAGCACGAAATAATCAAGAAATGAATCAGAATTCTAGTTGTGGGATATGAGTGGAGCCTTTGTATGAAAGGGCTGAGCAAGGCCAGTACTGCAGTTGATGCAGTAGATGTAGAATTACTTCTATTATTTTTGAGATGTCAGATGGCTGCTTTGTGTCATTCCAGTCGCCATTTAGACGATAATACTCTTCAGTATCTCTGCCCCAGGAATTGCCCCATCTCTCCCCTTTCCCAGAAAGCGTCTCCAACTTGCGGAATGTGGCATTGAAGTCTTGTGGTGTTTAATCATTATCATCCTCGAAAAAGCAGCCCCTGCCTGCAAGAGGGGTCCATCTCCCCTGCTGGGCTCCCTTGCGAAGGGCAGAGTGAGCAGCTGAGGGCAGGGCATTCCCACCCAGCCCGGTGCCGCGGGTGGGCAGAGGTGCCATGCCTTTCTTCTATGTTGAACGTCACGTGCCTGTTAGAGAAAGGTAGAATTAAGAGGAGTGCCATCTATGGATGTTCTGAGGTGTCCTTCGGTACTGCAGTATGAGGGCTTAGCAGTTGAGGGAGTTCTTTTTTCTTTTAATATCTCCGAGGTAGATGTGTTTACATGGTGGGAAGTGGAGGACAGGGCAGTTTAAGTAACTTCTTTGATAGACCCCATGTGGCATACAGCAGAGTTGGAAATTCATCCCGAGTCCCAGTGCTGTGCAGTGTTTCTTAGGCCACACATCCAACCTTATCAAATGCTAATTGATGAGATCTTGGTTGCCTTGGAGACTGCCTCTTCTTGGGGAAGACCCTGTCAATACCACAGGTGTTGTGAAGCTCCTGAGCTAACAGGAGGCCTTCCTGGAGGTGATCCAGCTCTGGAACGTAATTCTTCCCTCAGCAGCAAACTGAACTTCTCCTTGTGCTGGCGGCTTTGTTGAAGCTCTCGGTCTGTTTGGTGCTCTCAGTTTTTTTCAGTGGGGTTGGGACAATGTTGGGCTTGAGTAAGAAGACGTTCTTTTTCTACTCAGTACATTGGACATTTGGCTCTAAATTGCAAACTTTCTTATTAAAGACTGCATGTGCCCAAAAAGTTGGATGGGCACACTTTTAACCATCAAATTAAATAAATATGAAATCCTGCAATGGAGTGCAGAGCTGTGCATATAAATTACATCTTTAAACAGCAGTTGAATGATTTTTCTGGAAATGTTTTTAACTCTCCTCTGAACTCTTAAGGGTCATCTCTGTAGCCTTCCTATCTGAGGGAGGCTATTGGCACTGGCATGATTTATTGAAGAGGTATGTTGCTCTGCAGTATAAAAGTAATGTCAAGCCTTACTGAGAACCCGAGTATCAAGTTTATGGTTTTGTAGAGCTGGGAAAGCAAGTGGGTTTAATTCAATTGAACCCTGAATGAATGTTTCTGAAGTATGTGTTCTCACCCACTCCTATCTCTTAGCGCTGCCCAGTTGTGAGGTGAGTGGGACTGTGGGCTGATAATGTTTTCAGGACAGTTAGCGCGATGACTGATTTCATGCATGAAGATTTAGGAGCTCTCTGTATGTCTCTGTTGCAGAGATGAAGATTGCAACTTGAACTGGCATAGTAAGGACGGGTGGGCATCGCTGACTCGTGGAGTCCTTAAGGTTGAACCCTCAGTAGGGTGAGATACCTTTGAGATGTGAAACTGCTTTAAAAATACCTAAGTGGACTGACTTGATCAGTGAGCAGCTCTTCCGCCAAAGGAGTCTTTGCTGCCATGAGTATTAGGCCTTCTGTCTTTCTCCATCTCAACGAAAATTCTGCCTGTTGTGTTCCAAGCAGTCCTGCTGAGTTTAGCCTAAGCCAGTCTGTTCTACCCGTGGCTGAAGTAAACCCTCCCCTACCTTTCTCTTTGAATGCACTCTTACTTCATGCGTGTTTGCCCCGCGCTGCTATAGGATTACCGCCTTGCAGGCACGTACGCAGAGCCATACCTCCCCTAGCATAGCTGCTCTAAGGTAAGGTCGTGCTGTGATCGGAGTTGTGAAGACCAGGAGGGCACAGGGGGGCTGGGGGCCGTGTCTCAGGTTGCCCGAGCGTGGCTGAGCAGAGGGCTGAACTGGGCTCTCTGGAGCTGGCCCGTACTGCTTCTCTTCCCTTGCTGTAATTAGAGCATTCAGGCCAACGTCGAAGTTGTCCAGCTGCCAGGAAGCTCAGGAGGAGCTGTTTCACATGGGGTTCTTTATTTCTGACTCGCTTCCCAGACTTTCTCAACTGTCTTAGTGTATAAATTTCCTCGGAAACCAACAAAAGAGGAAACAACCCTGCAATTGAATGCCTGAAGGTGATCAGTATTGGCATGTAGACTGCAGTTTCTGTTGCTTTTCCTATGTGGAATAGTAAAACAAATGTCTCCTGTCTGCTTCCCAACTCGCCCGTAATACACTCACAGTTAGAGCTGAGGTGATGAAGGTCCCTTAAACACTCTTGATCACCTGCTTTTGTACCGTGCTGGATCAGGACCTCACAGAGCTCCTCTGCTGTATTTCACACCATCTGGTCCTTGAGCACTGGGGTCAATCCCGCGTGCCGAGCTCCCGTACGAACAAACCGGTAAGTGGACGCGCTCAGAATGAAGAATTGAATGTTGCATGATTTGCTTTGCGTTTGTGTGAAGGTATTTCTCAAGTAGAGAAATAAGATTTACCCTGAGGTAACGACGGCAGTAACGTCACGGAGAGCTTAGATCACTTCACATTCAGTTTTACATGCTGTCTTTCGCTCCCGAGGTGTGGTGGTGCGTCTCAGGCTGCTGCTGAAGCCTTCTGGCCCCTTGGGGTATGAAAAGCCATTTTACATGCCAGATGCTAGTCTGCTCCTAACCAGAGGTGACGTGAACTTTTCAGATGGATTCCAACTCGGAAGCTTCTGCAGATCATGTTTTTAATTTATATTTCTGTTGCTGGAGACTTGCAATTGAGACACTTATCTGCATGACACAGTATTATCACATGCTGATCTCTGAGGAAGGGCGTTCGCCACATGAAGATAAGTTTGCAGAGAGAATTGGATGTGACTTCTGTAAAGAAGGGTTTGGTGTATGTAGTTCGGTTACTGTTTGTATTGCATAAGGGCTCCCCAGATGTCTGCAGGACTTAATTGCTCTCAGTGCAAACACAGAAGAGTTACCTCTACCCTAAAATTTGTACAAGCCATCTGAGAGATGGCTTGGTTTTAAATGCATGAATGGCTGAAGCCGGGTGTAATGAGGTGAGGACTGTGAGCTGGAGAAGGTACTGAGAGCCTTCCCTTTCTCTGCTGTTAAAAAAAAAAAAACAGAACAGCATAGCTCTATGGGCAGCGAAGTGCTTCAGATTGCTGTGAAAAGTCTCCAATGCCTAAGAAGCTTTGAGCTTCTTTCGTGGCCTTCAGTAGTGCTTCCTGCCACTGTTCCCCGTGTTGATGCTTGCGCTTCACAAAACTGGTGGCTGTGCTGTGTCTGTGAGATCACCCACTTAGAATCATAGAATGGTTTAGGTTGGAAAGGACCTTGAAGATCATCGAGTTCCAACCCCCCTGCCATAGGCAGGGACACCTCCCACCAGACCAGGTTGCCCAAGGCCACCTCCAGCCTGGCCTTGAACACCTCCAGGGATGGGGCCTCAACAACCTCTCTGGGCAACCTGTGCCAGTGCCTCACCACCCTCACAGTGAAAAACTTCTTCCTAATGTTCAATCTAAACCTGCCCTCTTCCAGTTTGAAGCCATTCCCCCTCGTCCTATCACTCCATGCCCCAGTAAAAAGTCCTTCCCCAGCTCTCCTGTAGCCCCTTTAGGGACTGGAAGGCCACAATAAGATCTCATCGGAGCCGAGCCTTCTCCGGGGATTTTCTTCTTCTCTCGGATTTGGTCAGAGTTAGCCAGCAGGTTCAGAAGTGGTGGGGGAGGGAAGGGGAAGTGGTAGAGTAGATGCAATAGAAGGCTCAAATGCATAAGCCTGTTTCCTTGGGAAACTGGGCTAATCCACTGTGGGCCCCTGGTCGAAATTGCAAGCTCTCACGAGTAGCTGCTCAGAGTACGTGCCAGTTAAGTCCTGCTTCTGCGAGGAAGTCCCTGCAATTTTGGCAGTTGGGTTCTTAAGACCGGAGAACGTCTGGGTCATTCAAGTGATCAAAATATTCATCACAGTTCTGTCCGGCTGTGCTAAGTGAGGTATAACTGTTCAGAGGAAACAGTCCAGGTCCCTGCAACCTTTCCGTCTGAGGCCATCCGTGGTCTCGATCGTTACGTGCCAATGAAAGAGGTCTGCACAGAATCCCTTGGAATAGCACGTGGTAGACAACCATCTGTTTGGCATTAACAGAAGACCTTAAATTAGGGAAGGTGGTTGTGGTGTGGTTCCTGGACACATGATTCAACATTGCATCTTAGGATTTGTGTACGAACTGGAGCGCGGAGCACAGTAAACGTTTTCAGCTTTTTTCCCCAAAGTACTATTGGAAACTGTAATAAAAAGTAACTGCTGGGAAAGTAGTTTTGCTGAGTTATGCTATTTTTGAAAATGCATAATACTCCATAGGCTTTTAAGTGATACTGGGCATATTTAACATTCTTTGATGTTAATTTCCTGGCATATGGACATCTCAACTTATTAAAATAAATAAGTACTTTCAAATTTAATGAAATGATGGAGGAAATGGCCTTTTTTCACATTCACGTCCGCTTCGCTGGATAATTTAATGTTTTAAAATGTAAGTTCATATTAAAGTTTAAAATTCAAGTATTGGTTTTTGAAATTCTGTAATAAAAAGGTTTTGCTGTAGGAGAGATGTATGAATTAGTGCGCATGATAACACGATTAACAAAGTCTAGCTGGTGATTTCTTCTGTACAAAATGCTAGCTGGAAATCCTCCCGCTAGGACCTGCAGCGGCGGTCTGGTGGTGGGATCTTCTGGTAGTGGTAACTGTTCCCTTCCTGGGGCGTTACCCTGGAGCCCGTCAGACTGGCCCATTGCCCGTATTCCAGAGTGAAGGTACATCTCTGGAAAGGGTCTCCTACATCGTTCACCTTCTCCCCCCACATCTTACTGCCTCTTGGACCTTACGCTGTAAGTTTGTTGGGGCAGAGACGGTTGGTTGTTTATGTTGGCTACCAGCAAGATCTTTCTATCTTCTTTTATACTAGATGTGTTTGCTTCCAAGGTCTTTGCATCTAGTGCGAAGGATTTCTTTATAGCCTTAGGTGTTGCTGTGTTATTAGTACGTATAGGAAATGCACTTTGGTCCTCTCTTCTGTGCTGAGGGAGAGTGGAGGAGAAGTAATGCTCGATTTAATTGACTGGATATAAATATTTGAGTCCTAAATATTTAATGAAAATCATTGTGTTTGAATGTAGGGATGTGCAGATGATGGAAGTTTGCTGTGTATCTTGCATTTCTTGAGAGACTGCTTACGTGCTGTGTTTGAAGCCAAGGATGGCTTTATTTCATTTCAAGGCAGACTAGAAACTGAAGAACTTATTTTCAGGGAGAAAAATGGCAAGGGACCCAAATGAAAAACCTACTCAGCTGAAGCAGAGGTGACAAAGTTCACTGTGATTATATTGATTTTAAATTACTGTGTAGAGCTGGGACTAGCCTATGTCTAGTTCTGCTCGTGATGAGAAGAAAGGAAGAAGGCATGAATACTCCTCGCTCCTCTGCTTCTAAATATTTTGTCACCAGTATGATAACCGAGAGCGGTTTCGGCCTCCTGACATTCCCGACATGCAAAAGCAAGGGCGCTCTGGCACCCTCAGCGGAGCTGCAAGGGGATGAGAGGCGCAGTGAGGCTGAAATGTGTTTTTCCCTCTGCAGCCTACCCCTGCGCGCTGGCTGCCCGAGCCGCGACGCACGCGGTGCCTGTTCAGTGGGTACCAGATGCCTCCGGTCTGTGCGTGCCCCCAGCTCGACGAGGGATGGCATTAACAGGAAACAGAGCATGTCTGAGTTTGATGCGCTTTTGGTGAAAAGGACTACAACTGTGCCTGTACCACAAATTATAACTAAGCTGGAATTAATAGCAATTAACAGCACCGATATTCATTTAGTAGAAGTTTTACAGAGAAGTCATTACTGTTTAACTTTATGTAGTTTGCGTTTGTTTCGCTGTCAATGAGAAAATTATTCAGTCAATAAGAGTTAATGTTTTATTTCAGACCAGTCTTATCTATTTTAGTATCTAGTGTGCCTTTTGGGAACGAGAACCGAGAGCAAATAAAGCTAATTGTAATAGAAATTTGATATGTTATTGTAATGAAACTCTTAGTTGCCGCATGACTGAAAGAGCACAGAAAAATGTCTTGTACCTGCGCTAAATCCAGCAAAGTTGTGATGGGAGATGTTGTGTCTCCTTGTTTGGTGTGATGGAGAGAATGCCTGAGGCACTTGGGTAGGGAAGATGACTATTTCTGTTTCTTCCCCATGGTTTTTCAGCAATCTGACATAGTGTGCGTGCCTGGACCTATGCCAAGCAGGGATGCAGCCTCCAAGTGAGACTTTATTACTACAGTCCGAGATGATTCATTCTGTACCAGACTGCATGGGCCTGATTAGCCCAGAACACAGCAATAATGCTGTTTTAAAGATCTTTAGTGCATCCATTACTTCTGCTTCCAGTGTGCTTCTTCACAAGGAAAATATTTGTTTCTTACCGTGAAATCTTCAGGTAGACTCTGGCCATAAAAACTACACGGAGCTCGCAGTGCCTTTTGCGTTTGTTATGCTGAACTTTGATTTCATTGAGGGAATGTCTTACGATATCCTTACTTGTAGCACTTTCGTAAGGCCAGAGGTTATTGCCCCCTTCCCATCACTGTAAGGGAGTAAAGAAAACCATTATCTGTCTTGGGCCATCTAGAGGACTGAGAAAGCTGAGGCTATAGAATCGAAATCGGGGATTGTAGATGCACTTCATCTCTTTCAAGACGCAGGCTACTTCTGTACGTGGTGGCACACTCCTCTGTTCCACCAGGGTGGCGGGTGCTTCGTGTATTTTCTAACCATCAGCGAGGCCGTCGCTAGCTGGAGCGGGAACCGTCGCTCTCGCAGCACAGTATTCTCGAAGGTGCAGAGCAGGCGGGAGGGTGCTGCCTGCCTGTTAGTGCTGGGTCTGGGATAGCGGGAAGAGTTGGGGGGGTTCTGCAGGCAGAGCAGGACTGCTTTTGCATTCACAACTCTCTTAGGGGTTTTTTGGTAAGATGTTGTAATAGCTTTGGGGTGTGTTTGTTGGTGGTTTGTTTTTTTTTTTGTTTTCAACTTAAAGCTCGAAAATACTTCGTAGCTCCCTTGTAGAAGTGCGGGTTAGAATAATCTATCCATATTTTGCAAATCACTGAACTTTAATACCTTTATGTAAAAGCATTTTTTGGGTGCTGATTGGCTCTTAGAAACTCTCTGTTCGTTAAATCACTCTTGAGGTTTTGCGTAGTTCAGGTCTTTAAAAAACAAATAATAATAATAATAAAAAATCCCCAAGCGTCCTATTGTCCTTGGAAAAGCCTTGTACCCTTATCAACATCCTCTGGCTTGTCTGGGGAAAGCAAATACACCCCCTCGTGCCAATGGCCATATACGGGCACAGTGTCATATTATTTCTGGAGGATCATGACTTCTGTGACCCCTTGCAGTGGAGCGTTTGCATGAATAAATAATATGATAATGTGCTGCTGGCTGAATTTACCCGTACTGGGAGAGCAGTGGCGGTGAGAAGCAGGGAGCTCCCATCCTGACACTTGCACTTGTGAAAAGAAGCAAGAAAAATCGGGTGTGGGGGTCCTTCCTCTGTAGAACATGCGCGGTCCAAGTGTCACCTGCGTAACCCCATCAGAAGGCCCCTGTCCTAATCAGAGGTTTCCCGTCCGGCGGAGAGACAGGTCAGCCCTCAGACGAGCCTCCTGCGCCTCATTGATGTCTCTCGGGATGAGGGTGCGTGGCAGAGTCAGCGGAGGTGACCTCTCTTTCCCAGCACGTGGCAGTTCTGCTTTCTGCTGCTTTTTAGCCTCGGTCAGACTTCAGCTGGAGGTGATAGGCTTGGGTCTCATTAGCTCTTCTTGTCGATGCTCCGTCTCCTTGCCTCCGCGCATCTTTCTTCCTTGAATATCCGTAACAAGGCAGCGATCCCCAGCCAGCTGCACTGCTCGCGCTCTCCTGCAAACACTCTTTTGAATAATTGTGCCCTTTCTCCCCAAGAGCGGCTTTCACAAAGGGATATGCTGCTGACTTTGTAGGCACTACATCCCATTATCTTGATGCAAAGACATTGTCTCCCTAAATGAAGGGCAAATTATTCTTAATCAATGAAACGACAAATGCCATTCCTGTATGGTTTTAAACCAAAGTACTGGAAAGAATGTGAGAGCGTCCTGCCAGCCAGTGCCGCCGAGAGGGGTTTCTCCGGCGAGCTGCCTTCCCGGAGGCTGACAGGGAAAGCTTTACTTCTTAAACAAAATCAGTTCCAAAAAGTCAGGTTTTGGCTCCCTGGAAGCCTATATTTTTTGCAGCCACCTGTCCCGTCCGCTCCCTGGTGTGATTTAAACCTGCGCAGGCTGCCAGCGTGTGCTGGGAGAGATTGCTCTGCGGTAGGCTGGGCTGTGGGAGCGGGGCGAGATGTGCTCCAGGAGGATTTCACTCCCTCCGCTATGGGGAGGTGGGCAAAGACCCAAACCCCTGAGTCGCAACTTGGCATGGCTCATATCAAACTGTTAGGCTGTAGACTTAACCGGCACAGATTGAACTGTCAGAAACTGGGTCCGTCTTCACTTACAAAAAGGACAGATAGAGGAAGAAGCATCTCCCACAGGCAACTTCTGTAAGTGGCATTTTATTACATACAGACCTCCAGGACAATCAGACAAGGATTTTGATTTATGAGATAACGGTTACATTTGAAATACTGAAGAGAGGATTCCAGAAAAGGTTCCTGTTAGATTAATTAGTGTTGATAGAATTGACACAGGTAGAACGTAACATTGCCACAGTGGATGGAAGTCGCCAGCCAGTGAACGCACGGTTGTTTAGTCTTGTGCTTACCTTATCTCCTTTTTTGTTGTATAGGTGACTCATGTATGAATGTGAAATTAGGTTTTTTGTGTTTAATGCTCTGATAAAGAACTAAATATTGACTTTTTTTATATTGGAAATGCATTATAAATTAATTTGAATGAAGTTCCTCCTTCGATAGTCAGTTTCTCTCCTACTATTCAATGATCCTTGTTGTTGCTGGTTTTACTTAATATGGATATTAAAGCAAAGCCAATTGATGGAAAGGAGAAATATGTATTCCACAGCACTAAAATAGATTGAGAGTTTTGTCTTCAATGGCTTAAGAAGGCGCTTTCAAGACCTTTACGGTATGAGTAAGTTCTGCAGACTTAAAGCTTTTTTGCTTATTTAATCCAAAATGATACCAGTATCTCCTACAGAAATTGATAATACAGAGAAAGTGTAGGACTTCATTTTCAGGGAGATGAATTTGGATGAATAAACGCTACTGGAAGGGAGAATTTAGGAGAAATCTTAATAGAAATCTCCAATTAGTTGAATGGCTGGTTATCTGTGACAAGACATAATATTTACTAGACACTGGAAGCTGCATGAGTACTTGCAAAGAAAAAGGTAAAATAAGATTAAAGTTTGTGTACTGTGTGTTGTAAAACGGGGGCAATCTTCGCAAGGCTTTATGGCTTAAATAAGTTTTTGGGAAAATATTGGGAGAAAGGTGTTAGTGGAGCGTAATATTATGAAAATGACAGTGTTTGGGTACCTTGTTAAAGCCTTTGTCCAAGAGCCATTTTTGTACCTGTGGCTCTAACATGCTAAGCACGGCCCGCGGAACGGGGATCTACGTTTTTGTTAGTAAAGGCAGCTCTGTGAAAATAAGGAGGAAGAAAATATATCCCTTTCAGTGCATAAATAAAAACAAGTTGAACCAAACTGAAAGCTGCCTGGCCGATGGTAGGAAGTGTGGCCACTAAACTCCTTTCATCAGATACTGCAAGTTTAAAAAAAGATGATAATGAAATCCCACAGGAAGTCATTTTATGAAGATTGCAGATTCTATTCTTAGTCCTAAAGGTGGCTTGAGTCTTTCATTGATTATCGTGGGTGTGAGGATCAGGCAAAATGGCATTAGCTCGTCGGTAATTGCAGAGGGAATTTTGTTATGTAAAATGTCTATATGTGGCTGAAAACGTAAAAGAAAATAACCAACGTAGCTCTTGAAACTGAGTGCTACATGTGAAATACGGTTCTTTACCCATCATTGACAGTTTCCCAGGTAATCTGCAAAACATCTGTCAGTCCTCAAGCAGTGACATTTCCTCCTGTTGATGTTGTAGTGCAAGGTTAATTTGGGGGTTCATCACCTCTTCCGAAGCCAGCTCATACCGGAGGGAAGCACGTGCCCGGGCGTAGCACGTAGCCCTGCTTTTGCATCTTGGGTTTTGTTTTTCAGTGGGAGGTGGAGACCTGTGGTGATGTGTGTTCTACAGTCTTGATGATAATATTTTCACCTGATGAAAATAGAGGACATCCAGACTTTCTGAAGCACCGTGGCAGGGCTGGGAACTCAAGCAGCACAGGAGCGTCCAACACGAGTAAACGGAACGCTGTCAGGGCAGAGGTGTGAGATAAAGGGCCCCTGCAAGGAAACGGGGGGATGCAGGTGAACCAGAACTGCATCTTCTTTTCCTGTATTTGGCTGATTTCCCAGATGAATTGTGACTGTTCCTATTCCACATAGCAGCTGGGAAGTGTCCTGGGAGATAGTCCTGCAAAGGCCTCAAGTGCACAGTCTGTACCGTTGCATCTGCTGTAGAAACCCAGAGAGGGAGGGGAAGGGGACGACATTTTCTTGGGTTTGTTGTTGTTATTTTTTTTCCCCCTTGTCTGGAGTAGTCAGAGAAGAAAATAAGAGGCTGTTGACTTGGTGGCCAATGACTAATCATCACCTGTTGCTCCACAAGAGCTGAACAGGGGATTAGCATCCCCTGGGCTCCCCCTGCTACGCGTGCCCTCAATCTGAATTTTTTTCAAACCCTGTTTGCGATGAAAATGCAACAGTCTGACATGAATGAACACTGATATAGATCTGTCTAAGCTCCTTTCTCACTTCAAACTCAGTGATAGTTAAGACAGGATTATAAAGCAGCAAGAAAATTCGGCTCAGAAGTCTTGAAATCAAAGCAGTTCGGTAAAACTAAGGTCTTCTCAAACCTTTGTGCCAATTAACATTGGGCTGTGACAGCACAGTCTCTCTTTTTTTTTTTTTACCTCATAAAAATGCTAACTTGTGGGTGGATTTAAGTAGGGGGAACCTATAAGACTTTCTTTTGATTAGCTTTCCCCAGGCGTTACGTCAGATCAAGCCATGCTTGACAGTTGGATTTTTATCACTTCAAAGAATAAAATATTTAGCATGATACAGAGATTAGATGCCCGTGCTGATGCTGTTAACTGTGCTGAGGACACCTTTTTTTCAGCCAAATACATGTCTCAGGGGAGGTGTTTCTTGCTACAGAACAGAAGCATTTAAATTTGGAAAAATGTCTACGTATTTTGGTTCATATCCTACTTATATAGAATAAATTTGTGAGCGCAAATTTTGTGGTCACTTAAGCAATCATGAAATTTAATTTATATCAATAATTCTGTAAAACTATTCGTGTGAATTACACTGCATATATGCTCTTAATAATGTCAGGGCACTAACATCCAATTGTGCACGAAATAAATAAGAATACTCTTGTAATCTTCAAGCTTGCTTAAAAATTATTGTTTCAACCCAAGTAACGTCATTACCGATACAGTAGGTGTTTTTACAGTGGACCTTTTCCATTTTAAAATTCAATTAAAACACTACATAGCATAATTTATTTTTTTTTAATTGTATTATTTCCGGGAAGTAATAATAATTGGCTGCTCTTACAAAATGTGGTTGCTTTAAAGAAAAAGAAAATCAAGTTACAATATTTTCCCACTACCAAGGATCCTCTGAGAGTACTGATGCTACAATATACAGAGTGCTCACCATGCACAGCTGAAATTTGGTCAGCCAACTCCACAGTGAAATGAAACAACCGTCTAACAACACTTAAGAACAGCACAAAACAGATCAGTACGTGAAGTGAAGAATATTAAACTTCACTAAAAGTTTTAGGTGGACAGAATGTCATTACTAAAATTGAAATTGTCAGGCTCCTGGGATTAATATCCCTGTTCTTACAAAAATTGCTGTAACGTCAATGACCACAAGTAGTCACGACCTCGGTTCTATTTGGAGAGCTTTTAAAGGTCTCCTACTAACCTTAAAAGCCCAATTTCCAACGTTTTAGATAAGCCCATTATTGCAAAGATAGGGACACGGACAGATCCATACTGGAGCAATGATTAGGTGCCTTAGTTCAAGGTTACATCTCCCGCCGTGGTCAGTGGTTAGTGCTTGTGAATTTTTCATTATATAGAAGTAACGCTACCTGTACAGGCTTTGAGTCGCCTCTGAGTGCTGCTGCTTTGTGCCGTGGTGAGGCTGCCGGAGGAGTCAGAGTTTGCAGAGGGAAGGAGCTGTTGCCATGGGAATTTTGAAAGCTGTCGTTGTTTCGCCCTTTGCTGGCAATTGTGGAGAAACGTGACTCGCGGGAGCAAATTCTTCCTGGGTGTAACTCTGCTCGGCCACCCCAAAACGCCTGGCAGGTACAGACTGGGATAGCTGAAAAGGTGGATGAGAAGGGGAAGGCTTGATTTATTTATTTTTTTTTAAATTTTCTTCCCGTGCCCCAACCCAAATCACTGGCAGAGTTTGCAAGAAGCTGGGCTGGTTTGGAAATTCATGACTCCTGGGGTTATTAGGGCATCTTATTCTTTTCCCAGGGCTTGTGCTTCTCCAGCAGTCTCCAGGAGGAGGTTTTCAAAGGAGTTCTCTATTACTGTAGAAAATGGTTGTGAAAATGAAAAAGTCTTTCGTAAAGGTCAGCCTGAGCGGGGTGCTGAATTGACATTTATGCCTTTCAGAAGTTCCTCTGAGTTGTTGCTTTGTTATGCGTGATGGAGAAACTTACTTGCAGGGCACTAAGTAATTCTGGTTTATTGTTTTGTTTACTTGTCTTTTTTTTTTTGGTCTTTTTTTTTTTTTTNTTTTTTTTTTTTTTTGTTATAGCACCTGTTTGATACCTCTCTGGGCAATAGTATTACGGCTAGCCACTCTTGTGGTTCAAACCCAGATTTTCCTGGCAAAATTCTCCTTCAGTCTGACACTTCACAAGCTTTTTCCAAGCCAGAGATGAATGAATACTCTTGGAAAGTCTGCTAAGATTCTTTAGCCTGCTATTTTCTGTGCTGTCTAAGAATTTAATCCAATAACCATTTCTAGTGGCTGTGTCAGGCTTTTGGATCAGACCCAAAACATGCCAAGAAAAAAATCCCAAACAGTTTAGATGTTTATGAGAAACTTACTTCCTTGGCAGCAGAATATTGCAGATAAATCTGGGTCTATTCCCCTAATTTTGTGTGTGCCCCTGTGCTCAGAAGAGGTAGGAGGAGAAGACTACTTTTTTCTTCTCTGCCTGTCACCTCTCGTTTCCTAAGGAAGTAATGGTTTGACTTCATATTGTTCCTTCCTCTGTGCTCCCACTTTTCACTTCTTTCCTTTCCCAGTTTGCTCACTGGCGCTGAATGTATAACGTTGTGACGCATGGAAGCGATTCCCCAGTTATTTTTATTTAAAGCCTGAGAGCTTCTTGCAGATCTTTATGAACCTTTTGTCATCAGACTGCAAACGGACGTCCCCACAGGCTGTTCGCTGGGTGTCCGACACCTGCCCCTTGTCCCATTGCCTGTGACTTTGTGGCTGGATGGAAGTTTTGGGGTTGCTGCCAACGCGTCCTGCAACTGCATACAGAAACCAAAAGAGATCTGAATTTGTGTTTCCTCATTCTGCTGCCTCTTTCTTGATCTACAGAGCATTGGTGGGCGATGAAATAAAGCAGGTGAAGAGCCTTATCTTACATGAATCTGTGAGAAAAGGTAGAGCTCTGCTTGTGAAAGCATCAGCTGAGATATCCACCTTCAGACCACACGCACACAGGTGAAGAAATCGGTGCCTGATCTGCTAATTTTATTCATGTACTTCCTCCTTGCCCATTTACTTTCCCCCCGAGCAAAGGATGACTTCTTCATCGAGGGCTGTTTTTCCTCAGTTATCAGAGCACAAAATAAAGCAGCTGTTTATACCGATTTCTTTCGTTCTGTAAGGATCATTTAGTATGCAGGAGACCAAAACCTTCATATGCACCACAAGAAATCATGTGAGTCTAATGATGCCATTTAACAGACAGTGTTTTTCTTGGCATAAATTAAGACCCCTTAGAAAAAGGTTATAAAAATTGGAAGAAGCTGTGTTGTCTGAGGAGGATGCTGAAAAAGAGAGGAGTGGATTGAGGAAGACAGTTTTGTAGTTTTAAGAGCTGATAAATCTTCAGCTGAGAAGTTTTTGTTGCCAAACACTGAAGTTCAAGAATTGAACAAGAATTCAAGAATTGTTTTCTGAGTTGAGATGAAGTTCCTGGGCTTCTGGAAAGGCGTTAAGTAGAAGAGTTAATTTTTTTAGCCTAGACTCCTGTAATTCTAGTTGACTTTTGACTTTTGAGAGAAGACATCGCAGAGGAGACAGTGTCTCAATTAAAAGGGCTCTTCAGAAAGCAGCCAGGAAGAATTCATATTTCTAATATAGACATGCAAAATATATGCTAAACAGGTTGATTAAAATGGCCACCCACCTAAACCTGACAACCAGAGCTCTGTCGTGCCTAAAGCCTGAATTCCTAAAGGGAAATCCCCCTCTCGAGTTCGTGTTCTCTCTTTTTATAATTAAACTAGAGTGACATTTCCATAGGTTTCGGTTCCCTTTTTCACTAGGATTTCGTAAGGTTTCCTGTTGGGATCGTGTGTGGTACCTTCCTTACAAGGCAATCCTGAAAAATCTATTTTCTTCTGCTGTTATTCAGAACCAAGTCAGACTGATTGACTGATTTGTTTTTAATAGTAGCATCCCAGAATCCCACTGCCTATCGTTCTTGCCTCAATTAGCGCTCTGTTAACCAGGGGGTGCTGTAACTTTCAGTGTGTCTTCAGAACTTGGGAAAAAAAGATAATTGTTAACCTAGATGCCAATAGGTCTGTAGTGCAGACTTGTTTAGAGCTCCAAGGTTTCAGCAGTAATCGATTTGATAAAATAATGGCTTCTGTTCCCATGTGAATATATTTCTGTCTTTTCAGGCACTGTTTGTTGAATGGAGGGAAATGGCCATCAGATCTGTGGCCCTCAGTAGAAAGCTGCTGAAAGCAGTTGTGGCTTGGTCCCTGTAACGTGCATCTTTGATGCAAGTCCTTTTGATTTTGGAAGTGGAAGAGAAACAAAAATTTTGTGTCATTCTGTCAGTCCTGTTCTGATGCTCGTCAGGACATTTTTGCGCCACACCTTCCGAGCCAATCGCTTGCGTTTTGCATGATTTTTTTTAGCTAGGCTTTCACTGCTTACACTTTTGATGGACGTAGGTGCTGACTGTTTTAAGCGTGTTTAGAAAAACTGGCAAAAAAAATCTCTCTAATTGGCATCTAAACGTTGGTGCAAATCTCCCGCGCAGCCTTTAGGGACGTCCGCGTGCTGCGGCGGCAGCCTGCCGTTATTGAACAATTAGCGTTATTGAACAATTAGCGTCAGTGGCCTGCACAGGTGGGAGGGCCTGAGAAGCCAAGGGGGGGGTAGCTGTGTTCAAGTGCTATATTGGCACATCCCTCTGCATTAAGCGGTGATGCTGCTGCTCCTTTCCTCTTTAACTCTTCCGTTGCCGACAACAGAGTTGAATTTCTCCCTGCTGCTTGTTTGCAAGCAGTGGGTGGTGTTCTGAGGGAGACCTTACGTTGGTTTGGCTTTTTCATTTTAAATTCGTGCACCGGAGTTCAGACGGATAAAATAGCCACTTCTAGCTAAATGCCAGGAGAGCGTTATCAGTTTCTGTAAGAAACAACTTCTCTGCCTTTTAATTTGACCTAGGGGAAAAGCGTGTGCTTAGAGACACGTTACCGGGTTGGGAGCTTGCTAGGAGACTTGAGGGCAGCAAACTGAGGAAGAAGGCTCTTCTCAGCTCCTTCATCCTCCCTCTGTTTGCCAGTAATGTGTTTGGAAAAAGTTACATTTAACCTTTTCCCTTTGCCCTTTTCTTAATCTGGTTTGTTCTTTCATCTGGGACTGGCAACTGAGAACAGAGCATATCTGCACATTAAAGATGTCTCAGTGAGGAGCAGGGAGTGGTGATGGGAATGGAGATCTCTGGCAGAACAGCAGAGCTTTCTGATCCACAGGCAGGTGTGGGGCAGGAAGAACAAGAACCAGTCACACACCTGACACTTCTCTCTTCTTGACTACTCGGGGTCAAACCGTGACCGCAGGCTACTGAGTCCTTCCAGATTTTTAACAGCACAAACATATTTTTACAAATTCTACTAATATATCATAGGGTTTTTTTTGCTTAAACATTGTCAGGAAAACTTACCATCATAGTGTCGATTTCTGTGATGTGATAGAGAAGAGTTTAATAGTTTGAAAATGAATGAATTTAAAATTAGATAGTTGAAGGTCAGAACCCTATAGTGATAACTCAGCTAATGTAATATTCATACCTGGGTCTAAAGTAGTGCTGTATATCAATATGTTGTCCCCGCCTGCCGTCATTATATAGGGTAGAAATGCATTTGTGCACTGACAAATATGTAAGGGAGAAAGAGACAGGGTATTATACAGACAATGTATAGGAAAATTCAGGAGTGAGGCACCTGGAAGAATTGATAGGTCACGAACCGTTATTCTCTTCTGACTAAAGCAAACGATATTGTTTAAGCATTAACCACAGTCAGTACTCACCACAGCAGAACTGCCTGGACCATCCTTCAGCTGGTTCTGTGCACCAGCTTAATGCCTTGGTTTTTTATAAAGCACTGAACTAGGAAGGGGGAAAATACCTGATTTGTTTCTAGTGGGCTGAGTTCTCACATCAAAAAGGTGTCCTAAGGACTGAAAATTACTGCTGCCTCTCCAATATGGATGGACCAAATCAGACACGATGCATGAGATGTGAGTACACTAACACCAAATGCTAGCCCAATACAGGTCAGCATTCGATCTATTCCAGATCTGAGAAGCAAAAGTTCATGCACGGATGTCTTACAAGGCAGAGGTCTGGTGTATACTGGCAGGGATTTCTTGGACACTGGTTGACTGGGTGCTATTTCTCCCTGTCTTCTCTGAGCTATGTTGCCTGGCTACGGAAATCTTCAAGTTACAGGGTTCAAACTCTTGATTATCCCTTATCATCCTAAAAGAAAAGATGTGATAAGGTCTGTGAATTGTTATCCATCAGTTACATGAAGATGATCTGCCCCTTTGGTTTTGGGAAAGGAGCACGCCTTTCCGTAAAGAGGCATGAGATGAGACTATAGGAGGGGGTCGTTTTGGATCCCGTGATTACTAGATAAAGAATGAGGAGGGACTGCAACATTTACTTGGGGAAAAAACATATCAAAATTACCATTTATCTACAAATTCCAGTGAATTGCTTGCCAAGTAGACTTAGCACCTGAATAATTAATAAACAACCTGTGGCTGGCTGGGCGAACCTTCTGTGGGCATTTACACTGTCCTGCTCCAAAAAGAGCACTTTGTCTCGTGCTCTGTATCACAGGCAAAGGCCTGAACTGCAGAGCTGAAATCTCTCGAGAGAGGCACTGTAGTGGTTAGCTGAGCTGGATGTGGTGGGATGAGGATTTGGTATCCCCTTCTTGGTACGCTTCTGGATATTCAGGGCAAAAGGTGAACTTTGGTTGAGGGGTTTTTTTGTTGAGGTATTTTTTGTTGGGGTGTTTTGTTGGGTTTTTTTTGTTTTTTTTTTTAATCTTTGGGAATTTGGCAATGAACTTGGGAGGTCTCGAGCCTCCTTTAAAATCCCAAGTCTCTGTGTACTATTCGCATAGGTATATTGCAAACTGCATTGATGTGGTCATTGCCAGGCTGAAAACACCACACCTCTCTGCTGTCTTCACAAAAACGGGTGGTGTGTAAGAGCTAATCCGCTGCCTGAATAGGAGATGATTTATTTTTTTCTGGCTTTCAAAAGAGCACCTTTTACAGGAACATATGGCAGAGGATCTTCTGCAAAGGAGGAGAAGCACTTATATGCAAAATGAGAGCTGAAAAAAAGAAAATCTTCAAACTTGTTAGACAAACCAATTTCTAAATACAAGTGTTCTTCCTCTGTTCCTGTTACCAGATTTCTCAAGAGTCAAGAAAATTAATCAAAAGTAAGCTTCCTTAAGAGGGTATCTAAATAGATATTGATTTTTTTTAAATGCACTTTGTATTTTGCACAGTTTTGTAGCTTATAAACCCTTTTAACTCATGAAATGGGGGAAAACTCATTGTGATATTTGACAGCTGGTTGCAGTAATGATCAACTGCCTGTCACTTGTCATTGTGCAGCAGTAAGGGCGGGGGGAAGTTTTTATGCTTTCATGCCATTACTGAGACTAGTATGGAATTCCATTATTTGTATGAATATGTTGGAAAAAATATTTGAATGTCTTATATTTTGTATACAACTAGAGGAAGATGGTGTTTCTCTTAAAAAAGGATACAGTCAGCTACTTTAAAAACAACATTTGAAATTACAATAATCTCTGGGGGTTTATCTTCTGGATTTACATAAACAGACCTCTCTCTTAAAAAGCTATTTTCTTATACAGCGAAGACAGAATTCAAATAAAAACAAGAACAACAGATTTGTGGAAATGTCCTTTTCAGATTCTGGTGACCAGTAGGGAAGGAGGAAAGGAGAAGGTTTGCCCCAGGCTCCCTGGTGTGCCAGCTTCGCCTGTCCGTGACACAGACGCTTTTGCTCCAAGCCATGGGAAAGCTGTGTACGTGATTTCGGGTGGCTCGATGTTTTGGTTGCCTTGGTGAAGGCCCAGACATAAGGGGTTGTCACCTTCCTGTTTGTTCGTTTGGTCTTAGATGGTTAACAGATGTCCATCCTGGGCTTTGGCATGTTGTATAAATACCTAAACATGAGGTTCGTCGTACCCATGGCGTAGAGGAAAGATGGGTCTCAGTCGGTGGCAGATGTGTGCCCTGGGACAACAGGAGATGCTCATTCCAGCCCAACTGGGAAAAGTTCACTGAAAGTCAAAACCCCTTAGAATAAGGAAATTCCTTTTCCCGCTTACTGTGAGGAATGAGAGTTCAAGGTCCAGCCTGCAGTGGGATCTGTCTGACGTGGCCGTGTTGGGCGGAGGCTGTGGTGTTGGGCGGAGGCTGTCGAGGTTTGGCCTCAGTGGGCAACAAAGAACCCCACGGCCACTCGCTCCACTCCCACAGCCGTGGGCAAAATCGGAACAAAAAGGCAAAATTCGTGGGTTGAGATAAAGGCAGTTTAACAGAACAGCAAAGGGAAGAGAAAACAATAACAATCACATTGGTAAAGGAATATACGAACGCAATTGCAGCGCCTCCGCTCCCCGACCGGACCCAGACCACCGCAGCCCGCTCAGTGCCGCACTGCCTGCCCGATACCCGGCCAGCTCCCCCCTAAAACCTGGGCATGGCTCCCCGGGATGGAATACCTGTGTCCCCTGCCGGCTCTGTGGGGAAATTAACCCCATCCCTGCCGGAACCAGGGCAGAGATCAATAGCGTCCTGTCTTTAACTTCTCCATTTTCACTTTATCTGTAAACAAAACTAATCTGTAATGGCAGCACAGGGAGAAAACTGGTGTGCAGCCAGGAGCCAGGCCTTTGGTGTGACCGACCCGGTGCTGCTCTCCCAGTGCCTCTCTCGTGGTCCGGCGAGGATCCCCGCACCGCTGGAGAATTACTGTCTCAGTGGCAGAGGATCATGTCCCACCCATCATCGCAGTCTTCGCATCCCAGACTCCGTTCTCATCCCTGCGGAGGAGGCCGAGTGTCCCACCTCTGTAAAGGGGCTGGTGGGGCAGCTGTGAACTCCCCCAGGCTGACATTGGGAACGAGACAGTAAAAATGTCACCTATGGTTGAGGCTTTTTGTCTCTGTCATCAACACAGGGAAAAATAAATAAACCACCCCCAAAATCTTGTGAATTTCTTGTTGGCAGTTTCAATAGGGAGAGCGTAGCAAAGTGGTAGATAATACTTCAAGTTACTAATGGATTTTTTAAAAAGGGTTTTTTTGGGTTTTTTTGTGGGGTGTTTTTGTTGGTTTGTGTTTTTGTTTTTTTTTTAAACACAGGCTGAAAAGTCACTGCTGTAAATGTATTTGAGAGCCACGAGAGATAACAGATAATTTTCTTTCACATAAAGCTTTAATGTTTTCTTTTCCCTTAAGTAAATAACACCTTGCTGAGCCGTATTTAAGTGTGCCAATTTCTCTCTGGTAAGAAGACTGCGAAGGTGTTAATTACAGTGAGCAAACTAGTTATTAATGGTATTTTTACATTCTTGTCGTCTATTGGTGGCTAAAGGAGGATGGGAGGAAGGGATGCTTCATTTGTAATACAGGTTCCTTTCTACCAGCGCAAAAAGGATAGCAAGAACGGGGAGGCCGTTAATTTTTTCTGTAGGGGTTAAAGGAGCTGGCGTTCGCGCACGGCTGGCTGTTGGCAGAAGTTCTGAAGAGTTGCCTTTACTGCCTTTCACTTAAGTGATCCGTGAACTAAAGTGTCCCCAAGTAGGATATGACACAACAACCTGCGACTTGCTCATTAAAGGCTCATATTAAGGCCTGTCTGGGAACTCTCTAATGCCAGATCGCCGACACCGCGGACCGGAACAGCGCCTTTAGAGCTCCTGTGATCCTTAATGGTAATGCCTCGCTATCTGGCTCGTGGGCAGAATATGCAGCATCGCTGTCCTGTGGGGAGGTTAAAGACCGTTCTCAGAGACCCCTTAAGATGAAGATGATTGATGCGATGGGCTTAAAGCAGTTACTGTTCTTTGTGCCAGTAATCTTCATCGGGTGGCAGTAGAGCCATGAGTCGATAGACGTTATTGTAGCGTAGTAATGCTATATACATAATTACAGTCTCCTGGCAGTGAACTATGGCCAGCCTAGGAGGTCTCTGAAAGACTTACTGTATGTTTACTTTATATTGCTGCTACATAAAGCCTTGGTGTGTGCCTGTATCTTGAGCACTCTGTGCCGTTCCGGTCTTTGCACCTCAGGAAAGGTATGGTACTAACGAAGAGAACAGACCTGTGAACAAGAGCTGACGGGAACTGTCAGAGATGCACCTTTTGCCATTCCCCATCCAGCACGCTTTCGGGCACTTCCTAAATAGCTCCTTCAGTTGCTACTGCTGGAGAGGTAACGGCGGGCTGGCTGGGCATCGCTCTGACCCGCCGGGACATCTCCTCTGTCCGTACGGCCCATTAAAGAGTGTCGTGCTGGAACCCAGTCATAGTAAAATTTGACCAAAGCCAAACGAGAAGAAACAGCAGGGCGTAACTTATGTTTGAACATTAGGCTGCTTTGATCATCTGTTTCATCTCAGTATTTTTGAAGATACAGTTGTATGGTCAGCAAATGTGTCTGGCAATGTCATTTCATGCTGACGGGGCACAGAACACAGGCTGATCTTACCGATAGGCCTTCTTCTGTGAAGAGATGCAACAGAACTTGTGTACAATCAGTTACTCAGCTCAGGACAGAGATATATGGCACTGTCTTAATAGGAGATGTTTGTGTGCACAGATCTGTTTTGAGGAATTCTGTTGTACTACGGGGAGATTAAATGTGAATGGAGCGTAGATAGTGTGTTTGGGGAGTTTTGGGGGGGGTGATTTCTGGTTGATTGGTTGGTTGGATTTTTTACAGGATAACAGTATGTATTTGTAGCATTGATATGTTAGCAGGTTCAAGGACAATCATTTACGTGCAGGTGTAAGGCTGCATTCCTGTCATATCTATGCTGTTGGCATATGCAAACTGGGCTGTGTGTGCATAAGGAAAAACTCTCCAAATTTCTTCATACTCAACAGCTCCTCAGGCCCCAGTTAGGCACTGGTAGTGAAGTACCAGCTAAGCTAAAAGCTGTTGTTGCAAAGTGAGTACTGGGAGTTGTGAACCGGTCTTGGAGAAGCCCTGAGCATTGGCATGGACTGGGTGAGCCCCTGAAGGAATGAGCTGTGTTGGGGACAGCAGAGGCAGTGATGCTACTCAGGCTCAAGCCCTAAAAAGGTATGGATGTGTCTGTAAACTGTGAGGGCTGACGCTCATACTGGCAGAAAGTTTGATAGATGGAAAGTAATTTGGGGATTTAAAATATGTATCAAAAGGGATTTTGAAGACTGTGGTCCTTAGTCTTGATTTCCTGGTTTAAATGAGAAACTTAATGAAGATGTATGTTGTACCTCAGTATTAGATGAAATTGTGTTGGTTCAGGATCAGTACTAGCCGTTTGCTTCTACTCACTTTTTTCCCCCTTAGTCTCTCAGAGTTTTCTGATGTTTTCTCAGCATATTGTATTTTTTTCCCACTTTGAGCTTTTTCTGGTTTGGGTCTGTCTGTGTGGCTTAGGCACATTTATTGTTTATTCCTGTGCTGCTGTTATTGCATGGTCATTGGTTTTGATCCCTCTTATTTTCTTAAAGATAGTTATTGCTTCGATAGTTATTGTTTGGTTTTAGTTAGTTAGAGGTTGTTTAGCCCTCGCTCTTCCTCAGAGACTGTGGGTCAAACCTTTAGCTGGGTAAAATCAATGTAATCAATAGAGCACTGCTGATACACATCAGCGCAGATGAGCCCTTGTGTAACATCAGCTCAGCAGAATCCTACTCGAGTCTTTGCTTTATTTCCCAGTTCGGCTTTTGGAAGGCATTTATGGTCACAAAACACTTGTTTTCTTTCTGCAGACCCTGTGGTTTTCAAAGGATGGAGCAACCAGAACTCAATTAAGAATGATAGCTTCCCATTAGGCGTGTCAGAAATGTACCCTTTTTTTCTGTACCAGTAAATAGAAGCTTGGAATATGTCAGAGGAAGAACTGTGATCTTTTCCCCGATGACTGAATATATTAGTTCACAAGTCCCATATTCCAGGGGTTCGCCATTTGCCATTTTATGACACTCTTTCAAACAACAATAGTAGCTGTTTATGTGGAGTATAATTAGGAAAATATCGGATGCCTTTTTGCCTTTGCCTTGGCAATAAATCCCACATGCATGTGTGGGAAGGAGAGCCAGCAGTACTTGGCCAGCCAATTTCTCAGAACATCAACCAGCAAATGCTCCTTCTGCAAATGGTCTTCCACCGACCGCAATTTAAAACCACTGGTTTAAATACCTGACCCAGTTACCACCATGAGGCAGCAGGAAAGCTACTGGTGGAGCCCAGCAGTGGTGACTTTCAGTCTCCTTCTCTAACCTTTATATATGCTGCCTCTGTGTGTCAAGAGACAGTAATACATCTTCCGAAAATAGATGGCTGCAGGATGTGCTGGTAAATAATTGGTTGACTGACATCATGAGCAAAATCATGAAGTGATTAACAAGCGGTGTCGTGCACCCTGTCCTGGAGCATCTGCACGGGCAGTTAAGGCTGGCAATTTTCAATGAATTTGAGAGATGTGTCTTCTTTTTTGAATGTCCATTGTCTGCAAAGGAAGCTGTTAGGGTGGAAAGGGAGGATCTTTCAAAATATGACAGTAATTACAATTTGTTCTTGATGAAAAGCCTCTTCACTAATGGGTGGATACCCCGCGTGGTTCCTATGCGTGGCACACCCACTACCTGTCCCCATTTCAAATAGGAAAGGCTTAAAACAAAGAAGGGAAGAGCACTGATTACCAGGAAATTGCAACACAAAATGAAGGAACAGCGGAGGAGAGTTATGGTACAAACAGGCCTCTCTTTCTGACCTGAGCTGCGACGAATTGTGGGTCACAATGCAGAATTGAGTCCTTCATCCACAGGTGCTGCTGGGGCAGACTGGAGGGGAGCTCAGCATGTTTTTTCTGGTGGAGGTCGTATACCAGATGAGGTGAACTTGGCATGAAAGAACCAAAAAAGCTAAGATTGAGGCATGGGAAAGACAGAGACAACATCATATTAAGTATTTGTTTTGCCTCAGTAAACTCTGAGTTTCCCCCCTTGCAGTATCCCCCAGTGCCCCTGCAGGACGCAGGGCCATTATTTTCCCAAAATACTTGTGTCTCTTCGAGCACCTCTTGATACGCTTTTCACACTCGGATGGAAATCTGGACGGGAAAGTTGCGTCTCCTTTACACGACCTCCCCTTCTGATCAAACTGGCCCNTGCTGGGGCAGACTGGAGGGGAGCTCAGCACGTTTTTTCTGGTGGAGGTCATATACCGGATGAGGTGAACTTGGCGTGAAAGAACCAAAAAAGCTAAGATTGAGGCATGGGAAAGACAGAGACAACATCATATTAAGTATTTGTTTTGCCTCAGTAAACTCTGAGTTTCCCCCCTTGCAGTATCCCCCAGTGCCCCTGCAGGACGCAGGGCCATTATTTTCCCAAAATACTTGTGTCTCTTCGAGCACCTCTTGATACGCTTTTCACACTCGGATGGAAATCTGGACGGGAAAGTTGCATCTCCTTTATGCGACCTCCCCTTCTGTCTCAAACTGGCCTGTTGTCAAGTTTCCACAACATTTTCTGGAAATCCTGTATTTTCTCTTGGTTTTTCACGACCAGTGGTCAAGGCTACGTTGTCACCAGTGAAGGAGCACTGTTGCACCACTTGACAGCTTAAGAAATGAGGATACGTTCGTGAGTTAGTGTTTATAAAAAGTAGGACACTCTAATGCATAGTTGTACAAAACTCAATGCAACATTTTCTTAAATGTGTATAAAAATGTTGTATTCATTGGAGGCTGCTGGTAGCCCTTTCCCAGCTGGTCCCTGAAATCTAAATCCTTTGTGTATTTCAGCAACTCATGTGTAAATAAGAATTAAGTGTTTAAATACTTTAATGGATGTAAGCCTCGTGTTTTTGCTATTTTGGAACATTTTTCTTTTCCTTGCTTTAGCTTTTAGCTTTTGTTTTAAGTGGTGCCATACATTAAAGAGATTTTTTAGCTTCAGAGAAACCATGTCTTTCAATCTGAAAAACAGTATCCTAGCTTCTAGCTCAGACCTGTCTTTGAAGATACTCTTGATTTAATTCATCAATACCTTTAAAAAAATAAAAAGGAGACTGCTCTGAGTAAATTCCAGGAAGAAATCATTCCCCAGTCATGTACACGTAGGAAAATATCAGAACATTCGGGGTGATTAACAACATAACATATAATACTTTGCAGTTAGTGGAGGCATAGGGGCTTGAATTTAAGAAGTTTTATGTCACAACTTTTAGGAAAAAAAAAAAGGAATAAAAATTTATTTTTTTAAAAAAAGTCTTCTACTTAAATAGATTTGTTTTAAAAATACTCGTTAGACCCCTTTTTAGTGGCTGAGTGTGCATTACAGACCTGCCAAGGTTCTTCCTGCAGTTACACATTCACTTGTTAATGACTTTGTCTTAATCAATACTTTCTCAAATGGAGACGCTCAGATATTCCAAGAGTCACCTTAAAAGACCTCTGGCCGATAAATAATTAAATGACCCTCTGGCTGCCTTCCTGCGTGCAAAGAACTTCTGGGAGAAAAACTAATTGTTTGATTCCAAAAATCAAAACCTGCCAACCTCTTGAAAAAAGGCAGTTTTAGCTGTCTGAAGAATCTCATTGCTTATAAGAGGTCATTGTAGTGATGGGCTGTTGAGTGAAAGAAGAGGTACTTTTATTCTTTAAATATTGTAGCTTACAGAAGGGAAGCGGCATGGAGGGGGAAAATGTTGAAAGCTAGTACATAAAAATCTCACGTTGTCTGGTTGCTAACGAGGAGCTTGATCCGGGAATTGCTCAAGTGTTTGTACAACTTTGCTCGTGTCACTTGTGTTGGCTGCATTATGCATGTGCATGCGTATTTGAAAGATGAGACACGTGAAATCTGAATCTCTTTCCTTCATTGCCCTGACGTTAGCTTCAGTGGTAGCACAGGAGTCTGAGCGTTGGAGCTAATTGTCTCTCTCCTGTATGTCCTTCTGCCCAGTGGAGCCTCTGCTCGGACTATTTTGAACGTGCCAGAAACAGCTTGGACATGGTGAAAGGATGTGTGTTAAGCTTCACAAACGCACATATTAATTTGGTAATGCAACAAGTTAGTATTTGTCATTGTCGCTTATTAGATTGATGTATTATCTCTCTAGACATCTTTTGGAGGCAGCGCTCGAGGATGACAGCTGTCAGCACAGAGAAGGGCTGGAAACTGGGGTCTCAAACTCCCTATCTTCAGGAAAAACATTTGCCAGAACTGGTCTGTTAGTAGCCTTTCCACATTCGGTATGTCCTGTAGTTTGTAAATCATTGCAGGCTCCTGTAGATGAGCTTACTCACCCCGGAGAGTAGATTGGGGATTTAATGATGTTATGTATATTGGATTGAATGTGGACTGTCAGATCACTTGGAAAAACGTGGCGTCTGGTTCCTCAAGGAAGCAAGAGGTGCGAGTCCAGATTGTTAGATTTTAGGCAACATCTGACACAACATTTGACTTGAGGATTATGTGAATACAGTTTCCTGCTGCTTTGAGACTGTTGTGGATGGCAAAGGGCTCTGCTGTCACAGGCTGGATTCCAGGTACCTGTGTAAGCTGGTGGCATCTCTTAACTCTCTGAGACTCCCATGGGTGATGGTCAGCTCTTCAGTACCGTGCTGGTAAGCTCCTTCCCGTGAAAGGTGCTTGCAGGGAGTGAGCTAATCAGCCTTGCTGGGATGAAAATAAGCCATGTTTAGGATTCACCAGTGAACGGTGCAAAGCGTTGTGTTGCTGTGGGGTTTGATGGCATCAGCACAGGTAGGCTTAGCGTAGAATCATGATGAACGGGGGTGGTTCAGTGGATATTGGTAAGTATGCATTAGAGAGCAGAGTGGAGGTTCTTCGCCTCCTCTGTGTGGATTAGTTTTTCATTTTGGTTCCCTGTTTTTAACTTCTTCATTCATGTGTGTTTGTATCACGTATAAAGCAGTACAAACACTGTCTTTGCTATACATTGAAGATCAAAATAAAAGTGTCTCAGATTTCTCAAGGAATTAAAATAATAATTTAGCATAATATCTGGAAATAAAAGAATTTGACAGTCATTTAAGGGGGGAAAAAAGTAATTCCTGAGAATGAATAAAGGATTATATCACTCTCAGTTCTGAGGGTAAATGTAGTTGATGAGCAAATTCTTCTAAAGTTCATCGGGATCCTAAGACTATGAAGAATTCATTCAATTCTTGTATTTTTTGTGTTTTGAATCACAGTTCCCGTGTTATAAGACAGTGTGTGGTCCTCCTCCCTCTGACCTATCCCCTTTTCTATCCACCTCAAAAAAGGGGTGGGAGGTTGCTCTCTCTGTTCAGCTGCCAAGTACTAAGTTCCTCAGATAAACTGTAATCTTATCTAACTAGTCTAAACCTTGATGTGTTTAGTTCCCTGCAGTTATCAGATGAGTGTCCTGGTTATAGGAGCTGAATATGTAGCTTGGTATTCATAAACTTACGGAGGTTGGAGAAACCTGAAGTCCAGCCATGCTCAAGGTCTTCTGCAAAGCTCTCCATTCAAGACAGCAGTTGCATCAGACCTTTCTTTCTTCCCTAGCCAAGAACACTCTGCTTTAGACAGAGCTGAAACTTGAAAAGGGAGAAGTTCCTTCGGAGTCTCCTGTCCACTTGTCTGCAGCAGTTTTGTTCTGTGGAAAAGCTCCCAGACCCTGCAGCGATCAGCTGCAGCAGCAAGGCTTGTGACAGGAATGGGTGAACAAATGTTACTTTGTTCTGATGATTTTAACAGAGGAATCATGTTTAATGTTTAAATCACAACAGTTCACTTTGTATGACCTTGATTTTGAATCCTGGCATCTGCAGATTTCTGCAGAAATGTAGTTGCTGTTCATTGAGAACAGTTTTATGGGTACAAGTTGCATTCGATGCACCCTCTAAAACCTCCCAGAGCAGTACTTTGGTTCAAAATTCAGCAAATAATGCTCAGAAGAGCCCCCAGAACATGCCTTGGGGAATTTCGTGCTTAAAGCTGATGTCAGGTTTGTTTCACACCCTTTGAATCTGACATTTGATCCCCGTGAGCATATTTGTCACTTGGCAATTGCTCGTTGGAGCAAATGTTCTTTGCCGGGACATGGCTGAAGCACCAGACTTCGTCTCATTCCCCTCTGTGATGGGGCTGCAGATGAGTACTGTCCCCTAAACCCTCTAATTCTGGCTTCAAAAGATGCGCACTTTAAGGCTGCAGTGTTGTCCGGTGCCATGAGTGCTTCATCTTCTAGAGGACCAGTAGTAGTGGAGGCACGGGTGTGAGCCCTCACCGCTTCCTTAGTGACCTTCACTGCTGCTTTAGGGCAAGGTCTCTTCTCTCTTCTGAGACAATTTAGGTAGCACAGGATTCTCCTCCCGTGTCCTTAGCTTGTTTATTCCCTTAGGTACTGATGAAAGTAGAGGGATTTTGCAGACCTGATAAGCCCATAATAAAGGTGAAAGATGCCTGAAGACTTTCCCTCCTCCTTCTGGTGTCTTGCCCATCTCTCCGCTGAGGCTGGAAGTATTCAGATTCTGGCAGTTCTCTCAGTCCTAATCCTTGAAAAGCCCAATCTATCAGGAGACTGGTATTAAAAATGACAATATTGAGAGGAAGGAAGAAAAAAATAATCCTCTGGTTTTTCTTTAATTCTTTTTGGGTGGTATCTCTTTAGCTTTTCTGTGAAGCCTGAAAGGATTGACTTTTATCTCCCCCACCCCAGTTTCTGGTTGGAAGTTCGTAAGATCCTCCCATAACCACAAGATCCCAGAAATTGGCACATATATGCCAATTGCATTTCCAAAACGTGCTACGAAGTATCTCCTGTTAGTTTCCCTTGACTGTCACAAGCTTGAAGAGGAGTTAATGAAGTCCTCATCTCTTCTAAGGTGGTCGGCTCGTGGCCATGACTGCCGTCTGTCATGCATTTGGGGAAATGGTGGCCCTCAGACCACATCTCATTGGGAAGCTCCTCTGCACAGTACTCCTGGTGAACTCCTCCACGGGTGCATCCCCAGGAGGGAGAGGGTCAGTGTTTTGTGAGCTGAGGGCCAGGGTGAGCTGGCAGTCTGCTCTACTTCTCCCTCCATAGCTGTGAGGGGTGTGGGTGGACCTGCTGTCATTGCATGTGCCCTTCAGGTCAAGAGCATCTGCCTATGTCCAGTGATGTTCTCATAAAAATAGTCAGAGGCACAATTTGCAGCCTGGAGGGAGAGTTTAGGTCTAGCGGGCTCCAGTTACGTGGTTTTCTGCTGGTTGTCCCCCTCACGGTACTTTCAGGGCATTTTGTTTCTTCCTAAGCAGATTTTCCTCTTTTCTTTGGAAGCCTTCCAGGAAAAAATGCAAATAGAGCAGTGTGATGGAGCACATGGTAACACTGATTAGTTTTATTCTGGAAATGCCATACACACAATCTCAGCTAATCATGCTATATATATATTTTTAAAAAATTATACTGTTTGTAAGGAGAAGGGGTTCTTCCTCTAGCAAATTAATTTTAATTCCTTATTCTTACTGAAAAAGGTGGCGTACAGTCCCAGATTTAATTAAAGGTATAGCAGGCTTTGTCAGTCAAGGGAGGCAGAATTATACTTTGGCTACCTTCCAAAATGGCAGAGGCTTAAAATCAAAAACAAAAAGCCTTCCCCAAAATGTGTTAACACACCTTGACCGTTATTACAGCTCGTGTTTGTTTGTTTATTTTTCCTGTGCCAGTAAGACAATATCATTATACTGAAAATCAGATATAACAGTTTCCAGTCGTCACTGGCTCAGAGCTTTAGATCTTTCTCTGCTGCTCTGTGTAGCTTTAATTAAACATTAGGTCAACCTTGGAGGGGAGAGAGCCTTTCATGAAGGAATATGTGGGGAATGGTATTATAATTTTTCTTTCATTTCGGTAGAGATTGTATTTGTTGTCAGGGCGAGAGATGCATAAAAATAATGACAAGTCTGCAAGGAAGTACATATCGTGTTATTATGGTAATAGAGCTTTGTTTACCTGACCTTCCAATTAGTCAATTGTGGATTCGTGTTTGTATCCTGATTGCCCGATCTCGGTGGGTTCGGCTGGTTCAGGTACAGATGCAGTGTAAAAACCAAAAGCGACCCCCTCAAAGTTGACTTCCTACACACCCCCCCACCCCTCGGGTTGTAAAAGCAAATAAGATTTCAGCGTGATAATAATGAATAGTAACAGAGTCAGAATAATTGGTACCTTCCTGGTTGTGATTAGGATTCACAGGAGTTACTTAACAACCACTGTTTCTTAAATATGAATTCTGATTAAACAGAGACCTTTTTCTCTCATCTACTGTGTCTGTTACTAACACACTTTGTAGTTGCAGTACTTTGAAACGATATATTTCTTTTTATGCACTGTCATGTCTTGAATTGTAATAATCTCAGCATGAAGTTTTGAGCAGTGTGACCCTTGATTTTTTTTTTTTAATTTTCTTTTATTTATTTGCTTTTGCCTTTATGATTGTGTATTACGCTGGTACTGTTCAAATCTGCTGCCTCTTGTAGGAGATACTGAGATAAAGGTTCTCGGTTACCTCTGGCTATAACCATGCTTTCAGAGCCACTCTTCTGTAAACACACGGATGCTTTACCCAGTGAGTCATCACACAGAAACTGTTAATGTCACAAAAGTAACTTAGGAAATAAAGTTTATTGCAGGGGTTTTTTTTGTTTGTTTGTTTTAGTTTTATGGAGGTCATACACCTTGGGAAAAGCGTTGGAGCTTTGACTGGTCCTGGAGATGAGCAATGCATTCATCCCCAGCTCGCGGCCGTATTCGCTGCTCTCCTCGCTGTTACAGTTTGGTGCATGTCAGTCTTCATTAACTGACTATTTTAGGAATCTCCAGCCATTCCCAGGCTGCAGCTAATTAAGAGCATTCTAGTGGTAGGAGTGCAGGAGGTCAGATGCTATTTTATGAAGTGCAGTTATGTGTCCAGCAACCCTCCAGCTGCTGCTCAGATGCGGTGTGCTGTTCTGGAAATGGGCGTGCAGTGCGGGGAACGAAGGGCTCCGCCAGCGCGTTTCATCTGCCGTTCATTCCCCGGACACTGTGGTGTGTCGGGCAGAGCCAGGAGCGCAGACGGATTTGGCTGTTCGTCAGGTTTGCTGGTGGTCTGGGCGGCCAGAACTGGGTCTGCGTGTCGGGTTTTGAGGGCGTTTGAGGAAAAGCGCAGC
The DNA here is from genome assembly GCA_008711295.1 of Anarhynchus alexandrinus. Classification (NCBI taxonomy): domain Eukaryota; kingdom Metazoa; phylum Chordata; class Aves; order Charadriiformes; family Charadriidae; genus Anarhynchus; species Anarhynchus alexandrinus. The sequence goes on along the minus strand of VUYV01000056.1, from coordinate 2,498,049 downwards.
ATGGAAAATGGATGTTTCTGGGTGTTGCATCAGTATAGTAAAATTTGCTGTAAAAAGAGCGAAGCGGCAGATTTTTCATACCTTTTTGAACTTGCTAACAGGTTTCCATGTAAATTAAAAAATTTCCCCACTGATGTCAGCAACAGATATTTCAGAACTTACTAGGTCAGTTACAAGCAAGAAGTACTTACTTAATAATAAAGTATTAATATTTATGAGAATCGCATATTTATTCAGGGATCTCAAATCGTATTACAGATGAAATGAATTACTGCATACACCACAGGCTGAGGTACGGAGAAGTTAAATCAAACGCGAGGCATCCAGGCTTGGAGCCGGTGAGGTTCTTCAGGGAGTGCAATAATTTCACCCACATCCTGAGCGTTTGCAGGCGCTTTGTGGAACCGGGTTTAGCGAGTGGCTGGCCGGACTGGGAATTGAGCGTTGCAGGGCTCTCTCCCAGGCATGGGCTTTAACCGGCAGATCGTCCTTCTGCACCTCACTTCAGCTTCTTTCAGTGCTAATTTGAACTTTGAGTTACCCCGAGCAGAAAGTCAATTTGCCATTGTCAGACCTCCCTATTCTACATCTCTGGTTGATCAAACAGCACATTCCACTCCAGATGTACCCGCGTTCCGTTAGGGAGTTTTTATTTCTGAAAAGGACTGGAAATGAGAGACTCACTCACCCAAATCATGTAGAGATGACTCAGATAGCAAACTTTTTAAATCCTCAGGCTTTTCCTTTTTTTTCTTTTCTTTTTCTTTTTTAAAGAAACCAGTGAACAAACTCCAAAAGGAGTATGGAGACACTTGGACTGAAAGGAGAAGTGTGTGAGCCATTCAGAGTGCCATTAAAAGCTGGTGGTGTGCCAGCTCCTGGTCAGGCACTGTTCTTCACAGTGTAATTTATTTTACTCCTAAAACAAACCACCCCCACTAATGGCAAACAAAAAAGCCTCTTTCTTCCAGATTTTGATTGTTGAATGAAAGAGGGTTTGGGAATAAGCAAAGCTAACCCACTTAAATTTCATGGCATGCACCTTCGTTGGAGAAAATTGTTTTCTGTTTTTGGGTGGCTCAGGATTTTTTTGTGTCTCTCTGTTAACTTTCCCACTATACATTTGTGTTGCTGTAACTGTGTCATTAAGATCAGAGTTAATAACGCAGAACCTAGTTCCAGTGTGTTACCTGGGTGTTCTGGCCCTGACCTTTGAAGTGGGTGACTGGACCCATCCCCAGCTCTGTGAGTAAACGGGTACCTGTGGTGCCTGGAAATCCCGTGGCACTGGGGGCTGCTCGTACGCTTACAGGCGAAGCGCGTACTTAGAAGAATTTATCAGAGTCCTCTCAGCTTTGCTCATGTTGTGAACTAAAAACTGAGCTAACTGAATAAATTAATTTAATTAAGATTCATGTTTAACAGTTTATTTTAAAGCAGAGCGTGGCTGAGACATTCCTTCATCTGTATTGAACACACAGATTTGTAACACAAGAGCGAAAGCTTGGAAACTTTGCAAGGCTTGGGGTATGTAGAAATTGGGTATAAAATCAGTATTTTGGAGTCTAAAAACGTGCTTCTGGCTGTGTTGCCCAGCAATATCCTGAAAGGCGATGGAACTGAAATTTTCCAGAACAGTTTTGTTTTGCTCTAGAGAACCATTAGAAACTTTGTATGGCTGTTTCAGCTCCCCTCTTTTAGCAAAGATTTGAAAACCAGGTAAATAGGATTGTTAAATAAAGGTTTGTGCAGAAGTACTCTACAGTTCCTTTGGAAAAAAGAGGCCTGTTAGGAGAAACGTTAAGCACGGTACAGATTAAAGTCATTGCACACTCTGAATAAGAAGTGTGTCACTTTATATGCATAGCGTTGGCATTGTTTTGATCCTTTGTACACATGTAATTTACTCCCACATAGAAGCCATTTGCGCTGCTCTTTGCCCTTTGGGAGTGGTTTAAAATGATCTTAATGTAAATGAGAGCCCTACCCTGAGGTGCAGGCTTTGCCAGCCCGCTCCCTGCCTTTTACTGCCTGAGGCTTATTGCTCTCCATGTGGTTGCAAAGTGTGTGTCAGGGCTGCAGCTCTGACCCCCGACACCGTACCTCCAAGAGTTTTCCAAAAAAATCCTCTCAGAATGGCATCTTACTACTTCTGCAAATAATTCTTTTAAGCAAATGGAAGGAGAATCCTTTGTAGGCTCCGAGGAGTCTTTCCATGGACCAACCAGACAAGAAATCAGGCACTTATGAGAAAGGAGGTAGTTCAGGTGAGAGATCCTGAAAGGTACGCGACACTGTACGCGTGCCATTGGAGCTAGTGGTCCAGCCACTTGTTACTCTTAAATTGTGTGGAAGAGTATTTTCCAAACCTTGGAAGTTTTTTGGGTTTGCTTTGTTGAACTTGCCTGTAGCTTTCAGATGTCAAAGAGATTTGATGGTCTTTTTTTTTTTCCTTTTTTTTCTTTTTNTTTTTATGGGGTCCCCAAATCTGCTGACAGGTAGAACCCTTTCTGGCTGACCTGCCACATGAAAAATAATTTAGCCCCTGCACTTGTTTCTTTTCCCCTGATATTTTTACAGCTTGGTTTAAGAAAAGAGGGCAGAGGAGAGAGGCATTTCTAGAGCAACAAATAATTTCTGCTTTTGCTGCTGTAATACATTTGTCCTAAAAAAAAAAATGCCATGTTTTGGCTTTAGTTACCAGTGCGTGCCCAGCTGGGTTCCTCGCTTGTGGCTCTGAACTAGAGTGAGCACCACTCTGCTGCAGTTGCCTGCACCGACTGAGACAGTTGGATCTCGTTGCCTGGAAAACCAAAGCTTCCTCAAATTTAGTTCTTGTTGAAGGAACCAGAGTTTCAAGGGGAGAATTTTCAGTGTACCAATAATATTTCAATGCCTACAGGACGGGGCGGGGGGTTGGTTTTGGGTAGAAGTTAATAAGATAATTGCAGTGACCCCTCCCATCGAATGTCAAATCAGCGGGGCCACTCTCGGCTTCTGCTCTTTTGCCGATACGATTTGACCCTCAAAAAGGGAGGGATGGCTGCTTCGGCAGTAGCTGCTGTTGCAGTCGGATCCAGCCTTTTCCTTCTGACTTTCAGCTGACCTGGCTGGATGCTCTAGGGTGAGGGCCACGTCTTTATTCGCTCGGCGGTAAGGAGCGTACAGGGGCTGAGGTGTCAGGTAAGAGGGACCAACCCACTGCGGTAACCAGGGGCTTTCTGCCTTTGCCTCTGCTGCAGGCGCCGGGGGTGGAGAGCTGTGGCAGTGCCGGGGGCTGTCGCCCAGCCTGGGTAGGCGCAGCGGAAGCTGTTGCCACTGCAGCCGTCTCTTTTTGCGGGACAAATCCTACTGGAAACGGACACTCCTGAAGTTCTGGTGCTTTCAGGTTGGGTGTTGCCATAGCTTCTTTCTTGGCAGCAAGGCCAAGAGAGCTGCCTAAGGAGCTGGAAGCCTCCATGTTTTAGGCAAATGTTCCTGTTCCTTTGAACCTCTTGTTACAGCACCGTTTGCAGAGAGATGCAAAAGGGAACCCAGGAGAAAAAAAATTTTGAAAGTCTTTCCATCAGTAACACATCAAAAATATGTGCGTTGCTTTAAAAAAAAAAAGCTGTGAGAATTAGCCAGTTGTGGACACTTGTGTGCTTATACACACGTACATATGCATACAGAGTATCTAACGTGTCTGTGCTGCATATGGATAGAAAATGTTGTGTGTAGCTCTCGGAAAGTTTTGTAATTGAACATTGTTTTTCATGGTTTTGTACCATTTCCACAGAGAACTACAAAAATATATACCTAACAGAAAGTAAGCAGCTCTAGTTTTCTTTGCGTTAGGAATTTTTTTTATAGAGCTTGCTTTGCCTTTAGCTGTAAAGCCTCAAATTTAAATTGCTGCAGGCTTCCTTGATTTCCATGGTTGAAATAAATGCTCTGTATCATTTTGCTATTCATGTCATTACTCCCAGTAATCACCGCACTCATCCTAGCACGCTGTGTAGTATGCTCAGTTGAATATCTCTGACTTTCAGGAGGCTTCGTTGCTGGCTGTTGTTTGTTTCTGAAGCTGCACAATGACATACTCTATTGGGCTAATTTGATAGTTTGCACTCCAGTTGCTGTGAGTTACGACCTGTGTTTTCTGTTTGCCATGTAAATGAAGAATTGAAACTTACAGGGAATCGTTTGCTTCTCCGGGCTCCTCATCTGAATTTACAGATTGTGATTAATGGTAGAAGTTTGGTGAAAGTTCAAAACTTTCACCCTTTTCTCCTCCCTCCCCACCTCCGTAAAAGTTAATTGCTACTGCTGCATATTCAGCAGAGACCTGGGATGGGAACGCGGGAGAGTTAATTTCCTGCTGAACATCGGAGCACGGAGCTGCCTGGACTCTCGTCCTGTGATCAGGTCCATGCGCTCAGGCGTTCGTGTCCTCGCGCTCACCGGTGACCAGTTGGTTTCCCTCGCACGCCTGTGGCTGGAGGTGCTCCTCGTGAGTGGGGCGAATCACCCTCGACCGAAACATGCACAAGTGCAGGGCTGGGAGCCCGCAGAGATTGCAAAATTATGGTTAATGCTGCTTGAAGTACAAGCCGTATCGTGAGATTGAACACGTGTGACTAGGTATGTTGGTGAGAGAAAACAATTTGATCCTAAACACTTCTAAAAATCCTTCCAAATTTTTAATATGGTTTGAAAAAAGTGAATTGTCTGTCTGCTCTATACTCGTGCATTGCCACAAAAGGCTCAAATAGTGGCAGAGAGAGCTGAAGCGCAGCAAGGCAGGGATTTCAGGGAGCCAGTACAGCCAGCAGACTTGGAAATTAAATTGGTATAATTATAGGGGAGTTTCTCTGTGCCCCAGCACGGCAGAAGGGGCAGCAGGCACTCCACACGCTTCTCCTTACTGCATACTGGACAAAGGTAGGTAAGTAGAAAATGCATTTCAGTATATTAACTGAACCAGGACACTGTGGCAGTGATTTATTTCACAAAAAGGTCTCAGATGATCCCTTAATTTTACTAGGAACACTTGGGAAGTACAGTGTTCCTCAGTGTGAGGAGTTGTCTTAGACTGTGGCTTTTGCAGTTGCTCATATTGTGAGAGTGAGGACGATCCGTCCGTTCTCCGTGTCGGAACGACTCTCTGCCCCTGCCGTGCTTACCAGGGCTGAACTCGTATTAAAGCCTTTCCTGCTCTTCAGAAATGATGTTTTATTTAGAAGATTGACCGGCAAGCGAAGGCTGCGCTGGCATAACCTGCCCTTCTGGTCGTGGGGCAGGGCAAGGAAACCTCGCGGAGATCGCTTGCTTGCTTGATACGGTTTTTAAAGCAACCGCTGAGAAGTGACATCTTAGGACTCGCCTGACCAGGGGTTGGCTTACTAATTACTGTTTTTATTACCATGCTGACATCCACATCATGACTGATGAGGGAAGTGAAAATAAAGGCAAGTATGCCACTTGTATCCTGTTTGTTTTGCAGTAGATGAGACAGACGACTTTGTGCCCTGCTTGCCATAACCACACAAACTGTTTTAAAAATATATGTGTTTGTAGATACATATATACACACACACACCTCTCTATATATTCATACTTAGGTTTGTGAGTTTAATCCATAGTGGTGTGGGGGTCTTTATCAAGGAAGCCAATTTTAAATAATTTTATTTCAAGAGTAATTCAGGGGAAGTCATGCGCAGCTACGGAGCAGAAAGCCTCAGTGTGTTTTGTAGCTCTGTAATAGCTATTATTTATCACAAATGTGCCGTCTGTTTGTTCACGCTGAGTAATGAATGACCTTTCTGTTTCCACAGCTAGACCTGTACAGGCTTCAGCTGATGGGGCTGTAGCGCAGCAGCTATTTATCATGCTTCACTTATACTGATCACTGGTTTAAGCTGCACCACCAGGGAAATATCTTGGGCTTATGTTATGGTTCAAAAAGGGAGCTTTTATGGGGTTAACAGGAAAGAAAAGCAGCTATTTTCTGTCCCCGGCTGCTATAATTCAAAATTGACTTTGCTGGAATTTGAATCAAATTACTGCCAATATTGTCATAAGCAAATTTATCAGCCAGGGGCTTGTTTACTGTGTCTGAGCAATGCGGGGCCTGTTTTGTTGTCTCTTTTTTTGGTGATTCCTTTGTAAAGCTTCAATTTCTTACATTGATAAATGGGATAGAATATATGAATGAGAACGAGGCGGCTCAGAAGAGGTAATGCATATACTTTTTAGCACAGAAAAGGTATATGAAGAAGTTACATTTTTAGCTCCTCGTACTCTTCAGAAATGAATAATGTAAAGAACAGAAAAGATTGTATTTGGAAGGGCAGGGGAGAGGTTAGGACGGGGTGGGAGAGTGAAGTAACTGAACTGTTCTTAGGAACAATTGAGGTCTCCCGTTTTGTTCTTGCAGATCGCGCCAATTAGTTATGTTTTCCTGATGCAATCCCTGGATGTCAGAAGTCGGTCTTCTCCCATACGGCATGTTAAAAAGCAAAATGCATTATTAATGCTTGAGGTGGGACCTCTGGAATTGTGGTATAAAGCGTTAAATGACATTAATTTAGACAATAATGCTATCATCACACTGTTTTACAAGCCAATAACCCAGCTCTTGTTCCCCCTCGTAGTTTATCTCAAGGAGGGAAGTGGATTATTGCCTTATAAAATAGGCACAATGGTGTTGGTGCTGTTATGCTCTATTATTACAAATGTTTCGGAGATAATAAACGAGAGAGGTAGCTGAACAAAAGGAGAGAGATGGAAGGCTGCAACAGAGCAGCAGTCGCCCTGTGTCATGTGAGTGGAGCGAAAACTACAGAAAACATTTCACGTGTGTAAAGACGTGGATGGGAATGTCTTCTCCACTGTAAGAACACGACCCAGGAGGCACTCGCACTTCTTTCAGCGCCGCCCGTTGGGTTGGAGAGATCACTGAGAGACTTTTGGTCTCGAGGCCGTGCTTGCAGTTGCAGCAGCACGCGTGGGCCAGGCGGAATTTGTGCAGAGTTAGAGCAGAGGATCCCGAGGTAACTTTTTTCTACCCGCCTGGTGGCAAAGCTGTACCACCCGGCTCGTTCCTGGAAAGCTTTTGTTATTCTAAATAACATTTGCAGCCCGGGACCAGCGAATTCCAGGTTCTGCAGGGTGTTTCTGAAGGACGCGATGAGGCTGAGAGCGGCAAATCCAGCGCTTGCCGTTGGGGCGGCAGAGGGAGGCTGAGTTTGGGAGACGAAAGGGAAAGCTCTAGGCTCTTCCCCCGGGACCGCGCTCTGGGACTCGGGGAGGTGCGCGGGCGCTGCTGTGGCTCCTGCCGCTCTAGGGGTGAGGTGCACGGGCAGTTCTTCAGAGGGAGGAATTCGCTTCTCAAGGTACAAACCACTTCTCTGCTGTCTGGCAGATGAGCGGTATGTGGTTTGGCACAAAATACCTTGTAGCAGTGCTTTTCGCATGTGAAATTAATGGTCCCTGTGCTCATTTGATCTTGAACTCCTTTTCAGTAAAAGCTTTTCAATAAAAACCTTTACAGTATTCAGTAAGATAAGTGGTAAGACAGCAGCATTCGATTATCTAACCTTCCCTGTTATTTGGAACACGGTCATGTCCCCTGACATTAGTTAATTACTCTGAAAATTACCTCGGTTATCCAAAAGCTCAACTCTCCACACACATCCTGTGTCTCTGTGACATTCAGATACCCAAGGTTGTTCTATATTAGCATAAATATCTGACCAGCTCCCAGGAACTAAACAGGCAGATTTTGGCTCTTATTAAATCTATGTGTATTTCTGCCAACCTCAACAAGTCTGCTGCTTTCTATTCATCGGTTGAAACTGGTGATTTTTGTATTATACTTAAAGCCTCTCTGTGCTACATACTGCAGAAAACCATAGTATTATACTGTCTTCACCTCAATTTGTGTAACATCCACTACAGTGCTCTTTTTCCCTTATTTGTCAAAAAAAACAGCAGTATTTTTCTTTGGCCACGTTTAAAGTTAAACTGTATTGCTGCTGGTACTTCAAAAATATCCAACAGGGCTGGTCTGAGAAACTTAAAAGTATTTGGTATTCTAAGTGTATCTTTTAATGTTTAACTTTTCCTTTGAGTAACTGCTACTTGGAACCAGTTTTTACCTTGTTTTTCAGTAAATGCATTGCCTAATGTTATGAGTCTCTATTTTCAACATTTTTTGTGAATTCAAAAATACTGTAGAAAATTTAAATGGCATTATGAATTGATGTCTATGAAGTGTTTCTCTTACTACACTATTCCCTCTGCTTCTGAGTCAGAAGAAATGGGGAATTAAAAAGGAACAGGGATATTTTTCTATTACTAGGTTTTGTCTCAGGAGAGTTGTGCATGTTGCATTTTGGACTTACCCAAACATTACTCAGGTTTCCGCGAAGCAAAATACTCTGATTTTTAGGTTTCATCATAAATTACTCAAGAGAAAGTAACATGCAAGATTTGTGGGAGAACACGAAACATTATATTGATATATCTGGGGCTGCGAGGGGATGGAGAGATGATTGGGAGTGATATAGACTAAGTATGTATTTTCAAACTTCAGTATGATTCAGGTGAATGTTTTATTTCTTTCTTTATAAGTGCTTCTAACACAAAAAATGCTTATTTGCTAGGGAGGAGTCATGCTGCTGGTGGTTTGGTTTATTGGAATGTTTTGGTTTTATTTATTCTGTTCCCTGCTTACACCCAAACCACTCGGAGTTAGAGGTGCCTCTTATTGTGAAGGTCACACCCTATGTGTGCAATTATGCTTTGAATAAATGCATCTTGATTGTTAAATGCATCTTGATTGTTATTTTTCTTCTACTGGAATAAATAATGAACTGGTAATCTATAAATCTGTTGACGTAACAGCAGTTAATAAGTGTTCTATGTGGATGAACTGGGTTATCCTACAAGTGATGCTTAAATGTGTAACTGGAAGTGGTTTTGTTTCAAATGAATGAAAGTGGGGCTGCCGTGTCCCTGCTCATTTTGATTCTTTGTGGTGTCAGTAAAAGAGCTGAATTCTCTGGAAAGACATACGTGTTGAAAGCAGGGCAAGCATCTAATTAGGTTCAGAAATGCACTTTCAGATTCTTGATCATAGTTATTTTAAAAATTGTTTGAAATCAAGGGAGCTTGTAAATAAGGGAGTGCACTGATACTTATATTGTAATTTGGGAAGCAGGGTGGTGTTACCGTCCTTGTCAGAATACAGAGAATATATGTACCACTGGATCTTGTCTCCAGAAAGTTGTTCCCTGCCGACACGCTGCTCACTGCCGCACACCTCTGTCTCCTTTCTCCCAGGCGGGTTTGCAGAGCGTGGAACACGCCGCTCTCGCTGTTCAGGCTTGCGGGCTATTGCACAGAGATCCTCCCTAAATGTGATGGAGCTTGAAGGCGTGGCTGTCCCTTCTGCTCTCTTGGAGACCATCCGTGCTGTCCCAGAGCTGGTAGAAGGCAGCAGGACTGGTCCTTGGCCGCTCCGTAGAACGTGGGCTTTGATTGGCACCAATAGTGCATATTTGCGTTAACAAGCCAAGTCACGAAGCAGAGTGCTGAGGCCTGGGCTTCTGTCCCATCTTGCCATTTCTTCCTCCATCCAGGTGAGGGACAATGCAATAACATCTTAAACCTTGCGGAAGGACAACAGGCAGAGCAGAGCTCTGATTATTTTTTTTTTTTGCATTGCGGTGATTGATAGCAAGGATGTTCTGGTCCCCTGGCTGCTGCCGAGCAAAGAACCTCCGCCTGGCTCATTCCTGAGCTGAGCTCAGGACTTCAGTTATTCATTGCTCCACAGTAGGACAGTGGACATTGGACATTAAACATGTCATGTTTTCTGCTATTCCCACTTGGTCTATACAGTGAAAGGTGAGAAGGTGGGTAGGGATTAGAAGTTATTTCACAGAGCTATCAGAATGGATGAGGAACAAAGTAAATTCCTGCTGTGGTTCTCTGTGGGAAATGTCAGTCATAAGCAGCTTAGTCTTGGTCATAAGCACCATAGAATAGGATCTGTTACCACAGTAGAACCAGAAAAGATTCCTTTACCAAAAGCAATGAAGAAAACCAGTACCTTCCTTGTGTCTGAGAGCAGTGCGATGAAGCTGCCGTGTAAGAATTCAGATAACAAAATATGATGGTTTCTACCATCTAGTAAAAACATCATGGGAAGAGGTACTCTCCTAAGATAAGTGATGTATTATGTTTTGGTTTTCTGTTGTTTTTTTGTTGTTTTGGTTTTTTTTTTCAAACGCAACTACAATTTTTTGAAACTCTCTATCTTTCTGAGTCGGTGGTATCTATTAATATCTTAATTGGGGTGAGTTTTTAACTCTGACCAGGGATGTTATTGATAGCTAAAACATGCATGACTGAATAAGTAAGGTCCGGGAAGAGAAGTTATATTCCCTTAGCCTCCATGCTCTTCTTTACATTGACTTCAGGACCCACACAGAAGCTTGCAGATGAGAAGCCATTAGATGGGCTAATGGGGCATTGAACTAACCTGAGGCAATGTATGTAGGGAACTGCTTCTCTCTTAACATCTTATTAGAACTCTCTCAAGTATAACAGGAGGCTAGAGGTAATTAAGCTAAAAATGCAAATAAACATGGTGTGATCATTTTTATGCCAAGTGACCAGCTAAAAATAAGTATCTGCCTGGCATACGTTGTTTCCATGGAGCAGGGTAAATGCGAGCTTGCTGCTTGTGGCAGGGTCACGGTCTCCTGCTGTGGCCTAGATTGAAAGGTGAAGATTCACAATATTTATCCTTTCAGCAAGCGTCTAGAGTCCTGTTACAGGAAAGAGAGAAAGATGGATGATTTGGTAGGTGGTTCAAGTCGCCTTCTGACGTTGGGCCACTAGCTTACCTGCAGCAGAAGGGGGAGAGCCGTTATCAGTGCTGGCTCTGGGGGCACAGGAAAAATGAATTGATGGCTCTACTCCAGCTCCTAATAGAGCAACTTGCTCTAATTGTGTCTTTTTGTAGACTCTATAGAGAAGAAATGTTTGGCAGAACATAGAGGATTAACTGTTCTGCCACTAGAAGTCACTGACTCAGAGGAGAGGACGAGCGCGTTGGAGGCAAGACTGCCACGCAACAGCTTGTATTCCAAGCTCAGCTTCAGTTGAGAGTGAAATCAATCAATCCATTGCTTTTCACAGGCAATATAGCACTTTCTTTAAAGGCTTTTCTTCTGGCCTCTGGTCCTCCGTACACCAGTGGAAGCTTTGCCACTGGCGTCCATGGATCTGGAATTCAAGGTCTTTCATTGTAGTCATCAAACGGCTGTTGATGGAGCTGAATGATGCTCACCTTGGCAGCTCCTTTCGGCGGTGACTTAATATACCGCACATGTTCACGGGACCCATGTCTTCTCATTGGGTCACTGAGGATTACAGCGCAAAGCTAACCACGGGCTAGTTCCTTACTGCATCGGTTTTGAAGAGGAGCGGTCTTCCTGCTGGCTCAGATGTTTCCTGAGCAATTGAAAGATCTGTGCAGTTTTTCCTGAACGCGAGCTTTTCCTCAAGCATGCCAACTTGTGATTTGGGCAAGTTGTGTTTACTTAAATTTTTATTCTCTCAGAAGGTTTTTCACTCAGTAACTGGCTAGCACAAGTTCACGGTAGACATTTGCTTGATGCCAAGTGCCCCTTACTCCTGTTGGCTTTAAAACGACTTATGGATACTAAGCTTCTTGCAGGATCATGCACCATCATTTATTTTACACAACAGTCTGTTTTACATAATGAGATTTACAACATCAAAGACAGCAAGAATGTTCTTTTTGAGAAGGAGAGTGTGAACCCTTTACACGCTTAGGAAAAACATTCATATGCTGTATGTATTTTTCACATAGTGGAATGCCCGCTATTTAACAGCGCCCAGGGATTTAAATGAAAGCTGACAACAGAAATATCCCAGGCGTACCTCTCTTGTAAATACCTTTAACTTCTTTTAGCTGTCTGTCTTCTGGCTTTGCTTTGTCACAATAAAAGCCAAAGTGTTAGAACTACTTTGTTTACAGGATTTCCAGAATATGCCAAATCATTTCTGTGCGTGGTGGAAACCCAATAGAGATGTAGGAGAGCGCTGTCAAAAATGTACTGAGGAGAAGATATTTGGCTTTGTGTTTTTTCCTCTTTCAGTGAAGCAGTTACATTCCTATTGACTCAAATTCAGGCAGAAGCTGGGTCCTTTCCTTTACAGCTTTTGCCTAAGGAAGGAGCTGTGGATTACAAACCATGTTTCATCAATCTCGTGGGTCCTGCCGAAGGGCAGGGGTGCCCCAGAGAAGGTGCACAAAGGCGAGCGAGGTGGGGACATCTGCTGTGCTTTGCCCTGGTCAACAGAGACCTTGTCTGATCCATTTGTTAGGTAACGTTTTCTTGCATAGCAGCGTGGGGGGGTTGAAGCAATACAAAGATGATGAGTAAAATGCTTAGAGGTGAAGTGATTCAATACACATAGAGTTAGAGCCTTGTCTTACGCTCAGAAAGAAGACAGTGACATACAAAGGGTGGAAGAATAGAAGGCCTGGGTTGTAGAGGTGGACTTGTAACTTCTGAGGACCAGGAGGTCAGGAAGGGCCACTACATGATGCAGGGATTTTTATAGGTTGTTTAAAGAGTTGTTTAGTGATAGAATATGTACTAGGAGCGGCGGGTTGAAGTTAGGTGCAGAAGTCTGATCAGTTGATTAAAACAAGTAGTTTTCGATATATTGCTTTCTGAACATTTTAGACTCCCCATTCACTGGAGTCCTTTAAAGTCCTTTGCTCTTTCAGTGTCCTCTGTCATGTTTCTCATAACCTTGGGACATGGGCTGGCTCTGCAACCTGAACAGACTTTCTGGCAGCTGCGGTATCCCAGAATTGTGCATTTTGGGATTTCATAGCACAGAGAGATCCATGGCGAGCAAGATCTTTACTCTTTTTTTTTATTTTATTTTTTTATTTCCTTACTGTTTAGACCATTTCTGTGCAAGAAACCACTTATTCTTGCGACGTCACACGTAGTTGTAGGGTTAACTAATTTTGTTAAGATCTAGAATGTGCTTTTAAATATACTCTTGAGAAAAATTTTGCTATAGCAGGAAATGAAGAAGATGAACTAATTGGTTGTCTTTGTCACCGGTTTTATGATTCATTTTTATGGTGCTGTGTCTTTATGAAAGCATACGAAATGTATGAAATCGTCCTTGTTTGCAAGAATCTTTTTAAATGTTTTGGAATTCTTATTTGCAAGCCATGTTTCAGCTATAAATACATCAGCAGATGAGAATTTCATTGCTGCAGTTTCTCATAACTGCTTCAAGCACAATCTTTCATTCAAATGGAGTAATCCCTTTGCTTTTGTAGTCTCTAGGTCAAAACTAGAAGAACGTTTGCAGGGACCCGACTGCCTTTTTTAGCTGGCTCCTATAGAAGAACCGACAGACAGTCGTTGGAACAGCTCGTGACATATGCTTGGCAGCAAAAGTACCCCCGATTCCCAGTTCCAGATTCTATTTCTCAGCTATGGCTGGCCCTCTTCCTGGGCACTCATTAGCTTTGCTTTTAGTCATTTTACACCCTACAGAGGTAGTCTTCTGCTGCTGAGATTTTCCTGTTATTTTTTTGTTGTTGTTGCAGAAGCCCCGATCTCTCCTGTGTAGTGGTATGAACGTATTGGGGTTTCCTTTGGGTGAAAGGGTGGCTGGCAGAAAACATACACGTTTTTTCTTAAGTGTGGAAGGGAAGTGTGAACTGGGGAGGATGGTTCATGAGAAATCTGAAGGGCATCCTGAGTCTTATCTTGCACCACGTAGCCCTCACGTATGCATGCTCCTGTGAAAGGCGGAACCGTTTCATCCCCTCTGTCTCGGACACCTATGTACATGGACCGATTCTTTTGTGCTTGAGCATCAGATTTCTCCAGGACCATATGGGTGGTGGACGCTTTTCAGACTTGGGGTCGTCTTCCATTCCTGGCTGCAGCATCCCCTGTTTCTGAAGAGCGGCATCAGAATGATGAAAACCACCTGCAGCATTTAAAACAAGAGAATGAATAGCAACGAGAGAAGGCTCAGAATGCAGAGAGGTGACTGGCTGGGGTCATTTAAAATAAAAAATGGCTCTTGTCTAGCAGCTCCTTTATAACACATAGTTACTGACCAGAATATCTCAGGAAACCATTTTGTATTCTGCTAGTGTAAACCTAGATAGCGGTTTTATCTTTAAAGATTAGGAGTTATTTGGGAAAGTTTCATTTCATTGTTGTATTTAAAACAGAACGTTCCTGCTGCTTTGTCATCTAACTGTGCTATATATTAAACTAATTACTTTAGTGAAGCTGAGTTAAACAAATATTAGTCAGACTGCATATTTAACTCTACTTATGGCATCAAGATAAAAATCCAGTCATCCCATGTTGTACGCACTTCCTTTCTCTTCCCTGGACTCCCCCAAAAAAGGTTCAAGTTGTTTGGTTGTTTGTATTCTTTGAAGAATATGAAGGGTTTGCACTTCAGACAAGCCCATTTCCTTTTCGAATGGGAAAAGCTCCAAGCGTTTCTTTTCAAACAGAACTAGAAAGATTATTTTTGCAGACTTCTGTTGAGCAGTTTTGGACAACACCCTATAACAGGAAACCATGGCTTCTCCTAAATTTCTTCAAGATGAAAATAGATAACATTCCTGTTTTAAATTACTAACCACAATTAATGATTTGAGATTATGATAGTAATTTATAAGTTGTTTTACCCTTTTACCCTTTTTATATGAATGAGTTTAGTCCGTTGTCCAACTTTAGGTTTGTTATTGAACATATGGTATTTGAACTTGCAAGTTTTTTTGTTACAAAGAACGTCTGAGACAACCAACTCCGTATGTAAAAACAACCTTCCGAAGAAATGGGTCTGGGAGTAGACGTAGTGTTTAGTCAGTGTTGAGAGTAACGGGTTTAGGCATAGGCTAGAAAGAAGGTGAGCTCTTCAGTTAGGGATGGAAGTATGGGTCCTTAAGGAAAGAAGTGATGGAATTAAAGGAACAAATATTCACAGTTGTGTTGCGCAAAATCATTTTGAACTTTCTCCTTTTGTATCTGCTGATGAGTGTAGGTCATAGAAACATTTCAGGAATGCAAACTAAACATAACTGCAACTTAACAAACTAAATATAACCACAACTTTACAAAATATCAAAGCATTTTTGCACATGGAATCATGCACTTTGGTCTGAGAACAGATATAAATGCCTATGTAATTTCTAAAACCTTTAGTGTGTATCTGAGGTGTACTAAGTACACGTAACGCACGCTGATACCCATGGACATCCAAGCGTTGCCTGGGCAGAGGACCTTGTATTTCTTTTGCTGTCCTGGGTGGTGAGGACCGTGGGTGACTAGACGGGGACCAAGACTGAAACTTCCGTCTTCACTCAATAGGATGACAAATAATTTTGTGACATTCTTAGCCCATGCAGTAGAATAACACGACTCAGCACTAGAGCCAAATTCCTAGTATCTGCCAGGATTGAACTAGCAGTTTTAGTTAAGGTGGATGCCCTTGATGATGAAGTGTCAGGTCAAGATTGCAGGACATGCAGTGAATGGTTTGAAGATAAAAGGGCTATTATTGAAAATCTCCAGGATTGCAGAGTTAGGAGAAATTGTACTGTTTTATTAAAAAGAGACTGTTAGTCACATCCGATGGGCCCAGGACAGCCAGAAGCTTCTTATTAAGAACTAGTTCTGGGGGAAGTGGAACGTAATCTTTTGAACTTTGCCACCAGTATGTTCTTGGTTCATCGTATTCCATGGAAGACTGATCAAGGAGAATCCCTGCTTTCTGTTAATTTGGGGGGGGGTGCTGGGGAGGGGAGGGGAGAAAAAGAAAACAACCTCTCTAAACCACTAGATTGTGGCATATCAAGCATATCACATTTTGCTGGTTTCTGGAGTTCCAGAACTTTATGCTAACCNCTGGGCTGGGGAGGGGAGGGGAGAAAAAGAAAACAACCTCTCTAAACCACTAGATTGTGGCATATCAAGCATATCACATTTTGCTGGTTTCTGGAGTTCCAGAACTTTATGCTAACCTCTTTTTCTCTTTTTTTCTCTTTTCTTTTTTTCTCTTTTCTTTTTTTCTCTTTTCTTTTTTTCTCTTTTCTTTTTTCTCTTTTCTTTTTTCTCTTTTNTCTCTTTTCTTTCTTTTCTCTTTTCTCTTTTCTTTTTTTTTCTTTTTTTTTTTTTTCTCTTTTCTTTTTTTTTCTCTTTTCTTGTTTTGTTTATTTGAACGAAGAGTACAATGCAGAAAATAGCTTTCTGGTGGTAAATGCTCTCTGGCATTGGAAACTATTTGATGGTTAAGCTAAGAATGAAAAATATGGGGTTGGAATATGCAGTGGCTGAGCTCCTTCCCGGATGGCCAGACGTGTCTCTTGCTGCCATAGATTTATACTGTGGCATTTCTGCCGAAGGGGGAAGGGAAGACTGTTTCTAAATGGGGAAGGGAAAGGCTTTGAAAGAGAGAAGCTCTTTTTACTTTGGTTAGTAGATGCTTTCTGAAGTCTTCATTCATTTCTTGCCTCCTAAAAGACAATACCACTGAGCAAAGGAGTAATACCTTACAGATTACCTCTCACTTGCACTTCCTTCTACCAGAGTTTTCCTCTTGCCTGTTTGTAGGGCATCTAGCCCACGGAAGCCCAATGCTAATGGGGACTTAGAGGCCGCAGTATATTATTAATATTAATGCTATGCTCCCACATCTATGTTATGTTTTCTGTGTGATGGAATTACTCTCTTGGCCAGGTAAGTGACTTAAGTGCCTACTTCCCTCTCTCTTTCTGTTCCCCGCAAAAGCGATACTCGTTTCACCGCTCAGTAGCTCAGGAAGAGCGCTTTGAACATGAATTTCTTCTGCAATTGCCACAGTGGGACAGCGCTCGCGTACTCGCGTAATTTGCATTGCTGTCTGAGGACGCTTCCATGGTTTAAGCACTTCAGGAGCCACCAAAGCAATTTCTGCACAGGGCAGCCGAATGCATTCTTCCCTGCACCCTGCTGTGCCGCACATCTCCTCGCAGAACAGAAACCCTGCCTGTCGCCCCACCTGCCTCTCCCGATCTCCTCCCCAGCTACCCTTGTTGTTTACGAAATCAGCTTTCAAGCCAGAGGTGTCTGCAGAAATCACCTTTGTTCCTGAAGGACTCTCCCTCTCCCGCTGCTCCTCTCTGGCGGTTACGGCGCGGTGCCGCAGCGGGGTACCGCGGTGCCCTGGGGCACAAAGCCAGCGGGGAGAGGGCCCTTCGGTTCCCCCGCTGGTGCGACTCGTCTCCTGTGCGTTGGGAGGTGTAAAATGGTGTGGCGGTGGTGATCTTGCGCTCCCGTACAGGCAGCCTGACCCAGAGCGTGTCCCGTGGAAGAAACTCATACTTAATTACAAGTGCCAACTTAGCAAAACACTTCTGTTTATTTGTTACTAAATGCACAGTTTAATTGCCATTGTAAACTGGTTATGTGTTCTGGTCGTAAAGTGCAGCTTATTTTGAAACTGAAACCGACTTTCATGAATAAAATCCTTCCTACAGCCCGTGTGCAGGGCTGCGGCTGAGCAGCTGGAGGGAAAAAGAACATGCAATTTCCCATAAATAACTGTTGTGCCAACAGGAGCTCTAGTGAGAACCACGATACAGGGGGCAAATGATAGTGTGGATGCTTATACATTATAAACGATGACATTAGAAGATTTACCAAAAGGAAAATAAATACAAAGGTGGTGATTGGTTTCCGTGGAAATAGTGTCTTATCGCATGGATACTTGATATTTTATAACAATAGATGCCAAGCTGGTACTTAAGGCCCGTATAGCATGTTTTATATTCAGGGGCCTAGTGACTGGTACTGTTCTAGGAAGAAAAGGCATGTGGTTTTAATATGTTAAATTTGTCTTCAGCAGCAGAATGGTTTTTAAATACTATTGCCTTTCCCTCTCTGTAGGCTTCTCTCATTTCTCGTTTCCCCAATTCCACAAGACCCAGCCATCTGGCTTTCTCATTTTCTGGCCCATTGTACATTGTTAGTCCACCTTTCTCTAAAGAAGGAGAGGCAAAGAAATTCCATATTTAATTTTGCGTAGTTACGTATTCTCTATTTGGAGTCAGATTTTAGTTTAATTTGTATTTCTTTACGTGCTTCTTGGCCCTGCCTGGCTGCACTCTGTGTCAGTGCCTGCTGATGGTCGCTAGCTCAGCATGGAGGCGACACCCGTGGTGCACAGGGTCTCGCTTTTTGCTTGCTGGTTCAACTTTGTTGGGTTTTTGACCCTTTGTGCAGCAGGGAGACATACGCTTTTTCTGTGGCTTGAGCACAGGCTGGAGCCCGTAGAGCGGCCAGCCTTGGGGCCGGTCTTTGGGCAGCGTCGCTGGTTCGTTCTCAGGAGCTGTGGTCTCAGGAGCTGTGGTGCCAGGAGCTCTCCTGACTGAGAGGGTTCCCTGTGACTCCCCTCTGCGTGGGCAAGGCAATGGCAGCAATTGCTCGTGCTGAGGGCTGTGTTAAGCTCCTTCGGCCCCCCGTCGCGCAGGGAAGGGGAGAGCGATGGCTGCGATGGAGACCCTTCGGAGCGGAGGGTGTGGTGTGGAGGTGGTCAGGGCCGGGCCCTGGACTGAGCCCCTCTGGGCGCACTGGGAGGAGTGATGGGGCATGGCGGGGAGATCCAGGTAAGGAGGGCTTATAAAGAACCCCAGAAGTCTCCTCTGCTGTGTTCCAACTGAACGCCTTTGCAAATTCAGGTGCGATTTCGAGGGCGCTCGGGAGGACTGCGTGGGTTGGGCTGGACGAGAGCTCTGCTGCAGGGAGTCGGGGCAGAGCCATTCCTGTCTCCGCGTCTCTGGGCTCTGTCCACATGAACTGGGAAGGCCTCGATGGCCTCGGGGAAGTGCAGGAGTCGAGGACTGGGAGAAGTTAGCAAAATCCATTGACATTAATCCAAACTAACCTTTGAACACCTCACGTTTTCTGAATACATTTTTTTTAAATGGCAGCAGACAGCGGTAAATGATCTTGTTTAATATCTCAGGGCTTCAGTGAATGTGAAACATGAGTATGAAATCTCCTTATTGTTATAATAAATATCTGGTTTAGCCTGATAAGAGGTGAGATGGTTCATAAAATGCTGGATGAGTAAGCCTAAAGAATCTGTTTAATTGAATCTTCTCTTTCACCACGTCAGAGCAGTTGAAAATAGAGGTCTGGGGAATTGTGGTAAAGCGCTGCTCCGGCATTTTCTCATTGGCGGGTTGGGCCGGTGGTGATCCTGTTCGGGTCCCCGGGAAACCAATTGTAGGCGAGTCGCTCCTAACAGCAAACGAGGCATTTTCATACAAGCCTTGACTGGATGAAAATGTGCGTGTGTGGGTTGGGAGGCACATAGCTCCATTTCATAGGTCAAACAAGGAAGCGAGGTTGAATTTAACCATAGTGTTTGAAGTAGCAGGAAATGTGTTTCTTAATGTCACCATTTTCCCTTTTCTTTTAGAAACTCTATGTGTTATATTGCATAGGGAACACTTAACAGTTGTGTCTCTGAGTCCCTGTTGTTTACTGATGTGACCTTTTATATAGCTCTCAAATGTGGTGGGGTTTTTTTCCCCGTGTAAAATGAAGCTTAAATTTAAATCTCCCATACCACTCACAATGGCATGGCTTAGTCTTACACGAGCTGAACAAGCGTCCCTGCCTCGAGTGAGTAATCTGCTGGAGCTAGTTATATGAGAAAAGGCTCTAAGAAAGGTTAGTACGTCCTACTTTAAAATATCCATATTGCATGTATAAGACCTTTGTTTTAGGCAACAGAAAAAGAAGATAGAAGCACAAAAAAAAAAAAAAAGATGAGCTATCACGTCATTTATAAAACGTAAGCACTTTGAAACAAGCTAACGAGTAGCTAAGGGGATCGTTAATCTTATGCCTAGGTAGTAAATACCCACATTATACTTGCCAAATACAAAGAAATGCTTATTTCTTCACACATAGGTCTGAGCTCTGACCTATGGATTTCTGAGACTTCTTAGAAGTTACTTCTCATTTCATGTCATGATCTTCCTATTTCCTGCCACGCTGCAGCCTTCTCGTCGTCTGGGAAGAATCATGTCAAGTTGTCAAACAGACTAATTGGTTTAATATTTTGCAATTCTTTCACTTGAAAACTGATTCTTAGCCAGTGATAAAATCACTTTTGTTTTAAATGTTAGTGTCTTTGGCAGATAGAAGTATTAGATACTTTGATAGGATTTTCAGAATCGCCCGTGGGTTTTGGACGTTTAATTCCCATTAATATCTGAGAGGTTCTTTGCTTCCCTCAGGACACTTTCAAAATCTCAGCCTTTGTAAACCTTCTGGTGATGGCTGGTTCTAAAATCTTTTCAGTTTCAACTTAATGGCAAATCTGTTTCTCACCCAGTTTCTACAACTATAAAAGGACTTTCCCGTGGAGTACCGGGCAAGGGAGGCAGCCGAAACAAGCGCAAAGAGGATCACGGCAACAACCTCGCGGAGATCCGGCCGCCTCTTTGCGAGGGAGCTCTGTTTGCTGTCGCAGCGCTGCGGGCAGAGTGCACATCCTCTCCTCAAAATGAGCTCCTTCCCACCGGGACCGTGGGGAGGGAGAGGACTTGCAGGCGCAGAAGTAGCCCAGCGCTCGTCAACCAGCGAGGACGGCTGTGGCTCCCGCTGGAGTGCTGCGCCTTCACGGCTCCCCGGGCAGGGAGCGCTGCGGGAATTCCTGGTGGCGTTGCTAAAATATGGTGGGGGAAGAACTGGGGTAGATCTCATCTCCTTTGGCTTGTTACATTTCATATTTCCCTGCCTATGGCAGGGGGGTTGGAACGCGATGATCTTCAAGGTCCTTTCCAACCTAAACCATCCTGTGATCGTGTGTCTGGGAGCACGAGCCTGCCGTCGGAGGATGCTCAGCTGGAGGGCTGCAGCTCTGACGAGAGTAGAGAAAGGGCGGTATTGGCTGCAAAGCCTTTCTTGAGGTTTTGCTCAGAAACGTACGGCTCAAGGAGCTTAGTAAATTCTGGGTTAAAACTCGTAAGTGAATTCAGAGGCAGACAATATGGCCTGTGAAATCCGGGCTGATGACTTGGAGAAAGCAGAACGTGTAAAACAGTGGGGCTGGCAGCAGGCGGGGAAAGCAGCCTCGGGCGAGCCTGGGAGTTGCGATGCGTGCGATGAAAGCAGCCGGGTCCAGTAGGGAAATGCTGCCTGAAAACTTCACTTCTGCCCTGAAATCATCAGCCTTCATCTCTGTATCGCTGACATTTCTTGGCTCAACGATTTGACTTGTCAGGAGCAAAAGACAACGTGAGAAAAAACATTTTGCAATTCATGTTGTTCCTTTGCGTTCGTTCAAAATGGCTGCCGGGCAAGGGAGGGAGCGTCTTCTGCCGAAGTTTGAGAGAGGGAAGCGCGGCAGAGAGGCCCTGGGTCATGCTGTGCAGTCTGGCTGTGTCAGGCGTTAGCAGGAATCCTCCTGGAGTTACTCTGGAGTGCCTGGAGCTCCTGAACGGTTTCCAAAACGGGCCTTTTCCTTTTCGCAAGGAAGGGTGGGGAGGCAAAAGTGACCGTTGACGTGATCTGGTCAAACCAGGGGCTGCAAAAACTGCATCGCTGTTGATCAGGGACACCATTGTAAAAATAAAGGGCATCCAGTGTGCCATCTTCATTTTTCTGACTTGCATTCGTCTGCTGTTTAAAGTCCCATCCTTTGTCTTCAAAAGCACTGGAGAGATGTGCAACATAAAAGGAACGATCATGGGGCCACCAAAGAGTCCCGTCTTTGTTGTTGTTTATACCAAAGTATTATGTTATGCTATTGGCAAAGTAATTTTCAGCTCCAAGTGAGACAAGATCAGTCACAGTGGTTTTCACAAGATTGATGTGAAGAGCTAGAGTGGTGCTAATTAATCAGGGATGGTGAGAGCGTGTGCCTGCATACTCAATTAGTGTAACATTTCCTAAATTGGAAAGGAGCTCCGCCATACAGTAATACTATAGCAAAGCCTGAAGGGTGCGGAGATACAATTCGTAATGAGCTACCTTAACTCATTACTTGCACCCCGAGACACTGGTGAATGGTGAGCCCACAGTGATTTTCTATTGTAGGTACTGCAGTGCTGGGAATAGCCAAAACTGCTTGAAAGGCGGCATTTCATTTATTTAGAGGATGTTATATAACTAGGCTCCTTAATTATATTTTTACTTAAACAGAAAGAGGAATGGGCGCTTGTTACAGTACATCATCTTAGACATAAACAATACTTAGTTACAGCTGCTTTTCACTGTTCTGTGAAATCCAGTCTCTTTTAAGAAAAACTGCAGGTTGTGATAGCTGCTACAACACTATAAATAATAATAAAATGGTAGTTCCAGCTTTGTTCCAACACTGCACATGGAAGCTTAAAAATGAAAACTGATCTCCAACCTGAAAAAAGGCATAGATGGGAGGATAGAATACTTTCTGTGCTTGATATCTAAATTAATTTCGCTCTTAAACTCTGGTATTTCTGCTTGTTTGTTCTTATGTTACAGCAAAGATACCTTTTCTTGCCTATGGGTAAAATAACCTGTAAGATGTTGTGATCCGGAGTAGCAGACTTCTGTTGTCTTTGAAAATAAAGTGATTTAGTGGTATAGCAGCTTTAATTTTATCCCGATTTGTAGTTTACATCAGGCACAGCTGTTGAGTAAACCTGCAGAATGAATTAGAAATGGATTAATGAAGCTCTAAGACAAATACATCAGAATATTTTAAACAGCTCTCAAGGAAACAGTTTTATTTAATTTTAGTCATGTAATGGCTTTATACTCTGAGCAAAATAAAGTAAAACAATAGACTCAAATTCTAAATTGACAGCAAACGTATAATTTTTTCCACAGGCTTTTGAAGTTTGCAAACCCATATAATTATTTTCTGACTAGTGAAATTGGTTCATATGGTTTATGAGGCAGAGAAGCCCTCCCTAACAAATCTGGTCTGTGGCAGCTGGCCCGATACCTGCTATGCCACTCCAACAGCTATAAACCCAGAGATAACGGTCCAATTTCATTTGTAGTTATGCTGCTATAAATCTGAAGGAAGTTCATTGGTCTGATTCCAGCATTAGAAACCTAAGTTACTTTTCCTCTCCCAATCTCTATCATTTCAGGCCATATTCTATGCAATATAGCGTGGATGAAATGTGTCTACTATCTTTGATATCCTAAGTCAGAAATAGGTCACTGGTGTTTGATTCTCCAGGGGGAAAATAGTCAGTTCGGCAGCCAGACAAGGGAGAGGAGGGATGATAGCTTCTGATAGAATTACTCATCTTAATAAATCCTCAAGCTGATTATGTGCCTTATTCAAGTTCCTGCCGGAACAGTCCTTGAAAATACGAACTTCTGATGTTCCTGGGTTTGCTGGAGGAACCTGGGAACTAGTTGTTACCTTAGCCTTTGGGTTGTTGTCATCGTCCTTTGAGCATGTGGTACTCCTGTAGCACGGCTCACAACAGGAGCTGCCTAGCAAATTCAAGAGAGTGCCAGCAGGTTTGCTTGTCTTAATCATCCTGCTGTAGTTAAACTGCTGCAAACCTCTTATAATTCCGAATATCCTCCTTTTTGCAGTTTAGCTGAAGTGTTACTACCCGAGAATTGAATTTGGCAGAAGGAAGATTGTACCTGTATGGAAGGAGGCGGTGGACTCCCACTGACAGACACGCTCTCGCTGAGTTGCTCTGTAGCTGTTTGCTTGAAGTATGACTGGTGGAGCTGGCTAGAGATGGATTTGCTCTTTCCTCTGCTTACGTGTGGTGTCTGCCTGCTTTACAACTGAAACTATTCCTGTAAAAAGTTGGGAAGGGATCAGGATTGCTTAACGAAAGTGCAGGTACTTGGGAGTCTGGCTAGAACAGCGTTTGTAAGAGATAATTACCCTTGCCTCACTCTTAAGACATTCAAGGTGCGCTCTTCACCTAACCAAACATAGGTCGAGCTGAGCTTAGCCCACTCCTGAGAGATTTGAAAAGCCTGTGCATAGTTTAACTGCGTAGTTAAATTCCAGTGCAGTGGAACAAATCCTCTGGTTGACTTCCTAAGGTAGATATTTATTCTAAAAACGCTACTGAGCTTAGAGGGCACCTGCAGGAGTTTGTCTTGGCCCACCCTTCCGTGCGTTGTTTGGAGTATCGTACCCTCCTTTGGCCATTGCGTGTGGCTGATCTGCCTGAGAGTTACCTGCTCTACACCCTGCAGAATCACCTGGAGTGGCATATAGTATTTTTTTCCCTCACTGCAGTGACTTGGCTGTGCTTAAAATCTGTTTGAGTAAAAATAAATAAAATTCAAGTCAATAAACCATAATAAATAGCATCCCTGTTACAGGTACAAAATGATACTGCTGTACCTCCGTCCTGCAGTTGTACAGCAGAAAATGCTTCTCAGACAAAAATGTGATCTTTCACAATCCAGAATATATTTTTCCTACTTCTGTGTGACTTCATGGTCTCTTCAGAAAAGCTCCCATTTTCTTCTCTTACACCATAATTTGTCTGTCTTTGTTCCTACTTTG
This sequence comes from Anarhynchus alexandrinus, assembly GCA_008711295.1. Taxonomy (NCBI): domain Eukaryota; kingdom Metazoa; phylum Chordata; class Aves; order Charadriiformes; family Charadriidae; genus Anarhynchus; species Anarhynchus alexandrinus. The sequence continues at coordinate 2,473,425 of VUYV01000056.1, read as the reverse complement.
TTGAGTGCTGTAATCAATCCCAATTATCTCCACGTCTCTGCATCTGATTTCAAAGGATGGTATCATGCCATACCCAAAACCATTGGGGTTACCAATTAAATAAAATATTGCAGAGTGGGTTAACATATTAGCAACCTTTGTTCAGAATATTTTTTTCAGAGATAATCTGAGTTATTAACTAGCTGAGCAGGGACACAAGTTTTGTCATTAAATGCAGCTGACTGAAAATTGAGTTAAGTCTTCTAATTATATGGACAAACAGCCCTGGAAGCTGTTTCTGTTCAGGCCATTGTTCTCTGATCAAAAGGGGTTTGTGATAGAGTTTTCTTTTTTTATGAGATGGGAAACGCGAGTTGTATGAAATGTGCTACCTTAACGTCATCTGTTATGTATTGATAAGATGTTTTCAAACTCCTCCGAATGAAGCGTGCTCCTACAGTAGGCTGTGACAATAGTACTTTTTTTGTGTTGTATGGAAATCACGTATTTCTTGTCCTTTTGTCACTGGTTTAATTTTGGCCTTGATGTTAGCTGTGCCATTCTGACATTTGCAGTGACTTGCATGAAATGGGGTGATGTTTCAGCCCCCTTCCCAAGGAGCAGACAATAACTTTCCATGAACGTTAGCTCTTCGGGGAGGAAACGCTGCAGGCCATTTCATCTGTGAGAGGTGGGATGAAAACTAGTACTCAGAAGCTGAGGTCCCACAGATAAAAAAGATGCCTGGCTGTGGGCCGTCGGTCTGTGCCAGTGGGACGTTTCTCATGTTCCTGGGTTCTTGTGTCATCTCTCCAGGAGCGAAGGCGGTGGGGTCCCAGATGTGCTTTTGGCCGATGGGTGCGCTGCAGGATGACTGGGGGCCAGCGGTGCTGCGTACCTGCGGTGGGAGAACTAGGAAAGGCTTTGCAAAGTTCCCTCCGCTAATTCAATGCGGAGCAAAGCCGGGTGTCTCTTCCCAGCCCTTTTCAGTCTCCGGGAGCGAGTTCCTGCTTAGGACCATTTGTTTGTGAAGCCCTTGAGCTAATAAGCCTCTTTATTAACCGGTAGCTGTGGGTTATCTAATCCGGGCATGGGAGCTGGCTGCCTGGTGGCACTGCTTAGGTCCTGAACCAACGGGAGCATCTGGGGTTTTCTTTGTCTGTTTGCCAGCTGGTGAGAAGCTTGGCTGAAAGGCACGTATTAAAATCCAAAGAGGGCCTTAATGGAAGGGCCAAGCAGATGGGGATCAGTGCGGGGACTGGTAAGCGGGATAGTAAGACATAAGACACAACTTGTACTGTTGCCCTCAGGCTGCATCCGTTTCTGGAAATAAAACTTAGGGTTGTCGTGATTTTAACTTACCAAACATATATGAGCTGACAAAAAGCAGTTATTATATCTCTGAGCGTTCCCATGCTCATGTGTCTTATGTTCTGCATAAGGACAGAACCCTATTGCTGCCACTTCGCCTCGTCACGCAGGCACTGACCGCGCGAAGGAACTGCGTGTATTCACACCCACGGTCAACATCGGGCATCTGCTGTTAATCGTTGGTTAATTGCATGCCAGGGCGCCTGTACGGTTTAATTTCTGCCCTCTGTCTGTTTGCAGATAACTTGACTGTGCATATTGAGTCGTATTCCAGATACTTTATTGACAGTAACTTTTTATAACCTTATACCCATGGCTATGTTTAAGTGGTTTATCGTTGGCTATATATCTACGAAATAAATTAAACACAGTTATTTATAACAAAATGAATCTAAGTAAAGCTGTGAAGTGATTATGGTATTTTTAATAAGCAAAGGATTTGGAAACAACTATGGTTTCCATTTTTGCAAGTGAATTAGTATAATTATGTGTTTTAGTGACTAAAATAAAAAACAAATTGCAAAGCATGTTTTTATTCTATTAATAAACTTGGCTAAAATGCTGATTCTTCAAATGCATTCTATTAGGTAGGAAAGGATTATGTTAATAATAAGATGGCAGCCTTTCATCACCTCTGTATTTTGAAAATCTTGTTGATTTTATCTTTTTTGATGGATTTCCTTTTTTTGTTAGGTATTTTAGTTTAGTTAGGTTTTGTTAGGTATTTTAGTTTTTATTTTTTTAGGTTTTGGAACAGAAAAGTGAAGACTATGTTGAGAAAGCACCACGTAGATGTAACCATGCAAGTACAGTCCTGTTTTGAACTGAGTAAAAGTTACTAAATTGAATGCTTTAAGTTACAGATAATTTCTGCTCATTCCTTATAGTACAAAGTACAAATCACCTATATAACATATTAAACTTTCAACTTTAGGAGCTGTGATTTGAAAATATTTTGCCCGTCTGTTTAAGTGAGTATTTTTGCTCATGCTTCATGATCTTTTAGTGCTTTATAGAAAGGCGTGTTTCAACGGAGGCATATTTGCTCGTAGGTTTGAGGTCCCTTCCTGCACTGGGACCTGGACCTCGAGTCTCTTCCCGGCTCCCTGTGCTGGTTCTCATACTGCTAAAATGGATTCTCGCTTATCTCTATGAAGTCCTCTGAGCTTGTCAAGGCGAAAGTGGTGGATAGTTTATGAGTGAAGTGTGTAAGGGTAAGGCACATGGGAAGTGGTATAGCGTCCACTGAAATTGATGGATGTCTTTCCTCTTAAACAGAGGTTGCATCGGAAGCTAAGACCCACAGCATCCTTGGGGAGGAGTTCTGCGTGGTATTTGTGTGTGTGTGCGTGTAAACTGGCAATCCAATTGTGAATGTGTTAAAAAAAAAAAAAAAGGCTTTTTATATGAGCTGTGGTTTACAAAGTGTTTCTAATGATTAGATTTTTATTACATAAACTCTCTTCTGCTTTTGATTAGTGTCTGGGTGTAAAGACTTTATTTTATATGTCCTTTTATAATTTTATATAGGAACTGACAAAACCTGAAGGGATTTTGCACTGTTTGTATATTAAATCAGTCCTGATGGTCTTAATCTCATCAGTAATTAAAAACAAAGTTAACTTGGTACTTGATTGAGATGTAAGGATGTTGGTAATTCAATGCTTCCCTCTCTAGAACAGTAATGTTTTGGAGTTTTGGTTTACGTCAGCATTTCACAGTCATTCCAAAAAGTTGAATCTTATATCCATGGGCTTTTCTTGAAGTTTGGTTTTTTTTTTTCTTTGGATAAACAGATTTTGATGTGAGCATACGGGTGGCAAGACCCACGTGGGTCTGGCTATGTTTACTGTGTGCCATGCAGTAAACTGTGTAACTGGGTTTTTTTAAGCTTTTTTGGGGGGGTGACATCGTGAAGTAGATGGTTGCGAGTGGCTGTGTAGTGAATTCTACGGAACTGTGTTACTGCGTAAGGGACTGGATGCCGATATCCTCATATCCCTATAAATTCTAGGGATACTGGGAGTATTGTGTAGTCTGAGTCCCTGTGTAGGATAGGCGTAAAAACCCATCCAGTGCTTTCGAAGCCAAGTAGTCCTTGCTGCTGTTTGTCCTCCGCATAAACACCGTTTTTATCTACAGACTGGCTTGACGGTAGCTTGGTTAATTCCCCTTGCTGCTGGGTTAAGCTCATTCCTGCCCCAGCCGCTCTGCAGCAGCTTAAAACTGGATGTCTTCCAGGAGCTCTTAAGAGCCCACTGGTCAGCTGTTGCTGGAGGAGCCTGCATGGCTGGCAAATTAATTTCTGCCCTATTGAAATTAAAAACAAATAAATAATTGCCACAGGGTGACGGTGTGTCGTAATATAAGTAATAAATTCATGGTAAATTATATTTATACTGAAACAGGGAGGCACCGGGTATCTTTGGTGATTTATACACACTATCTGCCAAGTTACTGAGCTAATATTAATTTGTGGGAGACATCAACCTTGCTCTGCAAGATAATTTAGATTATTCCTTGTACTATTCCAGTGCGTTCACTTGAAGCTGTGGGAAAAATAAAAATATTAATAAAGGACTTAAAAATGGGAATGCTTACGAGGAAGGAAAAGCCCCATACATCCCTGAATAAATCTCGTACGTTACATGCTGATTTATTTCTTAATTCTCATTCTATTCTGGTATATTTTCTGTAGTTTCTAGCCTGTGTTCATCACCATGGTATTTGAACATTTTCAGGTAGTCCATTAAGTAGCATGTTCATCAGATCATTATACCCTGTCACTGAGGAGAGGATTAAATAGTGATATTGTATCTATTAATCTGGGAAACTGTGCTTCAATTACAGCAGACTGGAGAATGGATGAAGACTTCAGTTTTACTGGCGTATGGCTTTGATAGAATATGGATGTTTTACTTAATTTGGTATTTTTTCTGATGTATTTGTCTTTTTTTTAAAAAATACAATTATATGAAAATCCACATACTGATATAGGAGAATTACCTATTTCTTACTTGGTAATTACCAAGTGACATATAATAGTCATATAAAGAAAAGAATGTTAGAAGTTGTCTGTCTGTCCAAGGAGAAAAAATAAAACATTGTTATTTAAAAACTACCATTCAGGTAAGCAGTCAATCTCCAAGGGAGGGGTGAGGAAGAGAAAAATTACTGAAATATATTTAGATAAGAATGCATCCACCGTAGAGGAAAACAAAGCAGAGAATTCCATCTCCTAGTAGTTAAAAAGGGAAAAGTTCCATCTGCCAACACCTGGGATTGGCGGGGACGCAAATGAACATCAACCTAAGTTATGATAAAATATTGAAGGAATATTTAAAACTATTCCCATGCAGCATTCACACTTCACTGCAAGTATGTGCACAGGGACGCAGAAGAGTGTGTGGATAGATTATGTGAGCTTGCTGGAGCTAGATGGAAAAATTCAGAAGTTATGTAAAGGTTTTTAAACACAGTTATTGCATCCCGGCAGGAGAAACAACTGTTGGGAATGGTGACGTGTAAGTGTTCTATAAAATTTTAATTAACCAAATTCATTCCTGTATTGAAATATTTTGATTACATAATTAAGAGGAAAGTTTTGCAGAGTGGTGGTGTTCTGCAATCTTCGCCTTTTTTAAATGTAACAAAGACTTTATGAAACTAACCTGTTAAGAGACTTGTCTTCATCAAGTTACGCGTTTTTCATTTATCTGTATTTTAAAAGCAATCATATAAAACCTTGGAGGGGGGAAACTAGCAAAACTTATCTATTTAGCTGAGACAACTTTGTGGGCGGAGTTTTCCAGGTGGTATTGATAAGGTCGTGATTCTAAGGGCAGCCAGAGGGTCTGAGAGGGGTGCTCTGAGAAGGCTGTTGGCGAAGCAGAAGGAGCCTCGGCAGTGGCTCTGTACCCACTCGGACACGGCTCTTCCAGAATTGAAAAGGTACAAGTTTAGGATAGGAGATTGTCCCACAGTGTAGTAGGACTAATGCTGCTTCTGTAATTACTGATTCCCTCGTAACGGGAGGGAATCTGTTCCCAGCACCTCGTGCCAGCAGAAATACGGGAACGTGGGGGTTAGCGGGAGGTGGCGGGAGGGAGAGCAGAAGTGAATGTGAAATGTCCTTTGGGTTAAGGTACTGCTGTAGGGGAAAATGCAGAGACCGCTTCCTGAATGCTTCTGAGCGTGAGTATTTCTCATAGATGGAATGAGATTTAGCGAGTGCGTTGTGTGTCCCTGCTTTGCGATAGAAACAAAGCTATATAAGGATCAGAGCAAAGTGCAAGCTTAGAAAATGCGTGCATTCGGTGTATTGCTGTACTGCCTGTTTCTTGACACTTGTAGTTTGTTTATCTTCTGTTTTTACTAAAACAATTAGCTCACCCCCACTATTCTCTCTAAAAGTGTTGGTGATGAGCAGTTAATTATGAAATCACTTTATCACAGTTTCTTAAATGCAGTTTGTGGATTGACCAATGACAACATACTGATAATTACCTGTGACTCTTTCTGATTTATCCTGTTTTACAGTAAGCTACATTTAATAATAGCAACCTTGCTTTGCCGCCAGCCCTCTAGAGACTTGTTTAAGTAATAATTACTTGCAGATGCAGCTCGTTTGTGCCCTGATTCACACCCAGTCAGCCCCGGTGAGGTCAGGCCTTTCACATTTGTGTTTTCCATCTTGAAGCAAAACAATATGTTGATAGAGAACAGAATAGGAAGAAGAAATACTGCAGGGTTTGTGTGCGAACGCTGCCCGCGGGAGCGAGGGCTTTGCCTCACCACTTCTGGAGAGGCTTCCTCAGGGGATCCCCACTGGCTCAAGGTAATGGGGACTGCTTTCCTGCTGCTAGGTGATCGCTTTGGGCTGAAAAATTCCTTTCGACCAATATCACAACCTGAAGCGCAGATCAGGTGGTTTAGTTTCTCAGGCTGATGCTTCTGTCCGCCTGTCTGTCCCCCCCAAAATCTTTGCATCTGCTGGAAAGCCTCCTGAATGTGATGGGACAGGAAGAGCCGGGCTGGGAGGGTTGAATGCATCGCACTTTGCCAAGTTTCATGAGAACAGAGGCCAGGGTAGAGAAACACGGCTCTGTTAAGGCCCATCCCTGAAAGGAACGGTGCTGCAGGGACTGCGCTTTCATTAGACATCAGCGAATCCCCTGGGGAAGCAGCTGTTGCGAGTGCCTGGACTCTGGGGTTGGGGAACCTTAAATCAGATTACACACACTATTAGACGCTGGTGAAGCTGACCACAAGACGCAAAATCCATTGTGAATCCAAGGTCCGTTAGTTTTGCCACCCAGCGTCCCGTCGTGGGCGCAAGGGTCTGCTCCTAGGAGGTGCCGGACACCTTGAGCTAAGGTAGAGCCTGATCAGTGCTGTTCACTTGCCTTCAGCCTCTCCTGGCTCTTCTGGGGATTTAAAGGGTTTTGTGTTGTATAATCGAACCTCTTCTGAGCAGGCATTAGTGAAGAGGACATGGGAAATCATCCTGTGACAGGTTTTAGTCGTGACATTTCGAAAGTGCTTTTGCCTGGGTGTGCCAAGTCAGGAAAGCTCCATATATTTGCGTGCATTGTCTTTGGGTAGCAATGAAAAAGATAACTGACCACTTGGTTTTCTGGGAAAGAAAGGGGCATTATCAGGGAAGATACTGGAAAAGTTAATTAGAATACTAAATGAGCAAATATTTTACTGTCATTACTTAAGCTTTCCTAGGAAAAGAGATAACTTAACATTAATTGCCTTTCAGAGTAATGGTGGAGGATTATGACAAATGAATATGTGGGATACAGGATGAACATTCAGATACAGGAGAAATAGGGCAAAACAAATAATATTAATAATAATAATTTGTGAATGCGTATGTGTCGGAAATAGTTGAAAAATGTTTTAAAAATGTAATTAATCTTGTACGTGTGTGCACGCGCATGCAATTTTTTTATTGGATTAGCAGGGACATCTTTCAGAATTATGAAATACAAGCTGTATTCTCCAATACTGAGAGCTCTTATAATTGCCAGAAGTACAGTAAATGTCCCTATCATTCTCTGGGTTTAATCTCAGCATAATTAGCTCCTTGCACAATAGAGTGTTTAATTTGAATGGCTGCCAAGGCTCATTAAGTTAGAGAAGTAGTTCCTGAGATCTCTGTTGTTAAAATTGGGACTCTTTTAGGAGAAGATTTTCACTGGAGGTGTCACAGGGATCTTTTTGATATTCCAGTATTAATTTTGGGCAGGAAACTAAATATTTAAAGAGATACTGATGCATCTTTCTACCAGATGCTAGAAGCTGGGCTTCACACCTTGCTCGGAAATGTATCTGCAATCCAGCAGATCTTTCAGAGCAAACTGGGACAAAACCAGTGTGCAATGAGTACTGCCTTGAGCAGTAGAAGAGAGTATTTTTTAAGAAGGGGTGCTCATCCGTTTTTTGCTGGTGGTAGTTGCAAAATAATTACTCTTCTTAATTTGGAGAACAGGAACCTTATGGTGAATACTATTGTGATTTATTGGTAATAATGGAAACCTTTCATCAAATATTTTCACTCATCTTAAACAGCAGTTTAACATGAATTCTTGACTCTGCTTATCTCAGTTCTGCTTCTCTGAGTTGTTTTGCCACTGCAGAAAACTATTTGGGCTGCATGTCGCTGGCAGTGGGACTACAGTGCGCACTGACGGTAATTGTGTTCCTCGTGTCAGCCGGCAATTACCTGCGGCTCACTCGTATTGTCACCTAAATTAAAACAATGCTAGACTGCATCATCTTGATGGGTCTCATATTTCTGCTTTTTCCGCCTGGAATAATGCTAACAGCGCTGCTTCATGTCACTTCTAGGCTGTTCGAAACTCGGTGTCAAAGGCTATACCAAAAAAAGTTTGAAAAATACCAAAAGCTAGCCAGCTTGTTTGCAGTTTGAGGCGGATTCTGCGCAGAATCACGTGCTGCTTTACACCATTGGGACCTTGTCTGTGTTGCCCGTTGCTTAAGGTGTAAGATAGCTACATAAATGCCAGCTGATAAAAAAGCCCCTCAAAAAACAACTGACATGTCTACGGACCCTGTTATTTTTCTGTGAGTTTGGATATTTTGTTCCTTTCTGAAGCCTGATCTTTTTTGATTTGTGTAGCAGGCGGTGTCTGATCCTTTATCGTGTGCTTTGTGATGGTCTTGGGACAGTAGAAATTATATGATAAAAAAACCAGTGAAGAGTCAGACCCCTCAAGAAAAGAAACTTGCTGCATTCATTGCTGACAGTGCTGAAGTCTGAAATTGGAGGAAGCTACACCAGATGTCTTTACATATACATCTTGTACTTCTTTGTACTGACTTGTGTTTCCCACCTCCCGAGATTCCACAGCGTTAGCCCAAGACTAATGGACGTGGTTCCCATTTAAATTGCCTGAACCATACAAGAGGGTCCCTCTTGGGGTCTGTCATGGTTTATGCATATGTGAGATAAATAAAAATGTTCCTGTGGATCACATTTCTTCAGATGGGGCGTATTATCTGCATGAGATTCTCAAATGCTTCTCCACGGTAGGCAGTATGCCCGTGTGGAAAAATCCCGTCCGGTCTCTTTTTGAGACAGTCTGGGAGAAGCGTACAGGCATCGACTTGAAAAAACTGAGTTCTGTTCCTGACGCTTTGGTTTGGAGGGGGAAGAGCTGCCTCATCTCTCTTTCTCTTCTCCCTGTGATCCTTCTACTATGTTTTCTTATATTACTCGCTGGCTCTGTGAGGCGAGACACAGTGGACCCTGGAACTTCTACCAGAATATCAGCATAATTAGTACTAGCTTCAGACTGCAGAAGGATGTGGAGGATGAATTATTTGTTTATTTAAGAAAAGCCTAAAGAGCTTAGATGGCTACATTTGCATGAATTATACATTGCCTCAAAGTGGCTCTTTCCATTCTCTGCTTATTCCAGTGCAGGTGATGGAGCTGTAGATATCACGATTTTTTTTAGCGTGTGATCCCATTGCACCACAAGTAAATGTGTCTCAGCTTCATCTTTAGAAAAGTACTAAAATGGCCATAGGGGTCAAACTCGAGGGCTGTTTGTCCCGGTATTTTGTGTCTTTTGTTAGGTCGGTAAGACGGGCCGCTGCCGAGGGAGGAGCGTGCGGCGGTGCCCGCCGTGCCAGTGCCGTCCGTGGCTGAGGGCCGCCTCCGCCGGCGCTGCTATCTGCACAATTATTTGTAATAGCCCTTGATTGGATTTGCTACCAAACACTTGTCTAATTGACTTTTTGCACCATTTTAATATTTTTGGCCTCTGCCATGTCCTGTGGCATTGTGTGCATTAGGCAAAAGGAAGAAGCACTTTTTTGTCGTAAGCCTGCTGCCTCGTAGTTCCACGCGATGCTCTGGAGCTCCTGTGTTGGCACAAAGCGTGAACAGTAGCTCTGTGTTCATCTTCTCTGTGCAGTTTCTGATTTTTAACGACTGCTAGTGTATCCCTCCCTCTCCATCCTGAATCAGTTCTCTTCCAGAGCCAGGCACTTTTTTTCCTTTTTGGAAGAGAAGCCGTTGCGTACCTGTGCTCGCCCTTCATGCCGTTCCTCATAACGCTTTTGCCTCCTTTCTGAGAGGAGGGAGCAGAACTGCTCCCAGTGTTTGGGACGTGAGTTTGTGAGATGGTTGCGATGGTGTTTCACTCTTCTCTAATTCTTTCGTGGTAATTCCTTGGATTGTGTTTGCCTTCAGACTGCTGTGGAGCGTGGAGGTGACACATAGGGAACTGCCGGCCTAAGTGATTACTCTGAAGTCTTCCCTGAATATTAACAGCTAATTTCAAGTCCATCATTGTATATATAATTAGGGTTGATTCTGCATTGATTGTCATTGAATTTTGTCTGCTATTTATTGCGCAGTGTTGTGAGATCCTTGTACAACGCTTTGCAGTCATTTTTGGTGCAAGACAGGTGGCAAGAGCTGCTGATCACCACACTTGTTTGTTTTTAGATTATCCACAGATAACTTTTAAACTCCTTTTCCCAGTTAAATTAAGATTTGAGCATCTGTCTTGAGTGGGAATCCCCTCAGTGTCAACTTCTGTGGGAAAACCTGTCCATTTATTACCACTGTTTGTTTCCTGTTTTTAAACAGGGTTGCATCAACTTCACGTGCCATGTGAACATGTATTTATTTTCATACATTAGTGCTGCCCCACCTAGGTTATGCTCATTTTAGGTCAAAGTAGGTCGTATTGTTGCAAATTAAATTAAGTGGGAACATGTTTACGTTCACTTACCCTCATACTTCTCGTATCAGGATTTGTACCAGTTTAATGCAAGTGGATTAGAATTGAATTGAAGTTGATAACATAGTACATGAGATACCTTTACAGAGATGAGCATATGTGGAGCTGACAGTAACATTTAATTCCAAAATGTGCAAAAAAAAAACCAAAAAAACCAAAAAACCAAAAACCCAAGACAATAAAATGTATTTTTAAATAAATGGGGGCCTTAAGGCAGCTGTTTAATATATAAAGTTACTGCTCTGAATTTATATTCTCTAGATTTGTCTGAGTGACCGAATTCAGCTAAATATTTCAGCATTTAATAAGACCCTACCGTATATTATTTTTTAAGGATCTCAGAAGCTGTCATTTGGAGATCTTTCTCTTCATCAAATAATTAAGAACAGTGAACTACAGCAGCCAATTTTAAAGTCAGGATAATGCTGGTCATTCTGTATTGTAATTTTAAACACAAACAACAATAACCAATGACACACGAATGCTCGAAATCCTCAGCTCTCCCTGCTTACAGGCTCTGATGAAGCCAGTAAGAGCAGACTGGATCTAAAAAGGTTGGGGAGGAAAATGAAAGGTCCTCAGAGAAATCCCAGAAGAAAATTGCGAAGTTTGAAGCCTCTGCGAGTTGAGGAGCTGTGAGGAAGATACGGCTTTTATCCTAAGTGGGTATTTAAAAACCGGTATCATCTTGCAGTCTGTAGAAGCGTACAGCTGAGTTTCCTTACCTCGGTCCTGCTCGGTACACAGAGTCCACTTGGCAGTCCTTGGAAGAAGTGATGTCCAAGGCCGAGGGGCAAAGAGCGTATGAATGCAAGAAGTGATCGTCCCGTGGGACTTTCCACCTCCAGTAGACATCCTGGCAAGGGAGGTCCATTTAAGGGGGGAAGGAAATACTTTTGTAGCAGCTAGAGATATTTAGAGATTTAGAGATACTTTTAACGATCACCTGAAAGTTGTTGGAAAACGTGAAAAGGTAAATGTATTTCCAGGAGGAAATCAGTGAAGGTGGGTTTGCAGGCCTTCTGCTCCTCGTGTCAAGCGTGGGAACGGCTGTGGGAACAGGCCCTCGCGGGGAACCTGTAGGTCTGGCTGCCTGCAGGCAAGTGAAAAACTGTAGGATCATGTGATAAATTGTACTCGTGCCACAAATGTCATTATATTATATTGCAGTAGGACTTATTTTGGGTTGTAGTATTTTATGTTTGAGGTTTTTCATTTTTAGGTAGGAGAAGCTGCCTGCAGCGTTGCAGAGGTATGGAAACCCCAAGGTGTAGGCAGAGCTGTTCTTAAAAGCATTTTTTTTTTTTTTAATGTATTGTACGCTCTTTTTGGATTTTTGTAGAGAGAAGACAGAGCTTAATGTGACCAAGGGATTCTGGCAGAAAAACAGGAGCGGGACGAGGTTTGCGACTACTGATAGTCTACAGGGAGAATCTTGTCTTTGCCTTTTGCTAGAACTGTTCTTCAAACCGGTGCTGCGGCTGTTCTTCCATTAGCCCAGTGAGACAACTGCAAAATATAATATTGATTAGACATAAAAGAGAGAGCATGGCCCGTAGTCCTGCAGTTCTGGGTAGACGAATCCTGCCGTTCCTAGTGCTAATGGCTAAATTATGACCTCAGCCCTGTCAGCCCGAATCTGGCCCTGCTGGAATCAATAATGCAGTTGGAGCTGAGCTATATTTTGCCTTTCATCTCCATTAGGTCTGGGGGTTGACAGTAGAGAGTAGGAATTGGCGGTTTGCCTCGGACTACAGAGGATGGCCAAAAGTATGAAAATACAATCTTGTTGTTCGCTCAAACAAACATCTGCCACAGGCTACTGAGTCTTATCACACTTGTTTTGCTTGTGAAATACCGTTTGAACTGCGGTGATTACTCAGCCGCTCTTTTATTTCCATTCATATTTTATCTATATACTTCCCAAAGGAGGAGGGGAGTTATTTTATGCTTAATTAAGTGTAAATAAGTGATTGCCTGTTTCTTTTTTTTTTTTTTTTTTTGATGTTTCTGGGCTTTTATTTGTTTATTTACATGCCTGCTTTTGGTCTGTGCTGGAAAATTGATCTATGGAGGAACTGGCCTCTTTTAAATAAGTGAAAGCTTGATCAAAGCACCAATCGATACTCGCACGCGGTTCCTGGGTGCTAAGTAAACTAATGAAGTGCTATGTGTACCCTGCCAATAAAAGGTGAAATATGGTTCCTATTTTCCTAATATTACTCTTGGAGCTTTGCAGCTGGAATTAAACTGCCACTTTTCTTGTAAATTGAGTTGTAAAGTGCTTGTGCCAAAATGACAAGGAGTTGCTTGAGAAGTTGGATGAATGCAAGCCTTCCTTTGGCCAAGTCACTGGGAGCCCGAGTTGAAGTGTATTGTGAGGGTGAAGAATGTCTCTGTTGTCGTGTTCGCTGGGTAATGTGGACTGCGTTGGCCATGAGCCACTGAACTCCGAAAGGGATTACGTAGGGCTGAGATTTATACAGGAATTGGAGTCTGCGGAGAGGTTGACGGAGAAGGTACAGCAGAAATTGGAGACCTCTTCACTGCTCTTCTCTGACACTTTTTAATCATTTTGTTTCCAGCAATGAGATCGTGAATTCTTAAGCTTGCAGTCTCAGAGATCCATGGAAAGCAGCCACAGGCTGCTTGGATATAGATGTGTCCTGTAAGAACTAATATGGTATTAAATACAAAGCCTTTTTATCTTCTTACTGATTATCCCAGGTAGTATTAAAATGGAAAAAAAAAAAAAAGCAACATTTACAAATTCCTTTAGCTTTTTATGCTCTGCCTAATTATTCCCCAATTCCTCACAGTAAATATATATTTATTTTTTTTCTTTGTCTGGAAGTCCCGCAGATGACCCTCTCTTGCCTCTGTGTAGATTTAGTGGATAAGCACGTTCATCTCTTTCACTTACATGAAGATTTTGATCCTTGTTTTTTGCAACCTCTAACTTCTCTATAATCACGTGATTGTACAGGTATGTTAGCTTTCATTTTTAATACAAAAGAAATGGTTTCCTGGCCTTCCACTTGGAAATATAACTGTGGTGCACTTTTATGTCCTTCGATAATCTCACAGTAATATTCCTTCTTATTTTAGCTTTGATGAAATGTCTATATAGTTCTACGGGCATTAGACTATTCCTGTTGTTAGTGGTAGAAATTTAACAGTAATGCTCCAACATTTAAAAATGTTTGTTTCTGCTGTTGAGAGTTTTTGGAAAGGTAACTGAAGGCTAACAAAAAGGGCTTGCATCTTTTTCTGTGTGTTACTAGCGAAAGCTGGTATGTATATACTGCAGATACTTCATTCTTGTCATGCTCCGGCTTTTCCTGCTGCCCAGCCCATGGCAGGTCCTTCGGGTGGTTGGGGGCTCGGCGTTCCCGGCAGCGCAGCAATCCTTCCAGCGGCTGTGCAGGAGATGATTCCTGTGTGCATTCCCCGGCTGGCATGTGGTAATGGTGGGATGTGGCTGGGTTTTCCTGTGAAATCCCTGGGGATTCGGTGCTGGCAGTAAGCTTTAGAAATTGCAGTGCGCTGTGCTATTTTTTTTTTTTTGCCAAGCAGCAAGGAGCTGTCAATAGGTAGAATTGCTGTGCATGGGGAGCAGGTTAGTAACAATAGGATCACCACTTTTTTAAAAAAAAATAATTATCATCATTCAACTACAGTAACTGGAGCTGACTGCATTTTGGTTGTTACCATAAGAGCAGAATATGATGGAAACACCTTCCCCCCCAAGGTAACATGGATTTAGGTAGTCTTTCTAGGTTCCTGTTTCTCTCTGCTGGTTTGGGAAGAAGCCTGGATGACTGATGTAGATGTTTCAGCTTAGGTGAGGCTGCACCCCGGTTTGCGTGTGAAGCGAGGCTGCGGCAGTACAGTTGCAGCTGCCTGTGGGGCACTCGGGCTATAGGAAACCACAGATTGGGTCTCTGTGGGCAGTTCCCCACTCAGCAGAACGGGGTGACATTCAGGGGTGACATTCAGTGCTGACGTGGTGGCGAATGGCTGGCGTTTCAAGGTGGAAAATGCCAGATTTGTGTGAAGTGCTTCTTGTTGTAATTTTTTTCTTGGACGTTTTTATCCCTTAAATCTAAACATCAATGTGTCTCTGTGGTCCAAACGGGTAGTTTTGTTGTCTATATATGTATTTGTTTCAAAAAGACTATTACATATGGTGACGTGATGGAAAAATAAGTTGTACTATGCCATCTTCTGAGACTAGCGTATGTGTTCTGGCTAACAGCAAGCCAAAGTCATAAGTCTGTGGTAGAAGTCACATTGTTTAGGACTCGTGAGAATGGGGTTGAACAGAGCGGCAGAAGAGAGACCCCGGGGAATGCTTCTGTCCTGGTGGGTGTGTGAAGCAAATGGCATAGCAAATCTTTTTTCTCATACTCCTATGAGATAGCATATTGTTGAAATACACATTTGTGTTTTTGAAGATATTTTTTAAGGCATTGCATTTTCCCCATCCTCTTTGTGAAACATCCCTGTGTGCAAGGAGGTGTTGGAAAGACAAGAAAAGCGTTTTGTGTAGTTATCTGTCACCGCTGTAACGATGAATGGAGAATTCGGCCTCAGTGAAAAGAAAGGGAATAACATGGGTTGTGATTATAACATACCGCACTTCTTAATTTTTGTACTTACTTGTTTAGTTTCCTTCTTGCTGAGTACGTTTTTAAAAGGTGTCTTTATTGTTAAGGAAAACTATGAAAAGTTACCCTCTGTTCTTTAGGTTACCGGGATACGCTGATACTTAAACTATTTGTCCAACTGTTTTTAACTGTTTTACCTAAGATAAGACAATTTATTTTTATCTGTCATAAAAGTCATAACTTGATTCAAAACTCTAAAATAGTTACCATTAATTTTATATTAAAGTTTCTTTTTTGTTCCTATGGAAACATTATAGTTTTATAGTTATTAATATGTTAAATGTCCTTATGGGTTAATGCTGGTTAATAACTGAACAGAAGGTGTAGGAGGGTAATTAAAAGTCAAATTTTATGTGTTCAAAAACTATGTTACCAGTTTCCTAACAAAGGAATGTAACAGATGTTTTTGCATTCAGACTTTTATCTTGATAGGTGACACATCGTTATCAACAACTGTTGATTAAGAGCATTTAATACCCTAGGGACATTACGTTGTAGAGGTGATGAAGCCTTCATTGGAACACGCTTACATCTGTGTGTGTTTAAAATTTAAAAGCTGTTACCTGAGTTATTAGGAGTCTTTTTTTTTTTCTTCCTTTCTCTCGTCTTCTCTTCCCCTACTTCCCTCCCCCAAAAAAGCATATGTATTGACTTGCATGCAATGCCAGCATTGGAAAACGTTACATAAAGTCAGCTGATCTTGGCAAGTTTGGTAAAATGAAATGTCCCATTTAACTTCCCACACCATCTCCAAGTCTTTTACGTTAGCAAGTTATCATGCACTTGGAAAATAATCAAAAGTTTGTTGTGTATTTTATTGCTTTATGTAGACATTAAATTTTAAGTATCCTCTTTGGCTTTCTCTTGCTTTCAGAGGCACAGATGCCAGTCCTCGCGTTTTCTCAATTTTGATATGATGCAAATAAATACCGATCAGTAGCTAATTTTGTACATTGAACCATAGTGCGTGACCTTGCGTTTGCGCAATGAAAGCCCTACGCCTAGGAAATGAAGTCGGTCCTTGAAATCCGTACTANTTGTACATTGAACCATAGTGCGTGACCTTGTGTTTGCGCAATGAAAGCCCTACGCCTAGGGCGTAGAAACGTAGAACGGATTTCAAGGACCGACTTCACTTTGGTAGAGCGTTAGCGCGTTGCTTTGTTGACAGAAAATCACACACAGAAATTTGTTACAATTAAGTTCTGGACTCTGTGGCGCTTTCAGTTCTTTCTAGTGGCAGGTCCGTAATGGGTGTTGGGGTGTCCGGCGGGGTAGAGGGGATAGCCAGACAGTGCTTTGTGAGAAATACTGTAGCTCAGGGAATTCATTAGGTTGGTTTTGATCATCTTTGGTTATTGAAGGAAAAAAAAAAAGTGTGTTTTATTTTGAAAGCTTCTTTTTAAAAAGATGCTTTATAAAATTACTGCTTTTTATGAAGCATTGGGTTGCTATTATGCCGAACTCCTCATGTCTCAGTTATGTGTTTTTGCTTGTATAAGGCATTTAAGAAAGCAATATATGACTTGGTTGCTACCTATAAATTCAAATAAATCCTCAACTGTACTATTTAGGGGCAATAGACACAGACTTTTGGGGGAAGCGGGACTTCATTACATTCCTGAATGCATTCAGATACATTCAAACAATGTTAAAAGTTTTGTTTAAACTGACAAATGCTGGAATATCTCTGAGTCAAAGCAGCAATTAGGGCAAATAGACTGCGCAGATAGAGATGTGAATCCCTACAGATTCAGATAAAATCTAGTTTTATGACCCCGTATACTGGTGTACAACTTTCTGACCTCAAGCGGATGGGAAACAATGCCGGAAGATGAGTTCTGCCGCCCCGGTGCGAGTTCCCACACCCACTGGGTATGGGACGTGGGAAAGTTTGAACACAGCCTGCGAGAAAGCCAGGCAGGCGCTGAGCTCTGCGCGGGGATGGGCGCCGGAGATGCCGTGAGACCCGGTCCTAGCCCCGGTGTCCTGCGCGTCACTGGCTGCAGAGGGACTTTCCCAGACAGGGAGGACCACTCTGAACAGCGTTAGACCCAGAGGGTGGGAACGCTTTTATGTGGTGGATGCAAGTTCTTTAGCTGGGTGGCTTTGTTGGGGTAAGTGATGGAAGGTAACTAGCTCTGCAGTGATGAGAGAGGGAAATGGAAGGAATTGCCCCAACTATCACTGGCTTTTCTCTCCTTTTCTTTTGATGCTGGAGTACAGGGTGCCTCACGTGCTTATCTACCCAAGAAGTTGGGGGGGAATCACGGTGATAACGGTATTGAATTATTTGTGGGTGTGATTTGAGAAACTGGCAGGAAATACTTTTCTTGAAGGACCAGAGCAGATGAGCAGTGAGGACAGGAGGTACTCCTTTTACTTGCCTAACACCTATGGTTTCTAACCCCTTATAACCTCTGAGGTTGTCTTTCACGACCCATTAGAGGCATTACGCTGGGAAAATGACGCTCTATTTGGACTGCAGGTTTTCAAGTAAAACGGTAAAATCCATGTGTGGGTTGCTAAAAGCAAATTCATGCAGATGTATATGTTCCTGCAGAACGAGTGAGCTGGCTGAGTCTGCAGCGCACAAATGTGGGTACTTGTGCCTCTCGTATGGGAGAGTCATTCAGCGCCCAAACTGAGGTGTGCGCCCTCAGCCTTACGGCCCTGATGCTCTGTACCCCTAATGCCCTATAGCGGCTGTGGCTACAGCGAGGAAAGGGCGCTGTGGATCGCTCTTTCTCACTCCCAAAGGGCCAGCGTGCTGTAACAGCAAATGTTAAATTCCTGGTTTTCTTCTGCTGCTGTCTAGAGACATCAACCTGGCCTTCATGTCCTGCTAGAGTAACTCTAACTTCCCGCTTTAGGAGAGTGAGTCCTGCCCAGGTGTTTCCCACCGGCAGGATTTGGTGCCAATTCGCTGCCCGCGGCCCTTGCGAAATGTGGTGCAGGTTTGCTGGGGGGCGTGCGGCCCATGGCCGTGGTTGGAGTGGGCTGACTGTCTCTAGACCCTGCCCAGGCTCCCCTGGACGAGCTGTTGCCCAGCTGGGTCGTCTTCTGTGCGCCATAGTCGTTACTCCGTGGAGGCTGCCTGGGTGATTGGCATGTCAGATTCACCCAGGGAGGAAAAAAAAGATCTTTCGTCTTGACCTGAGGGGCCGTCGGAGTCCCTATTCAATGGAAATTGCTTCTGCCTTAGTGGAGAGGAAAGTAAAAGCTTTTGGGTCTAGCATCATCTCACAGCAAGGATTCTTCAGAAATCCCGCTTCGGCATCCCGTAATTGTGCCTTTAGACTTGCCTTCTGAAGTGCTCACCTGGAAGAGTTAAATTAATCACCGAGTCCCGGTGCCGAAGCTGTTTCCCTGTTGTTTTCTTGTGCTGTGAGATGATTAGCTGGCTGGACAGGCTTGGCATCTTGAAATCCGAACCTGTCTCTGGGCATTTTTTTATTGCTTTGAAATGTTCGTTAACATTTAGTACATAGTATTAAATATTGCTGTACCCTGGGTGTTCTAAAAATTGATAAACCCATTAAGAGAAATGCAGGGCAGGTGAGCTTTCAAATAATGGTTTCTCAGAAACATTAAATATTTTATAGGTACTGGAGACTGTTTTTTTTGCATGGTAAAACTGACTGAGAGTGATTTGGTTGACATACCTGTTTAACTGCAAGTCCTTGTGAGTAATGCATCTTCGTGTAGGATTAGGTGAAAAATTATTTCAGATTTGAGTTAAGTGGGTTTTAACTGACCTAAAGGGCAAACCTCCTCTCCCAATGTTTGTACGAGAAATGCACTTCTTCCTCTCTTTCCATACTCAAGAAATTATGGAAAGCAACAGTTGGAAATACAACTCTGTCATTTTCTTTTTATATATCTATTTGTTCAGTTTGTTCCCGTCTGTCACACTAAGACTCTGTGCAACAAGCAGTAAATTAGTCAGTTCCGCAAAATATTGTTTCTTCCTAAAAATATTGAATAGGCTTCTTTCATAGTTAAATATGAATATTAAGAACTTAGCTATGAAATATTTACCCACTATTAAAAGCATTAGACTAACATCTTTGGGTTTTTTAAAAAAGATGTTTTTCATCCCAAACTTCTTTTCTTTAAAGAGGTGAGCTCAATATCCAATTAGCTTCAGTGATGTGAAGTTAATGTCTCATTTCTTAGTAGTGAAATATTTTTGGAAGGTTCTACTTCCAGCAGATTGCATTAATATACATTACAATTACCTTATTTACTAATAGTTACAAGGTGCTGAATTCTGTACATGGTCTTGAGTAATTGAGGAATCAAAGGGATGTGCCATTGTTGTATTCTTTCAGGGAAAGCACTTAAATTTTATACATGTTTCCATACGTCTTTTTATGAGAGATCAAAGTCAGACTGTGATCCCAGTAATGCAAATAACGTCTTTCAGCCTTGCCTGAATCAGAGTCGTTTCTCACATCTACCAGCTCCTACATTGCTCATCTTGTGACACTGATTTGATTGCCCAGAATCCGAACATCTGTCAGAAAAGCCCAAATGCAGAAGGGCTGCAGCGACGCAGGCTGCGGGACTCCCGCCCTGCAGTTCGTTCGTTCACGTGATCGCTCCTGTTGCTTTTCAGCGCGGGTCCGGGCTTTGAAGGTCCATGTACGGCAGTGGTCGCTGTTCTTTTATTCATAAATTAAATTCAGAGCTTTTCAGTTTCTGAGAACACAGCGGTCCGTAGCAGGAGGCACGGCACAGTGGGGTGAAGCAGATGCCTTCCTCTCCCTTTCCCATCTTGCATTTTGTGACATATTCTGAAGACGGAAAGGTTACACCTCCCTTTGGACCAATCTTCCCAAGCACTTGGGAGATGTGAGCCAAAGAAAGGACCTCTTTAAGCTCAATATTGTACCGGTATTCCTTTTATTTATGTAGCATGGGAAGACCAGTCCTAGTGTTCCTGCCTTGAAGATGCAACCTAGTAAATACTAAAGACTTATAAATTACAGGTTTCTTGGATGCGATTTTCGAGTTAATAAAGCATCAGTATTAATTTCTGTGTTCTCCATAAGTGCACAGACATATATTTATGCAGACAATCAGAGCTACATGGGATATGAACCATGCTATTTATCCTACAGAGATGGCCCTTTTCTGCCTAGTCTCTTTTACTAAAGCAGTTCAGCAATGAGCCCTAAGCATCGATCAGATAGAGCAAATAGGAATCAATTATGTTTTATGAGGTTAAATGGACCATAATGAAAAGTCTGTTGATATAGCACATATTTGTTATAATTAATCTACCTAAAAATGAATGATACTGATATAAAAATAATGTTAAGCAATATCAGTGTGACCTGAATACTAAACTTTTGAGGTCACACCATTGTAGCTGCTCATCTCGGGTAGGGCGAGCAGGGATGGAATGGTTGTATGGTGTATTCACAAGGTCTGATTAGGATTTTTATATTTATATGGTTATTCATTAGAGAACTCAGCAGGAACTGCCCAAAATCTTTGTAGCGAGGGTTCTGTGAATTCTACAAGATTTCTGTCCACGAGATAACATGCAAAGAAAGCTCATCAGGAGAAGTGCCAGCTAATTTCATTGCTCTGCTAAGTCAGAGATGCTCGTTCTGTAAGGGTTCGGTATCATTTTTCATCCAACAGCCCCAAGTAATTCTACATTCCAAGTTTCTCAGGAAGCAGTAGCTTAATTTTAAAATATGTTGAGCTATTCTCCCTTTCACTCTCTTCAATCAGATTTATAGGTGATAGGAGCCTCTGGAAATAAGACACACGTTTGCCAAATTCCAGGTTCTTCCTGACCTGTAAGTCACACTAATGGCCACCGGGAACCGTGCGCTTAGCAGAAGAGCAAACTAATTTGATTTCGTATGCTGTAAAAATGCAAACCAAGCATAGCTATAACGATAATAATGCAAAGTGTAACAGTAATGTTGTATTACACTAACCCTTTGACCCAGTGGCATTTAAATCTTAAATATTTATGTATTAATGTTCTTCGAGAGGTTTCCTTCAATATTGGAAAGCGACAGTGTTCAGGGGAAGAATTTGGGGATGTTTTCATCTTAAGTGAGGGGAAACATTTACTGCAGTATTTCATGCTGCTTCTAACTACCTACCAGCTAGTGATTATATTTAAGTGTTGATGCTGTTGCACTACTGAGAAAATAAATGTTTAATTTTGTATTTTTTAAAAGTAAAGCAAACTGATACTGTATAGATTTTTTTCTTGCTTCCTTTTTTAATTAAAATTTAATTACAGATTCACATTCCAGAGTTTGTTGTCTTTTAGCATTAGTTTTTCCTTATTAAACTGTAACCAGAAATTTCACATAAGGACAAAACAATTGCCCTTTAATTTCAGATTACAGATTTTTGTCATTATGATTGACTTGAATGTACTAAAAGCCAGTGAGATTTGAAGACACTTTGATGTTTGTATTTTCTCTTAGAATGGTGCATAAACAATAAAGACAACTTTCATTCTTTTGTTCATATCCTTAACTTTAAATCAAGACTAGAGGCTTAAAGAGAAATAAACATTTGTAATCATTGGGGTTTTTGTGTTTAACAAATCATCATAGATCTGTAAAGTTCTGAATCATTACAAAAGTTGGCAGAGTACACAGTCAGAATGACTTCTGCAGTGCAGAAAACAACAGATTCTTAAGCAAAATGCATAAAGATGTGGGAGTCCCACATTGATCTGATTTTTCCTTAGAATTATGTTTAGCTAAGCTCTCAGTCACTTTATCATTTATTCAATAAACACTGTTTATTAGCATTGGTTTTTCAGTTACTCTACCTCTGTATACTTGTTACAGTTTCTCTTGTTCTCGGTTAGATTTCTCTCAGTATCTGCATAATCATCTCGGTAAAAGATATCCTGAGCCCGTTTGGTCCCCACCGGTGTGTAACAAAAGGGCTTCTTGGAAACTCCGGGCACAAACGCACAAGCAGACGCCCAGGTACAGTCATCTGCTCGATGGTTCTATTATATTTACAGCCCTTACAGTAACCCTGAGGTGTGTTTAGGAAGCAGTGAAGGAGGACCTGTTTGCTTTGCACTTGGCCTCTGAAAAGATTGCAAGCTCTGGCAGCTGATGTTCTCCAAGTTCACACCCTCACTCACCTTTTGTTAGTGTTTTCTCACCTTTTGTTAGCGTTTTGTGTGTCCCTGCTTGAGGTTTGCTTTGGGTGGACACGTGTCTGACCCTTTGCTGCCTGCAGTCTCTGCCCTTCTGTGCCTTGTTCCCCAAAGCGGGTCTTTGGTTCTGCCACAGCTAATTCGGGCACGTACTGCAGAGGAATTGCCCGCTTGAGGCACTGCTCCTGCTCCGCTGGCTGCTTTTGCTGGTGCCTGGTGGACACGCTTTCTTTTGGAGACTTAAGAAATGAATAAACGAATGAAAACCCCTTGTAGCACAGAGGGGAGAGGACTGCGAGGAAGGGCTCGGCGCAGCTTCTGACCAACAGCTCTGCCTTATTACCTGCCGAGTGTGGTGTTGGGATGGAACGTGTTGCACGCAAAAAAACTGACTCTCCTCTAATAGTCTGATAATAAGCAGACTCATAAGAGAGAGCTTATTCATACAGTGTAATGGGTTAATCTTGTTAGCGTGAGTTTTATCTAGCTTTATAATTACTGAAATGGGTGATTTCCTCTTGGATGCTCTTCTTCCTCCGTTCTGTGCGTGTTCTGCAGTACCTCTCCCTGTGCCTGAGCTAGAGCTGGGAGATACTGAACGGTTGTAGCCCTCTTCTGCACAACTCGGAGCTACAAAAGGCTGTAGGGGGAATTTGGGACTCTAGCCCTGAAATGGGCTGTGCCCCGTCAACTTTTAATGGCATGCAAGAGAAGTAATGTTTTGCGGTGTGGAGGTACCTGATCCTTATGGCTGAAGTGGTGGTGGTGTGTTGCGACTGTGCGGTGCTCCCCCGGGGGAAGGGGCTCAGCCCCACACCGCACAGGGAGGGTTGCTGCCTTCCCTTCTGCTCGGCCTGCACCGCTTTCAAACCCCCAATCTTTGACTTGGATTTTGAATTATTTTTTTTTTAAGTTTAAGTAAAAAGCAGCAATGAAATTTTATTGAAAGCATTAACTTTCTCTGCGTTACTGCAGTGGAAAATGACTACCAAGAAGCTCGGACCAGGCAGGCAGGCTGTGATTCTCGGTTGGAATGCGTGGCTTTTCATCTTCATTTTAAAAAGCTAGATTGATCCATTAAAATGTATATTTTAATTTTATCAAGAGTGCCAGTTGCAATTAAAGAGCCACTGAAGGTCAGTAGTAAAAGGCTTGGAAGGGTGGGAGCCGCCACCTGCGAATGTCAAGATTATAGCTTCCTGCAGTAAAATTGTGGACATTTGAAATGAGTGTAAATAAAAACTTACTCTAGGCGGACCTCTTTCAAGCTAGGATGTGTGATTCCTCCCTGGGGAGCTCATTATCTCTTGAGTGTGCTCGTCTTTACATGGGCTTCTTTTTGACATTGGGGATGCATCTCGGGCTGTTGGCAGCTGCCTGGCGGTGCTCAGCCGGCGTGCGAGGGGTTGTACCTAACGTGTGCTGGGGGAAATTTTGGCAGAGGCTTTTCCTCCTCCTGCTAATCTGATAGGAACCTGTGGCTGTGACAGTCTTCAGGAGGTGGTGAAGAGTGAGCTCCCAGCTGGGAGCTGTAATAACTGTTGTCGGGAGCATCCCAGCAGAGGGAAGATAGATGGGGTTTGGTGTTTGTATCTTTATTTCTGTGGGGAGGGGCAAGCAGTGAAAGCCTTTTTTTTTTTTTTTTTTAATCTCATCATTTCCTCCTTTAATTTTTCCCCAGCATTTAAAACGAGCAAACAGAAGTGAGTTAAAGATGGCTGGCTTCCCTCAGGGGTGTTGTGTGAATGTCCCTCTTTGGGCTACTGCAGCTTCAGAGGAGCTTTGTTTGGGAAGATAATTGGTATTTTCAGTTGTGGTTACATCTACAGCAGTGAGGACCTATAATATCTGTTCAGTCCCTGTGCTGTCCCACACAGCTTGCTCCTTGGAGAAGAGGCTTTTGTGTGATAAACAGCCANCCCCCCCCCCCCAAAAAAAAAAAAAAGGCAGCAGTAGCAGTGTGTCATCTGCATTTCTTTTAAAAGACAAAACAGCGATCTTGAACAGACACGGCAGGAAAGGAGAAGCTGCCTCCGCTTGGTTTTTGTTGCCCTCAATGTTGCCAAAGAGCGAGAGAATTTCTTGATGATTGGTTTGAGAACCTGGAGAATTGTGCTGAAATCCTGATTAACACAGAGTTTTTCGAGCCCCTCTAGTGCTTTCAGTGTGAAAGGAATTGGCATTTGCAAGAGAAAGAATCATTGTTTAAATAGCAATGTGAAATATCTTATTTATCTTATCATTTTCACTGCCTTCGTGATTAAGGTGAATGCTTGAAGCTTGCAGTCTTTGTTTTGCAGTGCACTCTGAGCTTTACATGAAAAATGAACAGCTGAGGCATTCTATCCTTTTCAAATTTTGGTGATGGAAGAAGTGGTCTTAATTCTGTAATTCCACGATTGTTTTTAGGTAAAAGGAAATTAATTTTCCAGCAAGAAAACGAAACCTACTGGGAACCCATTAGAAAGTGCATAGGATGACACTGTCACTATTTTGATTTAGCATTATATACCCTAACATCTGCATCTAAGGGAACAATAGAGCAAATCTTATGCAATGACATTGAACCGCAGCCAATTCTGTTTGCATTTACTGCCCCTAGCTGAATAGCAAAAAATAATTGCAGCCAATTCCTGAATTAATGTTCCTGTGCCTCTGTGGATTAGAAAATATGTGGGAAAATAAAATACAGTAAACTGCTCATCTACTGGAGTTAATTCTAATAAATCCAGAAGCCGAGAAGCAAAGTCAAGTTAGGGCTGAAATTTTTAATAAATATTTCTGTTCAGTAAATCAGATGAGGTATTCATATTAGATATTGGTGATTAAGTACGTACCATCACACTGACAAGTAGGCATGATATTGGACAGAAAGTATTAAAATCCATCATTTTTATATCAGTGGGGACAGATAACTTGTATCCAAGAGTTCTTGCAGAGCTGAGGAGTTGATTTCCACTAAGGATGAGTGCTGCTAAATTGTTTTGAAGGAGATGCATCCCCAGCTGACGCGAGACTGCTCTCCCCTGTTCTGAGGCTCTTGTCTCTCCAGCTCTGTGGGATTGGAGATTCAGAGTTCCATGACCAGAAATTAGGTGTAAAACGCCATACTTTGTACGTTCAACAGTGTAGGCATTGTTGTTTCAGTCTGGATTTTAATTGAAACTAACGCCAAGTCCTATAAAACTCAAGTCCCAGGGGAATTCTGGATGGCCTCTTGTGGTGGTGGTGCAGAAGAATGAAAGCGTTGCTTTAAAATAGGGAATATAATTCATGGATTACTTATTCTTTTCTTTCTATTTGGTGAATTGTTGCTATAATCTCAAATTTTAAATTAGAAGAGAACCCAGTAGTTTACTTTTTCTTCCTTGCTAACAGAACAACAGAATTTTAATATGTTTTACATTGAAACTATGTGTTGAAAACCACTTTACACATAATTACTAAAAATAATTGTCTTTTGAACTGTGCGTTATGTGCAGGACGAAGCAGTAGCACAGGAGTCCTTCATTTGCATTTGTAATTCATGTTGCCGTAATTGCACCAGAATAAAATCTAAAGCTTTAAATGTCTGTCTCCTCCTGTCCCTTAAATCTTTATGAATAAATGTGACATTCTTACCCTGACGACGAAGGTACGGACTCAGTTGGTTAAATATTTTAAAGCTTGTGGTTAGATCAGTATTTCACAGCCCTGTGCGGTGTACAGAGGCTGTCGCAGGTACTTAGTCCCTTTGAACGCCGGCCATTAGAGTGATACGGACTTTAAAGGTGTGTTTGGAAAAATCATCTTCTAATCAGGTGTGCTGGCTGACAGTGGTTGCGTTCTTGGTCAAAGCATTAGTTAATGCTTAGTGGGCGCGCTGCAGCTGTTGAAACAATAGGAATTTGGTTGGTGGAGACATGCCAAGGAAGACTTGCATCTCCTTATTATGCTTCAGGAACTGTAGCTTTCAACAAGCCGCCTGCCCTGCAGTGGCTCAGATCATTGCATTGCTATGTCATGCTGAATAATTCGCAGCATTTAGCACTTAAATTGGCTCATTGCAGACAATCCAATTAGAATAAAGTCTATTATCATTTTGGAACCTTGGGATGAAATAGAGTGTTTAAGCGATGAGCGTGCCGTACAGCCGCCTGCGCTTCCTGTAGCTTCCCCCTCGGCCTGCGGGTCTCGTGTGCTGAGCTCAAACCGTGCCCGATGCTTACGGAGGGAATCATAGAATGGTTTTAGGTTGGAAGGGACCTCAAAGATCACCTTATTCCAACCCCCCTGCCCTGGGCAGGGACACCTCCCACCAGCCCAGGTTGCTCCAAGCCCCGTCCAACCTGGCCTTGAACACCTCCAGGGATGGGGCAGCCACAGCTTCTTGGGGCAACCTGCGCCAGGGGCTCACCACCCTCACAGGCAACAATTTCTTCCTAGTGTCTAATCTAAATCCCCCTTTTCCAGTTTGAAGCCATTCTCCCTCAGCCCTTGGTTGCATGCTGCATTTTCATCTGGAGATGTATGGGAAACCCACAGTCCCGAGAGAGACCTGAGGTGCTTCATCTTTTTGTCTGTTCCTGCATAAAACTCTCTAAGCATTTTCCTTGTTGTCAAGGCAGGCAAATCAAAATAGCTGGTGCTGTGGTGTGAGCGCTGCGGCTGGTGAAGTTTGGCACAGCTCTGCTGGCCTGGGCTTAGCTGGGCTCTCTCCCGTCCCGGGCTCGGGAAGCCACATGGGCTGCTGTGAATTTTGCTGTTGGCCTTTTGTTCAGAGTTTGAAAGTCAGTAAGGGCCAGGTTTGAAAGGGATGCGGTGAGGTCTGTAGGGGAATTCACAAACCACCGGAATGATTTAGGCATTTAAATCCCATGGACTTGTTGGAAACGGCGGCTGAGCTGCAGAGGTGCACTTGAAATCCCAACTAGAGGTGCGTCTGTGCCATCGGGTGTCTGTGCTGGGCCTGGAGCTTCTCTCGGCTTTAGGACATGTTTTATTGATTGTATTTATTGATGACAAATTGTGTACAAGTGGTTTTTACCCTTCCTCCCCCAGCACGTACCCAGCCACGTGCGCTCCCCTTGTGCCAGTTTTTGAGCTATTCAATGAGCTCATTTGGGAACTGCCTCAGGTTAAAAAACCCCACTCTTTTCTTCACCAGACTTCAGCAGATGACGTAGCTAATGCGTTCGCATATTTTTGCTTGTATTCAGTAGAAAAAGTGTAATAAGATAGATGAGAAAGCCATAATATGAGGAAATGCCTATGATGAAATCTTGTGTATAAGCTAAAACACTGATGAGAGAATAATATATGAATATTACATTATAATATTAATATTGATTCCTAATGCTTAGATAAGTCTCTTGGCACTCAGGATGCTGTAGCAAGAGGAGATAAGGGCCAAATCCATTAGCTCTGGTGAGATTTGGATCTGCTTACCTTTGGATTTCGTGCAGTCAGGCGCTTGCATCCCGAGCAGCCGTTGCGCTGGGTTAAGTCCCGCCGTGCGGAGCGGGGGGCGAGGGGCACCAGGGCTCGTAACAAGGAGAGGAGCGAGTTCGGCAGCGAGAGCGTTCCTCAAGCGGGGAGATCAGACGGGTGTTCTGTCTATCGTTCATCTTGTTGAAAGGTTTTTCTTTACGTACCGTAGATCTGACTGTGTATCTAAACATACATGCATATATAATAGCATTTTCTCAGCCCTGAAAAATGTAGACTGGGATAGATTTTTGTGGGGCTTTGTATTTAAGTATTTGCCGTATTCCTCGGTGACATTAAAGAAATTGTCCACAGAATAACAGCAAGCACGTTAATCTTCCTATCCAAGAAGGTATCTCATGCGCAGTGTTTGGCATGCAATAGCTGCAGATTACCAAAAGCACTTTGATAATAAAATCCTTTTTCTATTTAAAAAAAAAAAAAGCCCAGTGTAAATATTTACTGCATAACATTTATACACTGATATATTGAAAAGTAGTATTTTTATATACTAATTACAAAGACGTCAGCTCTACATG
Source organism: Anarhynchus alexandrinus (assembly GCA_008711295.1). Classification (NCBI taxonomy): domain Eukaryota; kingdom Metazoa; phylum Chordata; class Aves; order Charadriiformes; family Charadriidae; genus Anarhynchus; species Anarhynchus alexandrinus. The sequence goes on along the minus strand of VUYV01000056.1, from coordinate 2,444,954 downwards.
TTAGAGTACCCCTGAATCTTGTGGTTTAAGACGCTCAAGATTTGTGGACAGAGAGCGCTGTTTTATTTGGACATGCAGAAGTCGGACTGGTTTTCGTGCCCAGTCTCATGGTGTATGTGGTACCCGAGATGAAATGCTTTAGCTTTTAAGCCTTAAACACCTCGGTGTAGCTGAAACATGCCTCCTATCCTCTGCTGATTTATCAGTTGCAAAGCAGCATTCCATTACATGCAAAAGCTTTTTCGTTCACTGGGAAGATTTTAAAATGTAATTACCTTAGAGTCACGGTTTGATGGTGCACCTGAGCCAGTTCGAGCACGTGCCACCCCGGGAAGGCACGGTTCTGTCCCCTGCCCCAGCCACGTGCTGCTGCCTCTCCCGGGGCTCTGGGGCTCTGCCTCTCTGACCCCCCTGTAGTCTTTTTAGGAAGAATTCACCGGAGGAAGAAAAGAAGGGAATGGTTTTGGGCCCCTGTGGGATCAGCGCAGCAGCCGGGGCCGTGGAGAGGGCGGAAGGTACGTGGGAGAGGGAGGTCCGGTCCTTTCAGCCGCGGTCCCTGAGTAGGCTGGCGCAGCCCTAGGGTCGGGGCTGCCCGTGCTGTCTCGGGATTTTGTCATGGCTGGTGTTCCGTCACTGCGCTGGGAACCCTGTGGAGTTGAAAGAAAGCGAAGTTTGTATGGTAAACATACCTGGTTTGTGAGAGGCTGAAAGAGTTGGGGCTGTTCAGCCTGGAGAAGAGAAGGCTCCGGGGAGATCTTCTTGCGGCCTTCCAGTCCCTAAAGGGACTCCAGGAGAGCTGGGGAAGGACTTTTTACTGGGGCATGGAGTGATAGGACGAGGGGGAATGGCTTCAAACTGGAAGAGGGCAGGTTTAGATTGAACATTAGGAAGAAGTTTTTCCCTGTGAGGGTGGTGAGGCACTGGCCCAGGTTGCCCAGAGAGGTTGTTGAGGCCCCATCCCTGGAGGTGTTCAAGGCCAGGCTGGAGGTGGCCTTGGGCAGCCTGGTCTGGTGGGAGGTGTCCCTGCCTATGGCAGGGGGGTTGGAACTCGATGATCTTCAAGGTCCTTTCCAACCTAAACCATTCTATGATTCTATAACGCCTTGAGAGGAGTGGGCAGGACGAAGGAGCAGCATGGCTGTAGCCCGGCCTTTCCTTCGCTGCGGGCTGCAGCACAGCTCGAGGAACGGCGGGGAAAGGATCACCAGATTGAATGAGTACTGGTTGGAAAATGAACTGAGCACCTGCTGCTTTCTTCCCCACTCATCAGTGTGGTGGCCAAGCAGAGCCTGTTGGGTGCGGTACTGGTTACATCGCGTGCGTACTGGGGGATGTGTGAGTCTTCTGCTGGGGTGGTGCTTTGTGGTTGCTTTTAATTCACCTGTTGGTGAGAACTGGGGAAAACACGGCATGTCTGCTGGGTATACGTTGCTGTAAAACGCAGGAAAGAAGTGAAGTTTATGTTGATTAAAAAGCCTCTTTGTTTATTCAACGGTGATTAGCTTCCAAGCAGCGGTTGGGTTTTGTTTGTAATTTGTACATTCGGAGTCTTTCATAGAATAGCCAATTAAAGAAAACATACATAACAAACACTTACTTTTAACTGTCCTAAAAATAGAAGTTTAGATGGGAAGTGTTAGCTCAACTTTAACTACACAGAAGCATAAGCTATAATAATGGGGTAATAGCTGGAGTTGACGCAGCAGGTAATGAATCTTGAGTCGGATATGAACTTTATTATCCAATGTATGGTTTCAGCTTGAGTCTGTCTCTTGTTGTCACAAGAGTAGCATTTGCATAATTAAATAAATGATCCTAAAACTGTCTGCTCCTGTGTGGCTGTGAAATACAACGCTTCTTTCTGTCAGTGCTCGAGCTCATACTCATGGATTATTGGAAAATGCATCACAGAAAATTAACATCAAACCTTTGGTCTTTATGAAACACACAGTAAGCAGAGAACTTACTGAACCAACAGCCTGGGTTTTGTTTTTCATCTCACTTAATTGATCTTATCAGCAATTCTTCATTGAGGAGAAGAATTGAAAAGGGTATTCTGAGGGCCTTTTCACACTGGCTAAAATTAAAAAACCCCATGCAATGGTAAGGAACACTGAAGGCATTAGGTATTCTTGAAAGCTGGGGGGAGATAAGCTCGTGTTCCTGGTTTTTATTTACTTTCAGTATTTCGTGAAGCAGATTATGTTAAGACCTATTGCAGTGTATTAACATCAAAAGGCATTTCAAGGGTGTACCTTCCACTCTCCTCCTGTGTGGTGTTTTTTTTATTATTATTTATTTTTATCCTGTGTCTGTTGTTGCTAAGGGCTACATTTTCTGGTTTTAATTGAAAAATTCAGTGCAGACCTTGCGCTGGCGTGTTCCCATTGCCGTGCCCCTGGAGAACATTGGCCTGCCAGAGCTGTGCTTCAGAAGTATGAGGTCTTTAGCTCGGGATATACACCTATAATCACGTTAGTTCTGGAAGCCACTCGTTCAGTCCCTTGTTTTGGCCGAAACAATATTAGAAACAAAAAAGCATGATAAGTGTCATTTATTTTTCCGTTTTGTTTCTTTTTGTTGTAATGGTGCCTATGTGCAGTTGCAACAAGGTGTTATCTCGGACCCTTCATCTTCAGCAAATGCTCCTCACTTGGGAGGTCCTTGGGTCTGTCTCCTACAGCTGGTGGAGGGCGCTGCGCTCAGTAGCTTTAATTGCTGATGAAGCTGGCACAGCACAGGGCATGATGACGAAGAGGCGAGAGGGTATGTGACACAGAGCAGTTCTAGAATATAATGGAAGACTTTACCACTTTGGGATGTTTCTAAAGCTGGGAAGGCAACCAGGATTAAATTTTCTACATCACTTTGAGGTACAAAATGAATAAACGAATTCATGTTGAATTTCACAAATGAGTTTTCCTAATGGCTGGGGGCAGCCATTCAGGGCAGTGAACACAGCAAAATAACTGGCCAGTGAAATGACGTCAGTGGCATTGATATTCTTCTGCCCTCATCCAGCACCCGCTACAGCCCATGGGAGAAGCTCAGCAGGATGTGCACTGGGGGCTTGTCTTACTCGTGAATTGTTACCGGGGCATTGGCGCTTCTCAGAGAGGAAAAAAAGAGAAAGAAACACTGCTAAAATGCCATATATGTTTCCAAGCTTTGTGTTTTCGTAAAGGTGTCAACTGTACCATGATATTTTCCAGACATAATAGAATGTCATAGTTCTACCAAAAATCTGTGATTGATTGCCACTATAATGAAAGCCAGTGTACATTGATGCACACTTTTTAAACTATTTTTGCCTTTATGCTTTTCTTGTTTAACCTGACATTTCTGATCACTGTATCTAGGTGCCTAAATATGTCAGATGTTTATAGTGCGTAAAGAGCTTTTTTCTTTTTTTTAAAATAGCACTAATCCTGTTTGAACCTGCAATTTCTTGAAGGTTTTTCTCCATTGTTGGATATGATGTTCTGTTAAAAAAAAAAGAATATAAAATACTGCCACGTAGCTTGTGAAAGGACAACTGATTTATAACAGTAGTCGAATCCTCTTTTTTAATCTATTGACTGAATTCAGCTTGTTCATCCTAAATTTATTTCCCAAGACATAGAACAAACGTTTAGTTGAAAAGTGAGTAGCTTATTCCATTTCCATATGTTTTTAATTGTCCAGTTCCTCTGAGAAAAGACCATTAACTGAACCAAATTACAGTTTGGATGTGAATTTTTCAGCATGGATCTCTGCCCAAAAGGTGATAAATTAGATGCTAAACTGTCTTTGATAGTGACCTGAGAGATTAACACAAAACTATTTTGAAAACAGAAGGGAAGATTTGTTAGCCAGTCAGTGACTGTCAGGTTTGGGTATCATAAATTCCTTCAGTGCTTGCCTTATTTGAAGCGAATGACGATAAATAGGAAAACTTCAAGCAAAGTTAACCCTTTGGCATCCCCATAAATCCTGGAATTAAACTTGGGCAGCAGTAATGTTGAAATTGTATGGAAACCAAAAACCTTGTGTGGACTACTGTTTGCTGTTGAGAATTTTGGTACCTTTGATTGGTGCGGGAGCACGTAGAGGGCTGGTGGGAATCCATAAAGTAGTACGATAGCTGTAACCCTAGGGGGGCTTCAAGTTACAGATAAAGCAATAACAAAAGACAACTGAACAATTAAATCTCAAATCCTCTGTGGCTTTGGTTCTTGTGTTTTGATTTTATGCATCAACACAAGTAATGGAGAGGTATGTTTTTCCTCCACTTTTAACAGCCCTCAAGTTAAATGAGAACCGTTCAGAGTGTTTTGTGCAGCTGCGTTGGATACATTAATGCACAGACATGCTGGCTGTATTGACCTGAAAGAGGAGAAGATACGCATTCCTGTAATTTTAGCTGCTTTGTGGTCATTAGGAAAATGTCATTGTTTTTATGCTTACATCTGCTGTTTGATGATGACCTTTGGTGAATGCTCCCAGTACCTCTCAGCCCGTGAACGCACGCTGCTGTGTCGTGCAGTGCTTTACTGCAGCATGGCCAGGCACGGGCCATCTCCTTCTTGGTGGTGGAGAGTCCAGATGCGGTCAGTGAAGGGCTCTAATTCCTACTTCTCTTTACCATGCTTTAAGAGATGCTTGCTTAAAAGGTGTCTGTCGCTGGATCTTGCTTCCAGGATGAAACTGGGAAGAAACTCGCTTTTGAAGGACGCTCGTCCTCCTCTGTTAAACATTTTCCCCTTTAGAGAAAATTTCTCCTCCTTCAAGGGATTTGAAGAGAGCCTGGGCACAGCGCTGGAGTGGATAATCTTTGCAGCTGCCTTTTTCAGCAAACCTCTGGGGAGAGGGGGGTGAAGCGAGCGTCTGGGAAGCCGAAGACAGGATATTTCTTCAGACAAGTTGAGAAATAATCAGGGGCTATGGGAGGCTTCTCGGGATGAGAATGAAAAGGAACAGATGGATTCTGGAGATTACCCGGTGGGATTTAGTGACCACGTCAACATGTAGGGTGGGGGGAGGATATTCAGTTTTAAGAAGTGCTCTGATTGCTTTTATTTAAGGCAGCCCTAAAAGTAGTGACAGGGCTGGTGCTGTGCGCTACTTGGGTGCTGCCAATAGTTTACGTGGTTTTGTCTCGGTCAGTCTCAAATAAATGTGAAAGTAGTGAAGAGAGGGGATGTGCCAGCAAGGAAATAGTACCTCTTACTTCTAACTAAAACATTGGACTTGAAATTATCATGGGGCAGCTGGAAACTCACGTTTGTTGAATTAAAGAAGAATTATCTTCTGTTTCCATTGGGAGATTGTTGGGATTCAAGGCTTGCAGCTTTCTTCCGAGTCCCCTTTTTCTGGGCTTACGTTGTTAAAATCCCCATCTTCGTCTTTCAGTGTCTTGATCAGGTGTGAGAGCAGCAGGTCTGGAGCAGTGCCCCTCTCAACAGACAGGTTAATTCAAGTCCAATGCCACCTTATCTGCTAAAATGAAGGAAAGGGATCACAGTTTTCTGGTTTACCTGAACAGGGCAAAATTTTAATACTTTTCTGTGTGGGACACTTTTTTTAATGACGTGGTTTTGTTCTTTTTTCCCTAAAAGAAATAGTGAAATTTGCTTCTGCAAGAGAAGGATAACAAAAAGCACCAACTAGCCAGATTGTTTCTGGTCTCCCAAGAAGAGTTGAAAGTGCTAAATTTTAAGGTAGATTTTTTTTTTTAAATAAATTTAAGCTATAATATAGAGCCCTACCTATCAAATATTGAACATCACTATTTTTGGGCTGTCAGCAACGACTTGAAGGACATGGAGGGGGAGACACATTTATCCCCTGCTCTCTTCCTGGTGACCCTATTCAATATAGTTGTGGGTTTCCTACATTTTTTCTTACCTATTTTTAGACATGGTTATTCTTTTGTTTCTTGTTGCTTGGCAAAGCCACTTGAATGAAGAAAATCTCTGCAGAAAAATGATTATAATTACATAGAAGCAAGTGCCTACGGGGTGATGCGAAGAAATGGCTTGAAATGCTTGCAAAATAGTTTGAATTGATTGGCTGGATTGGAAGGTTACTCTAAAAGCATAATGAAGAGCAAATGTAAATAAAATGGGAAACGCTATTCTCGAAAGAGAGGTAGCACTGATGTCCATTCTGCTCAAAATGGACTGTAAAAGGCTTGTTGCTCTTTGTATAAATCATGCTCCCTTCAGCTTTGTGAAAGCTTTCAATGGAGCTTTTGAATCTTAAACAGGCGAAGCAGTCATATCAGATGTAGACTTTTTTTTCCCCTTTCTCCTCCATAGGGCACATAACAGTAACAGATGCAGTGGCAGAGGCTGAGCAGACAGCTGTAATCCCCACTGCCTCTGTCACCGCTGGTGATCTGTTTTGTTATGTAGCTCATTCTTGTACTTTTCACCGTTGTAACAACCCATCTCCTATGTTGCCGAATGTCATTTTTAATCTGCAAGAGCTTCCTTTTGGGTTTTCTGTGTGTATTTCCACTTTTGGCTTTGAGAATGTCATTAATAGATACAACTCATCAACATCATGAATTACAGCTCTCCTTGAGACTACAGGTGGATTTAGTGCTGAATGTGTTTGAGGTTGACTTTTGTAGTGGTATCGGCCAAAATTTTGTGCAACTGTAATGTAGGAACAATGAAATGTTTAGATTTGAGACTGAGATCCCACCCTGACACTAGACACTCGTGCCTTGCAAGTCTCCATTTGTAGCTGTTTTTTTTAAAAATGTCAACAGATAGGATTTTCTGTGTAATGATTTATTTGGGACAAATCCGTTTGGTCATATGGCTGACAACTACGTATGGAATTGACTTTTGTGGCATTAGTGGCTTTGAATGAGTGACTGTTCCTTTTCCAAGCTTCCTTGTGTATTTATTAGCAGTTCCTAAACCCGTTGCAATTACTGATTAAACGCGTTTTTTCATCTTTACAAACTGCTGGTGCTTCTAAGAAGATTTTGGGCAATGTAATGAAAGAAAAAGGAATCCTTGATCTTAATTTTGAGGAAGAACAGATTCTTTGCAGCAAGTACTTAATGATAACCCGGAGGACACCAGCATTTCGTCCTACTTGCTATCCCATATTGGTTTCCTGTTTAAATCAAGATTAATTTTGACGCGATGTCTATTACAGTGTTCTGTTTCCTTCTCTAGACAGTTAAGTTTATACAAACTGCTTATCCCTGTCCTTACAGTTGCTGTTAGGTTCTTATGTTTTAGATTTGATTTGAATTTTATGTTGGATTTGGAAACAACTGTGAGTTTCACTGGAAATGTCACCAGAATTCTTATTTTGCAAATATTGAGGAGAAGATATGAGCACCACTCTGGTGCACAGACTGTGGAAACTTTGATTTGGGCTGCAATGTTTGGGACAAACTAGAACTTCTGGCTTCAATTTTGCATTATGATTTTCTTGGGCTTTTGTAATAAAAAAATAATTTTGACCTGAAGCGTTGAAATACCTTGGTTGGAAATGTCAAAATCACGTAATTCTACTCGTGGGTAAAGGGAGAAGCTTTATTGCAATGCAGCCTCCCCCTGACTGCTCCTAGTCAAGATATCTGCCAAATTAATCTCCAGTCGTAAACCCTTAGCCCCCAGACATGATGGCTGTGCAGAAGGCAGCTGTTTGCAGCTGCACAGAGCCTGTCCTGGCAGTGGTATGGGACCAGCCTGGCTTCCCCTTCATCGCCAGGGACAAGTCACGGTATTGATACTGATCTGCGGTGGTCTTTGTGGTTTGGGGCCTGGCTGGCGAGACTGCTTCTGGGGCCAAGAGCTGTCAGGATGGAGGAGATCAACGGGACGCCCGTTTGTTATATGTCAGGAGGAGGGTCTGTTCACTCAAGCAGCCTTAGCTCGGAATTGCCTTTCCCCTGTGGCGTGTCAGTTGGTATCTGCTGGCATTCGGGAGGCTGTGGCAGGCTCATCTATCACCTGGGCTTTTGCTCACTGGGCTGATTGCAGAGATTGTGATAAACTTAATCTAGGGTGGGAAGTCTATTTTCCCTGACATTAGTCAATAAGCCATATATATTCTTGTACACGGGCCTACAGACTACATGGGATGATGCATTAACAAATCCCTAAATAGATGGCTTGCCTTAAACTTAATGAGCACTTTTTATATACGTCGGGAATGTACTCACAGACTTCTTTCAATATTCAGGTTCTGCTTTTTTTTTCTTTTTTTTTCTGCAAAACCCACATCACTTGATGCATTTCTCACATCTGCTCTGGGATGCTACAGTCAGGAGTATGTAGCCCCCAAATACACGGACTCAAAACACACCTCTGTCCTGCTTTACTCCTTCCCCCTTTGATTCCCAGTTGTGTGGACTGACTTGCTGACCCCTCGTGGGTGGACAGCAGCTTCATCTGACAGATCTCTAGCAGCAGCCCAGGGGCCCGGGTGCTGTCATTTGGGGCACAGGAGGAGACTCACTGGTGGTCCCGTCTGCTGGCACTGTCCCTCCTGGGATCCAGCCATCCAGCAGGGCTGGGGAGAGGCTGCAGAGATTTCCCACAGCTTCTCTGGTGGTGAGACCTCGGCAGTGTTGAATTCCTGCCTCTGTAGAAACGATGGTGGCAGTGGTGGTGGCAGTATTTTGTAGGGAGAGATGGAATAGGTTGAGTGCAGCCCGTGGGGGCAGAGCACGCCAGGGAGAAGGGATGACTTAACATAACATATTTGTACATTAAGGAATTGCCTTAATATATGAGCCGTCTGCCATGTTGCATTACTTTGTTGCCGAAGCCTCTGCTTTTACTAGCTGCTTTCTAAATGCATAAAGCAGGAATGTTTGCAAACCAAGTGCTTGCAGTTTGCGCAGATCCATCTCACACATTAAGCATTCGCCAGGACCACTGACACATGGCTCTCCAAGCAGCCAGCTGGCCACTGCCATATATAAAAGTTTTGGCAAAATTGTAGAAACAGATTTCACTTGGGAGAGAAAGAAGCGCTGGCTTGAATATGTCTGATGAACAAGGTGGAGTCACAGAAACAAAACCCTGCGTTCCTGTCCCCATCTCGCCCTCCTCGCCTGCGTCTTGAGCACTTTTTGGAAGGTGATATAGTTGTTTTAGTAACTCCTGCAGGCATACAAATATGTGCATGTACAAGCTTGGGATGTGTCTGCTTTCTAGCACTAAGGCTCTGAGGTTTTTTGAAGGTCTGAGCCTTAATCCTACATGATGGTCTGTGTGCACACCCTTTTGGTCTCATAAGACCTTGAAAGTAGGTCAGAAATGACCTTCAATGAGGATAAAAACCTAGCTCTCAAAGGGACTGCTGGTGTGAATTTGTAGGGATGGCTTATGTGAGCCTTTGAACCTCTAAAATATGAAATGCTGTTCTGATATATTGGACTGTGTGCTTTTCTTCTGCTATGAACCTGCCTCTGGAGGTAGCAGTTGTCCATACCAGCATGTACTGGTATTGTTGGCACGAGCAGTTATTACTTGGAAGATTGTAACCCAGAAATAGGTATTGCTTGTGTCTGGATGGGGAATTCTTTCCCTTTTCCTACCAACATGTGCAAACACAAGCTGCGTTGTTGTCAGGTAACCTTTTTTCTTTGGACCATAGAGAGAGAATTCATCTCGGAAGCTTCTCAGGGAGAATTCCTCATGGCATTTATGTTGTGAGAAAGGGCCTTATCTCCCATCTTCAAAGGCAAACTTGATAGTATTGTGCCACCTATGTGAGACTGAAAAATATAAGCACTAATATGAGTGAGATGATCATTGCTGGAGAATAAGCAGGAAGAAAAGATTGGAAAGCTCAGATGATAATGCAGCTCCCAAAGGAGCGACAAACACTGAATGTCACCTCCTCGGCTCCTTGTTTGGGGCAGATGTGCTTGGGGGCAAAGCAGGGAGGTAGACGCAGGACTGGGTGTGTTGTGTTTCACCCTGTGTAACTCAAAGAGCAAAGAAGAATCCCCTTAGGGCCCCAGATTCGTTCCTCCTGAGCTTCAGCATCTTCCCCCATTCTCGGTGGTGCCTCTTCCCCACCAAAACAAACCTCACCCCACCAGACCCGTGTTCTGGAATTGCCCATCATCTTCTGCATGCCAGCAACACATTTCCAGGTGCTTCTTCCCAGCCATAGAAGGCTCCCTTTCTGCCACAAACCTTCTGGCTCTCTTCCTAGCTGTCTGCCAGCTGTGCAGGCTGCCGTCGCTGGTCCCCCACCCCGGACCTTCTTGTTCTTTTTCCTTTGGAGAGGACAGGGAGATCATGGCTGCCCTAAGAGCAGCACTGCTCCTGCAGCCTCTCGCTGCGGGGGGAGTTTGAAATCGGAGGCTTTAGCGAGGCTGGAGACCTTGGCTGACCGCCGGTGGGAAGCTTAGTTGGGCCGGCTGGGATGGCAAACTGCCACTGAAGTACCTGGGCTTAAAATGTCAAGGAAATTTATTCAGTTTCAATTAATCTGTGAAAATACCGTAGGAGCCTACGTGAGAGTCAGAATCTGATGTTGTAAAAGGATTTCACGTGATGAGATTCTCGATGCAGGAGAACGTCAGAAATCGTCCCCGGTACCGGGGGATGCGGGTGCCTCTGTGAAATCGGACGGGCGGGAGACGCGCACAGCGTTTCTGTCACTACGGGAGCAGATCTCCAGGGAGGGGGAGGTGGGAGAGATGGGGCCGCCTTTTTGACAGTACCCAAATGTCAGATGAGCTCGTGCTGGACTGTTTAACTGAGCCAACATGCTCCGAGTATATTTGTGAGAATTCGGAATCCTGATTGGGGTGTAATGGGGTTTAGGATTGTTTAAGGACAGGAAGCTTTACTGGGTGTGGGATCAGCTTCGTCTCGTTTCCCCAACAGTGCGTTAGTATTTTCCTCTACTTAATATTTAAATAGTGTGGTGATTATTTCTAAGGAAATGAGATTAAACTATTGGTAATGTTGCTGAGGAACAGGAAGACTCAGAGTGAGCCAGAATAACTTCTTCTAGTTTTTGTGTTTTTATTGGAAACCATGCTTTAAGTTTCGCCAGAATATCCAGGGAACTCTGCAGCTCGTGGCAATTTTGCAATTATTAATTCCTGTAGACCTGGTACATCTGTTTGTCGCTTGATACCCTCATCTGCTATTGAGTTGCCACAGTAGAAACCTGTACATTTTTGGTGCTGGGACTTCTATATTGGGACGAGGGAAAGGCTCTGGCTGTCCTGTAACTGGTAGGAGAAGGCTGAGTCCGGTCGGTGGGAAGGCGGAGTGCAGCCTACGAGGACAGGACCATGTCAGCTGTGTCCTCAACAAATGTGTGGTCTCCTACTCCGCTTTCCTTCCATAATCCCTGACTGTAATCATAGAATCATAGAATGGTTTAGGTTGGAAAGGACCTTGAAGATCATCGAGTTCCAACCCCCCTGCTATAGGCAGGGACACCTCCCACCAGCCCAGGCTGCCCAAGGCCACCTCCAGCCTGGCCTTGAACACCTCCAGGGATGGGGACTCAACAACCTCTCTGGGCAACCTGTTCCAGTGCCTCACCACCCTCAAAGTGAAAAACTTCTTCCTAATGTTCAATCTAAACCTGCCCTCTTCCAGTTTGAAATGGATAAGTAATGGATATTTTCCCTATGATTTTTGCTTTGTTTTTTCAAACGTTAAGGCTGTTTAGAATGAATCTGTTGTAATCGATGTAGCAAAGCCTCGCGAGTTCCTCAGAATGCCTGTTGGGTTGGGTTTTGCATGAAGATCTCTCATCTTTTATCTCGCTGTGTCTGTAGACTAAATTTTTGGAGCTGGGATTATCTCTTTGCGGGGTAGCTGTGTCAGTACTTCATTTCTTGAGACAGTGACCAAACAGGAAAACAGGGAGAGGAGGTTGGAGATGGGAAATGTGTTGGAACAATCCTGAAAGAATAATACCATTTATTCATGTTGAAATGTAGAACAAACCAAAAAGTTTTTAGCTGAACAAAATGTTCCTTTAAAGGGTGTTCTTAATTCTTTTCTAAAATGTAGCTCCACTACAAAAATAAGCATTTCTTCAAAACAAAAAAGTAAAATATTTAATTTAGGGCTGGTCACAGCAAACATGTTAGCTTTTCTAATTTTATTTTTTTTTAAGCTGAAAATACTCAGCAGATTTGAATGGGATTTGTTGGAGTCCAGTTCAAACTGGCCTTTTTAAGCAAATAAACTGTGTACGTGAACAAACCCCACAGACTAACTTGTGTGCACCCCTGGCAAATCCTTCTGCCCTCGTCTTCTGCTGAGAATGAAATAACATTTGAAAAGGAAGAAAGAAGTTCCAAGTGAAGTCCAGCGTGGGACAGAGGGATTCGGCAATCCCGTGTTTCCAACTGCAGATCAGGTGGAGGTGGTTTTGGTAGCAGGGTGGAAATACTACAGATAAAGGGAACCATCTGTTCCCCTGTTAGAAGGAGAGTTGCAAGAAATACCTGGAATAAGGCGTCAGCCGCTGTCTGCCAGTGGCTTTCGGAGGCGGTGGGCAGTGAGGAGAGCCCACCATGGCGAAGCAGCCCCGCAGAGTTTGTTGGCATTTCTTCCACCTATGAATCTGCCTGTTCGCAGTGAGGTCAGGGAATAACAGCACCGTGTTTAGGAAGGGCTCGTGTAGGGGAGGAAATTGTTCTATTAATTGCCATTGAGGTTTTAAAAAACTTGTATCACCTTGATCCAGGAAACCGAGTGGTATTCAATAATCTTAGACTATGCCCTGGAGAGATGTCTCCGAGAACAGAAGCCAGGAATAATTAAATTTATGGATGACTTTTTTTTCTTTCTTTCTTTCTGGTTACGCTACAAGCACAGTGACAGTTGGATGGGCTGCATAACCTGCCTGGCACATACCTTTCTTCAGGCCTGAAAGATCACTGGATATTACAGTGCCGGGCAGTGGTCAGTAGTGCAGTAACAGGGGTTACGAAAGGCTTGAGACCCAAAAGATGCATTAATAAGAAAGCACATTTTGCATCTGAAATGTGAATTACACCTCTGCAGCTGAGAACTGGTGCAGGGGAACTTCTTTCTATTCGTTTGATCTTGCGTCATGTCAGACACTACAATTGAAAACTAAGACCTGAAGTGAAAGACCGCCAAAAACCTGGTTTTGAGGATGGTTCGAGTGTTGTGGGATTGCACGGTGAGTGAGTGGATTGGGGTCAGGCCATGTTCAGCCCTCGGATCATGTATTCGGCAAAGCTTTCAGAAGTTGACTTTCCAAGAAATCCCTCCACTGTAGACACCAGAAGGTATGAACCTTCATCTCTCATCATCGAACAGAGCTGTCCGGGTGGCCCGATCCGAGCTCTCGGTGGGTACACATAGTGAAAACCCTCTTGACAGGACTTGCACTTCTTCTGAGCGATAGGTACGCGGGATGACATCGGTTGAATTTCAGGAAATTTCTTCTGAGGTGTTGAGTTATGCCTCAGGAATGATCCAACCACTGGAGTGGTGCGCTGACTAATGCAATAGTCAGTCGTCAACGCTGTCTTGTGCCGCGATGTGTATTTGCAGCTTTAAAAGACGATTCTTACCAGAACAATATTATTTAAGAATTAAAATGCTATGAAAATGTTTTAATAATTGTCAAGATAAAAATTTGCTTTGTTGCAAACAAACTATTTTATAAAACATTAAAAAAAAAAGATTTTGAAAACCTTAGCTAGCAGGATGTTTCAACCTTATCTTATTCCATACCAGGAGGGACAGTTTCACAGACATCTTGTGTGTATTGTTTTGTTTTCATTTGTTTGTTTTAATTGAAATGCTACATTCTGCATCCTTTTTTTTTTTTCCCCTTGCTGAAAAATATTAAAGTGAATGATAAGAATAACACACAAGCTGCTCACTTCACAGAAGTCTCTGGCTCAAAAAGATTCTCTAAAGTGAGTTTAGCATCGTCCATGAAGAGAAATAATTTTCCTTTGGTGTTTGAATGTACAATTTGGAGGCAGCTTAGGCTTGGTTTCAGCATATTGCTTTCTGCTGGGCAGCACACTGTTATCAGAATAGGTATTTCCTCTTTAGATCTTGTGGTCCTGTGGGTACTGCGCAGTCCTTTCACAGCAAAATGAGGAGTTAGCAGAAACTCATTTGGTGCCTCCACCATCCACTATCACTTTCACTATTCTGCTTCTTTTATTTTTTTCTTTTTTCCTTGGTTGAAGTTTTAAAAACCAATTTTTTTTGGGGGGGGGGGGGGGGGGGGGAGGAAGTTGTTGGATAGTTCCAAATACACTGCGATTTCTCCCTGCTGCTGACTCTGGAGTGTGTGTGGGACAGACTTGCATGGATCATCGCTTCCCGCGTTTCTCTCTCACGAATTTCCCCGTTGACCCGTGCATCATCTTCACTTTGCTGGTGAACTATTTCTCTGAAAGCTCTTGACTGAGATGAACAGTCCCACCCATCCTGATGTTCACGGGAGATATTTTGCAGATTTTGTGGCAGCCGAAGATGGCTTGTCTGGTAACAGGGTAGACGTAGAGTCACTGGCTTTCTCTGCAGCTCTGCTTCTCATCTCTTTGAAGAATCATTGTTAATACAGGTACCACACAAGAAATAAACACGTGAATACTAACAGGTGGGATGGATGTCTAACATTTAAACCAGTTTCTAAACATGTGCTAGGAAAGGAAGTGAAAACACCAAATTTGAACACCAAATTTGCTTGGATCCTTCACAGAGCTGTTAAGAAAACACTTTGTCTCTGAAACCGAGAATGAAACGGGTTTGCTGTCGGCTTAGCCCCATTGGGCTCACACGATGTGCAGCTGGGTATAGATGTAAAATAGGCCTGTATAATGCACGCATACGTGCACAATAGATACACATGCACATAAACATTTACAGTGTGCATTAAACTTCGGATTGATTTAGCCTTCAGAGAGAGGCCGGGATATGGATTTTTCAGTGCTTCTCACAGTAGTATTTCTCTTTTTGTGTGGAAGCAAATAGCCCCTGTAAAAGCAGACTCCACTGGAATAATTAAAAGCAATTAGGTCAGTATGTTTATAAGTAGTCTAACAAAGTGTCTACTGAAAAATAATCAGTGAAATCGTGGTAGTCCTGCAGGGGAACCTGTAAAGAGAACGGATACACAGGGGAGCACCCGTCAGCAAGATGTGCGGTCCTCTAGCACTTAACAAATCAGCTGACAAAGGGAGCTTGGAAAAGAAAATCAATTTAGGTGAAATGAATGCGTTTATCAGAGTTTGATTAAACGCAAATATATCAAAGGGAAAACAAAGGTTTTCACACAGCCGTTTGAAAGCTGTGGCCGTGGTAAGGACAGTTGTTTGCTGGTGCCTGTTACGGATGCTCTGCGGTACTGGACACAGATAGACCTGCTGTCATCTGTCCCACCTCTGGGGCTGTGGCCCCTCGAGGACCCATGGGGTTTTATAGGGGGGCCGTGAGTGGTATCTAAGAAAAGAAAACCGATTATCAGTGGGCTTAAATCCACAGTTACTGGGACCTGCACCCCCTTGGGAGATGTTTCGCAGTGTGCAAATCAAAAAGGTTGCACACCCCGCGCCTTACAGCATCGCAGTGGTAGGAAAAGGAGTGGCTGCAGGATCAGGCACGTAGCCCATGTGAGAGCTCCTGTGTATGTTTACGTCCTTTCTTCAGTACCTCATTAGTCTTCAAAAGATGTGGTTTGTGTTTTGGTTTTTTTTTTTAAACCTGGCTCTCATGAGTTTTGTGACCCCAAGAATTTGTTATTGTAGCAAGGAAATGATGCTCTTTTTTGTTTTATGAGAAGTAAATGTTAAATAAATTGAATTTTAATGTTTACTATGGTCCCTAAGGAAGAGAAAACCATTAGCTAATGACCATAATGATGAACAGATTTTATTTAAATTTAGAATAGTATTTGATCTGCTATGCTATTAATGGTGATTCTGTTAAAAAATCTCTATAAATATAAATGAATAAGTGTGATTTATGCAAGCAATATGAATTTGAAAGCAGTATAAAAAATCTGTTTGGACTGGAATTTATTTATATGCAATTTCGAAAGTTGAATATAGCTAGAAAAGCTTCCTACTTTGTAAAAACAGAATAGCAAACCTGCAGTTACCTGTTCCTTTGGCATAGTCTTCCCTTAAGTTTACCTGAGCAATAGAAGAGGATTAGTATTTATCACAGAATGATCTTCCAGGAATTAAAATTCATAGTTCTGCACATCAGAGGGTTGATTATTTTTTTATTATTGGAAGGAGTGCAAAATCTACATTAAGAATATTTTAATGGTGTTTAAGCTGTATATATTTATGCATTTCCATATATCATCACAGAGTTTCATTTCTCTTGAACAGTATTTTCAATTGATAAAAATATGTGCGAGGTTTAAAAAAAAAACAAACTACCTGTGTGGTGTCAGTTACCAAAAGTTGCTCAGAGAGATATTGTTCATGCGAGTTCCAGACTTCCAAAAAACCATATTTACGTGTTTCCAAGTAGGGCAAAGCGTTGGGCTGTGTCAGTGAGGTTGTTCTGGTTACACTTGTGGAAGAAAGCGAGCTGTAGATCTGGGCATGGTGCTCCAGCATTTGGAAGACCCTGCCCTGGTCCCTCCCTCAGGTTCAGAACGCGGCTCATCTCATCTGCTCGCACCAAACGAGGACTTGCAAAAGACGCTCTGTGCTGCTGAAACCTCATTCAAATCTTTGGTGTGGTGCTTGGGGCTTTCTGCCGTCTTCATCACTGTTGTAGGCTTCCCCTGTGCTGTTGAGGGAGTGAGAACAAGGAACCTGGGTCGTAGGGGCCTTTCAGGGTCCTGGTTAACATCTGGAATTGCACATGGAAGGAAATTGCAAGCCCATAGAGGCTCTGGAGAACAGATGGAGCATGTTTCCCATAGCTAAAGGGGTATCATTATCTTGAAATACGATTAAATTAAATAAAAACTGGCCTAAAAGTCTTTTATTGTTTCTAACCTTGGCTGTCCTGCCAGTATTTGTTTTATAACCGTGATTTATGAGAGAATGAGGTGATACATATATCACCAGATCGGTTGTACTTCATCTTGGTGCTGCTGATCCCGGCCAGATACTGATGATAAATCCAAAGAAATTTTCCTTTTATCGTTTTTAGCACTGGTGAAGTTGGATGCTGGTTGGGACAGGAGTGGGATAGGGGCACGCTTTTTAGGCTTTATGTCCTCGCCATGTGTGTGAAGGAAGCCGAAGAGCCCTGCACACCTGAAAGAGGTCGAGTCTGTAGCGCTTACCCAAACCTGTGTGGGTGCGCGGGCAGGAACGCCTCTGCCGCCCGCGCGGAGTGCAGACCGTCGCCTGCTCCGAAGCAACAGGTTATTGGTCACTTGAAGGCGTGTTGCGCCGTGTGAATCTGACGTGAAAGCCCCGTTAGCGTGGAAACGATGGACTCCTCTTCTTCATCCTGAACTTTGGTGGAGCTGCTCGCGGGAGCGTTGCAGGGGGAAGCCTTTCCTTGCTCAGCACTTGCATGCAGTTTAATTTGTGCATCAACTGAGAACCTGCCTTTGAAGTTACTCTTCTAAATACCCCTGTAAAGAATTGCTGAGTGCTTGTAGGAACTGAGAATGTTGCAGTCGCTGCTGTCCTCTATAATGTCACCAAAATGTCCTAGAACACCAGCTCTCCCGCAGGAGCTGGTGAAGCGCAGCAGGGGTCCCCACGTGGTCTCTGAGCTGTGGCACGGGCGCCACGGGAGCAGAGGCACTGCTTTTCTGTAGATGTTTGCACGCGTAACCGGGCAAATAGAGCTCAGGACGTTCACCTGTATGGACTCGCGTGTTAAAACCGAGTTAAAATATTGTCATACGGATTAGAATGGAAGAACACACAGCCAGAGCTCTGATGTCTTCTCTTTACAGTGCACATTGAATAATAATTATTTTGTGAAGATAGTGCATGGTAAATATTTATAAACACAACAGGCGAACGGTGAGACCACAGTGAATAAATAACTATAAATGTATCAAAGTCCTGTTTCAGAACAAACTACAATTACATTCCTTGTTATTATCAATATTTCTTTTTTCCTCTCAGAGTTATACTGTTGTCAATGCTCAGTTCCGAAGGGATGACACTGAATATGTCCTGGCTAAATTTTGGGTTAATATTGAAGTAGTATTCTTGTCCATACATATAAACAAATAATCTCTAAATATAGATCTTTTTTGGTGTAGTAATTACTGCTGCTTCACCAACTATAAGAGCAATTAAGCCCCAACTAATGAGCAGTTTTCTACATTATAGTTATTCTGCTCTATCTTAATAACACTTATCTCATTAAATAGCTTTCTTCCTTCGGAAAAGAAATGCCTAAATCCATTACACGTTTTACAGCTACTGGTCAGAAGAGCTTAATCCGTTTATCTTTTAAGGCAATTTTAGTTTCTTTCTTTTAAGGCAATTTTAGTTTCTTTTTCTCAGGTGCATCTGGTTCTGTTTGCATTTTTTAGCCATTTTGATTTGGCTTCTCCAGCCGGCTTAGAATATAAACTCGCTGTACCTGCGGGCCTGGGGCAGCGGCTTTCATCTGAAACAATGGGACTTAACGCGGGCAAGGGGGGCGTTCCGCTCTGAGAGCGGGTGCCTGTAAAGGGTGACTTTCATTCTTTGCATTTTTATCTAACAAATTTAGAGAGCGGGCTTTTCACAAAGTTGTGCTTTTGGCAGCCTTTTTTTTTTTTTTTGGCATGCCGCCTTCTAATAGTTTCAAACCCCGTACTTGGAAACGTCTGAGGCAGTAGCTAACACACTGGTAAGGGCCCCGCGTTGTGTGGTTCAGTGGGGAGCAGCTCGGAATGGAGATGGCCCAAAGGGGTAAGGCAGCACTGCCAGGCCTGGTAGTTTTATTGTTAGTCTCACAGTTTTTGGTGTTTTTCTTAAAGCCACAGCTGCTGGAGTCTTCTAATGAGAGGAAAATTCGTCAGCTTCCATGTAAAAATGCAGCAGTGGTTATGGGAGAGGAACTCGAAAGTCTGTCCCAAGTATTTCCTTCTGACTGAAAACAAAAAACTCGTATGAAAAGACCCCCGGAACACTGTGGTCATATTTTGGTAATCAATTATTATTATTTGGAGACTGAAATGCACGGTGGGACTGGGGATACTGTCAATCGAGAGGCAAGTTCTCCAAAGAGAGTATCCCCTTCCTCTTCCTGCCGTAGCCCTGGCTGCAGCCCCCCTGCGAGAGCGTGGCGCTGCGTGACTTGTGGGCTGTGGGCAAAAGCTTCTGCAGAGGTAGTTTTGACACAGGATATTTTTTATTATTATTATTATTTAGTTTAAGGAGCGGACACATCTCCTAAAATGGGTAGGGGGAAAAAAAATCCAAATGCTTTACAATTGTGGCAACATGGTTCAATAGTCAGTGCTAAATCAAGGTACAGATATGAAAGAAATTGCCATAAATCCTATGGTTATTTAGTTTTCCTTTTTAAAATGCTTCACAGTTTAGAACTGAATTTGTAGAAGCGTTATTAAATAAACTCTGGTTGTGGCGTATTTGCTTTAGGACCTTGTTTAGCAAAGCACTTAAGTAAATGCATAATGCGAAGCCCATGAATAATATTATATCTGTGCAATGAATAGAGCACATAAGTGAGCGCTCAGTGTCCAAGATATGAGGAGCCCTTGAACTGGAACTATTCACACAATTAAAGTTAAACATTTGCTGAAAAGACATTGGATTCTTCAGCTATTTAAAGTAAAGCATGTGCTTAAGTACTTTGCTGAATCAGAGCCTATAAAAAGAAATGTTCACAAAAACATGGGGATGCTGAAAACGGAGACTAATCACAGGCTAAGTGATAACTGTGTCGCAAAGGCAAGCGAACTAAAGCTGGGTACGAGACCGTTGTCGGATGAGTGGGCGCCGTGCGGCTCGCGGCAGAGCTCTAGACTGAGCTCTGCTCTCGGGTGTTTGTGCCGCCTGCCCTGCGTGAGTAAAACTGGGGTCTCTTCTAGCGCGACAAATCCACGGCTTAGCTTGCAAGCCGTCATAGCGGGAGCGTTATGCCACGACGCGCACACTATACAACGCAAGGCTTCTCTGAACCACTTAATCGAGGCATAAACTGGAGCTGTGAGGTAAACTCCAGAGGCTGAGTGCGAGTGAAGATCAATAAGATCTGTCTCAGTAACTACTAAATTAATAAACTTCTATTAGTGATTTACCAGCCTCTCTGTGTTAGTGGACTTACAGGTGGTTACATCCAGAATTTACTCCAGAATAAGCCCTGCTTGCTATTTTGCTGCTGTGAGAATCTGACAAGACCAGCGAGACCAGAAGGCATTATGTAGGTAAAAGTCAGCTAGCGTCAGTCACTGATAGTTAAACAGAGACGTAAAAAAAACTGGTGCCACCACTTTCACAAAATCTTACTATTTGCATGAGCTTCTGTCCCTTGGCAAATAATATTCTTCACCCAAAAGCGTGCGTCAGGTTGTGTTTCTGAGAGTACGGACACATCACAACCAAAGAAGAAACAGGAGTGTTATATGTGCTTCTAAAATGTTCATCTAAAAAAAGCAGTGGAAAGACCCAAATACCTCAGATTTTACAAAAAACACCCACCTCATTTCTTGATAGATAGTATGACATATATAGGTGTCATCTAGAGGAAAGGCATCCTGAAGTGAATAGCAGTCTGTGGTCTTTCACCCTTTTGCTTATAAGGATGACGGAAGCGGCTCTGAGCCGGTGGTTGGCGTTTGGGCACCTGTGTATTAGCGCAGCTTTGGGTATTGATGGCTTTGGTTTCTTCTGTTATTTCCCCTGGCATTAGATTCTGTTTGGTATTTGTCAATAAACTCGGGTACGCTGGAGTACTGCCAGGATCACTTGCACAAAAGTAATGAGACCGACCAAAACAAACCAGGGGAGATTGAAAAAAGATAGTAATTTTAAGGTTCTTGTTTGCCTTCTGGCTCCTGGCCCTTTCTTCTTTTGTGCTCTCACATTTTCCTCTGAAGCCACAGAGCCTGGAAACTTTCTCGTTTCAAAAGTTGGACATATTTCATTCTCATGAGACCAAGACTGCAGTCTCTCAAGTCTACCAACTATGGCTTTAATAAAGGCATTAAATTACTTAAGACATGCTCTATAATCAGGAAGGTTGTGTTTAATTACTTATTTTGGCCCATGTTCCCAAACTGCTTCTGTGATTACCTTATAATACTCAGAATACTCTAACTCATTCCTGTAGGTTTGTACTGGCAGGAAATTCAAGTTGTGGATTCAAACCTATTCTGTATTTTACTCTGAACAAAACAAGAACAGAAAGTCAGTCTGCTCCTCAAAAAGCTCCGGGCTTCAGCGGAAGCTGAGAGAGAACGCAGGAATTCTATGATTCTATGAATACGGAGAGGTGTGACGGCGCAGTGGGACAGCGTTGTTTAGCGTAGTAGGAAGTGATCTCGCCCCCATAGCGAGCTTAATTGGCATCCGGATTTTTGAAGGTGAAACTATTAAGGGTTGACCTAAAGGAAAAAAAAAAAAATAACTTTTGTGAATATTTGTAAGTGATTCTTAGCCTGGATCTCTTTATCTGCTTTCCCTCTCCATTGCCTTTGGGCTGCTGCATGTCCATTGGCACGTTCCATCAGAGCCAAAAGAAGAAATCCAGGCTTTTGGAGGATACCTGTGATTTAGGAGGGACAGGATTCCTTTACTCATCTTCAATCCAAGGAACGTCCTCTAACTAAGGTAGTGGAGGGCTCTGCTTAGGTCTATTTGGTGTTTTCGCTGAATTTCCAGCCTGGCTGACTTCCTCCCTGGACAATAGGGACGATAGTTCTGGGCAGCGTAAGACCTTCCCCCAGGAGGAAAATTGTTGGGCCTCACAAACCGCCTTTACTAATCAAGGCTCTCTGCAAGTGCGTGGGGAAGTCCCTTGAGCCGCGTGCATCTTCGGACAGTGATAACGCTGTCTCCTGAAGGCCTCTTGCAATCTACGACTCGAAGGCGAAGAAGGACTGGGCTGGGAACCTGGTGAGCTTGCAGTGGGAGTAAGCTGCAGATTGGAAGCTGGAGAGCAATTAAACATTGAAACAATCTTTAAAAAACAAAACAAAACAGACCCCAAACAGTGACTTCTCAAGTCTTGATTTCCTCAGCGCTGACTGCCTTTCTGAACAAGGTGAAACCCCTTCTGAAGGCTCTGTAGAGAGGCAGCTTTATGCAGTGTAATGACTCACGCTCATCATGTCGGGATGTGTTATCCAACTGTTTCCTCTGGCATGAAAATCTGTTACTTTTTACTGATACCATAACTGTGGAAAACCAAACAAAACCTGAGATTCCACCCCTTGGAACACAGCAGGTTTCAACAGCCTTTTGGAGATGTAACAAGGTTTTCCTTGATGTCGGGAACTGTGTACAGACCTGAGTAACCATCGAGGATGCTAGTGGCTATTAAGTGAGGTCGTTAATTTTTGATGAAAAATAGAAATAACAAAACCTGATTTCTATTCCATGCATTAATACGCCTGTCAAGCAAATGGAAATATTGTTTAAGGACCATCTAGCTGGTAAATGATAAGGATTTCAGGCCTGGAGTAGAGTTAGAGAGTGTGTATAAATTATGGAGCTAAGGCGAAGACTGCTCTGTTGGAGGTAGAGTGTGTGGTTCTGCATAACAGGTGAACTGAAAATGATGGGTATGACAGGAGCTATATTTAAATGAGCCGAGTTGAAAGCAGTGCAAGAATAGAGGAAAATGATATACACAAATCACGGTGAATTCTGTCCTCCGCAGATCTATTTCTTTTGTCACAAGCAAAAATTGCTGCGATGGAACATGAGGAACTAACTTCTGTGACGGAATGAGTTGAAACACCAGTCTGAGTTTGGCAAAGGTACATGTCTTGTGGCACACGAAGGGGAAAGGAACAAATGTCTTCTGGACAAAACTGAGGAAAATAAAAGTCTCATTTTCCGAGACTTCAGAAGGAATTTTCCTTGTGTAGAAGGAAACTTAAAGATCACAATTTCCACTGTTTTAGGTCAACGCAGTCATAGAACTTCTGAGCAAGAATTCATCACGAAAGGTCAAAGTTGGGATACTGTGAATGGATCTTTATCCTAGCCAAGTTCCTACTTTTTTCAAGTATTTCTATGCATATTTTGGAGTTTCAGCTACTTTTGGTTTAAAGGAAGGATCGGGACAGTGTAGAGCGAGTGCCATTGTTTTGTACGACGCTGGCCAGACTACCCCAGCGTGGCACGAAGAGCACATGCTTCTGGTCTCTGGAACTGAGCAAATTATTAAGGTAATTAAAGTCATAGTTTAGAGCGCGTTCAGATCAGAGGAGCACTCCGCAAAGGCTCTGGCGTCTTTATATTCCCAAGGGAAGGTCCTGGGGCTGTCAAAGTCAGTGCCAGTCCTGTCACTTCAGGCAGAGACCGCCTTCCGTGTTTCATCTCGCCCGTCTGCACTGGGGTCAGCCCCGCGTCCCTGCGCCGCTCCTGCACCGCGTAATTCACCGTCTGTCCGTACCATAACCTTTCATCCTGCCGACGGATAAGCACGGGAGTAACTTCACTCCAGTTTTACCTCTTGACATTACTGAGATTACTTGAATATTTCAAGTCACGTTCCTGGGTGGAGTCTCTTAGATGGGCTGTATAATAAATCGCGTGTTGTTATTTAGGGAGTTCACACAGTCACTGAGCTCTAGGCTTAAAAGCACTCCAGGCTTAAAATAGCAAATTATCTTTTTTTGTTTGATATAAAAGTTGAAATGCACTGTTCTGCACTTCCAGACACCGGTGATCTCGGTAATGCTGCATTGAAGTGAATCTCCTCTTTGTTTGGGGGTTTTTTCCCCTTTTTTCTTCTACGCCGTATGGATCTTGTGTCTGTCCTTGTTATGTCAGACTTTCACAAGGGCCACGCAGGTTGATGTCCGTGCTCATCCTTTCAGTGATCATCTTTACTGCTTGCCAGCTTTTCCGCCTCAAGAAACTTCCTACATATTGAGCAAAAGTGATAAAAATTAGGCATTTTTTTCTTCCCAGTGGAGAAGCTCCTCTTGGTGCGGGCGGTATGGCGCGTGTTAGCGTTGTATCAGAAAAAGCCGCATTTCTCCTAGGTAGCGCTTTGTTATGAAGTTCATTTGACTGAAAATATTTTGCATGCTTAACTACCTGCTGGTGAATTTTTCTATGCCAAGTAATGTGTCAGGAGCTAGCGGAGCATAGTAAGTTAATTACTTGTGTGCACACTGTGAAGGAAAAGCAAACAGCAAGGCACCAGTGATATGAAGAATGAGACTTCATTTCAGTCGCCAGAGATTGTGTTGTTAATGAATCCGCTCAATCAGCAGGGAATTGGTAATGTAGATAAGACCAGGTATGGCTGTGTACTGATATGAAGATTAGTCCCTCAACCAAAACATTGTTTTTAGTGAGGGTTTGCTAATATTAAATAGTTTTTCAAAAGCACCAGTGAGATAGAATAACAGCCTGAATAATTACGGCTGTCTTGAAAAGACATGATGATGATGATCTTCTAATGTGCTCTGCAGACACCATATAAATCCAATATCTTACAGATTTCACAGTTAAGTGATACACTCCAGATTCCATTTTATGGTATATGTCACCGTGGGCTGCGCAAACGCCGCTGTGACTGAACAGCGCAGGGAAGCGCGTTCAAAGCTGGCGGCTGCCTTCCTCGCATCGGGCCGGGAGGGGCAGGGAGCGCGGTGCCAAAGCACCTGCCTTGCTCCCGAGCATCCTCGGTCTGCGAAGACGCTCCCGTCGGAGGGAGCGGGCAGCTGTGCCAGCCGCAGGCGGGAGGGGAGGGGGCAGGTGATGCTCCTACCTTGCCCTGGGAAAAATTCATCTCGGTGACAAGCTGAGGCTCAAAGCCTGCAAGCTGCCCCCTGGGGTGGCTGTGCCTACAGCGACACTCCCTAAACGAACCGTTCGTGCAATGCTGGAGGAAAAAACATTTATCCCAGCCTGGGGTTTTTGGTGGGTTTTTTGTTTTTTGTTTTTTTTTTAACTCAGGGTTTGAATGTGCAGCAGTGGTACTGTGGGAGTGATTCTCCTGCAGCGCTCGCCCCGTCTCCATCCATCACGGCAGCCGCTGTGCTGCCAGCTCTCTGCAGCAGCTGGTTGTTCCCCGCAGCAGCTGCTCGGCCGCTGCGTGCAGGTTAGTCGCCGCGGGGCAGCGCCCGCGGGAGGAGAGAGGCTCTGCCCGATCCGGCTGGGAGAGGCTGTGGGGCCAGGGGACAGCACGGCGGGAGGAGGAGTCCTGCTGGTTCTCTCCTCCAGCACTGCCGCGCTTCTACCTCCGAGTCACGCAGGCAGGAGGGGTGCAATGGGATAAGATCTGCCTTAGGAACATCAAGTCCTTTGCACGAGTTTGGTTTGTCGGGGTTTGTTGGTTTTGGGGGTTTCTTGTGGGTTTTTTGTTAAACTCTGGACTTCCCTCATTGGGAAATTAAAGCTGGTTCTGAACAGTTCACGCCATTTAGTGTAACACACTGGTAATGGCAGATATGGAACAAAAATGAGAAGAACGGTTGTAAGTGTCCTCTGTCAGCTGCAGAAGCAGTGGTGTCTGCCAGAGTACCTCAGGCTGGATGCTATGGCCACTTATTGTCTTCCTATTTATTCCTACTCCCGATGCTCTTAAATTAATGGTAGAAACATAGACTGAATGTTAATGGAAGTTGAGGCCAGGGTTCACAATGTGTCGTTAAGTAAAAGCTGGCAATCTCCCAGGAGCTCTCCCGGGAGCTGTTTTACTGGTGCGCGTTAGTGAAAGGGACAGCTGGAGCGAGAAGGCTGCTGTAACAGGGATGCCATTAAGAACTTAGTTGGGCAAAAGTTGATTTTCACCTAAAAATGAAATATCATAGCAAAGCCAGTGTTTGTCAGAGTATAACGTGTGCCTTCCAGGAGTGCAGTGTTGTCTGTGAGATAATTAAACAATAAGGTCCTGGTGTGGTGGCCGGCGCCTGGTCAGGTTAGGATCAACGAGGAGTATGGGAAAGCTGAAGGTGACATGTGTTTCAGCAACAGATAATTTTATCTTCCCAATTTTATTTTTTAAGCCACCCTCTGCTTAGGACTCTTCTGGTTTTTGTAAATTTTAAACCTGAGCCAAAGCAACAAGTGAAAATCATTTCTGTAGCAGGTTTCTTTGGAAATCACGAGTACTTTCGCTCTACCAGTGCCTCTGGATAGGCTTTATTGATATCAGCCCTCCCTCCCTTTATTCCCTTTCTCTATTGCTCTGTGCTCTCCGTGGGTGTTTTATTAACCTGCATCCTGCAAAAATTCAATAAAAATATACAATTTTTTCCTTTCTTTCCTCCTCCTTTTCTTTTTTTTTCATGCTGGCTTTCAGAGACAGAGCTCTGGGGAAGGCTCCTTTGGTTGGTTACGAGGAACAGATGGGAATCAAGAAAAGGTACTTTGTGTTCCCATACCCACCTCAATTGGAGGTAATTAAGTTACAGTGAGGCATCATTTACGTTAGCAGTTTCTTTGGTGAGATCAAGGCTATTAAGGGTACATGTGAGAAGTGGTAGGATTCAAGTCTGCGGTGCTTTGAGAAATAATTGGAACTGTGTTTTTCCTAAACGTGTTTGCAGGCAGCCTGGCGCCGAGGTCGTAGTGGGACAGTTGAGTCTTGCACAGTTGCTGCTCTTTTTATCTCTGCGGCTCTTCTCAAGTTTTGAGCGATCCTTGCAGATGCTCTGATGAGACAGGTGAACTTCTCCCTTTGTAAAGGAAGGGAGTGAAATGGAGCGTGTAGCTCCTGGTGGTAGGAAGGAGACAGAGAAGCAAGATGGGAATTTGAGATTTCCTGACTTAAATGTCACGGCTTGTTACTGTCACTGTGGTTCAGCGTTCATCTCTGAGCCGCTGGGCGGGCTCAGCAGCGCGGGAGCTTTGATGCTTCGGCAGGGTCTCCGTCAGGCCCTCAAACAAGCCCAGATCTCTGGTTTAAAGACAAAATGCCCCCATAAAAGGGTTCCTTAGCCCACCATGCTCCTTCTTGTGGGTTTTCCTCTCGCCTCCTACAGCCCGAGGTCTCTCTACCACAGTTTGAGCTCAGCGGCCACTCACAGGCTGCTGCCCGGTTTCGGCTGGGGCTGGGTCCCGCGGGGGCCGTCCCCCGCGGTCCGGCGGTAAGGTCAGCGACGCAGAGCCGCCAGCTCGGCCCCCTCGCCTCTGCCTGCGCTGGGTGCTGGCGAGGGATGCTGTAATTAGCACCAGGCCACATTCAGATCCTCTTCCTTCCTCTTCTTTCAACAAAGTCTTCTTGAAGCCCTCCCAGGCCTCCATCTGCATCTAACAGCTCTTGGGTGGGAAAGTTTCCTGCCCAGTGTTTTCCTCTCGTTTCCTCTGTTTTCTTTTCTCAGAGCTTTCTTTATTCACGCTGTGCTTTCTCCTCGGAGCAGCCCAGATGGGACCATAGTTTACATCATGTTATACGTGCTTGTGCTCCTTCTTCATCTGTTCAATTCCACGAAACACCAGGCTCAGCTTTTTTTCTTTTATCTTTGCTCTTTGGGAGAATTGACGTTTCTTTTCTCTTCTGTCCCATGGGAAGGGAGGTTGATCACCTTTCTGGTGCGCTGGTGGGTTATCCAGCTCAGGGAGATGGAGAAGACAGCATGAAGCAAAGTTATTACAAAAGAGGGCAGGTTAGCCTGGGAGGGCTGCGTGTTTCCGAATTTGAGGTGCTTTGGGTTGGATTGCTTGCAGCTCTGTCTTTCGTTGTTTGGTTGTAAGCTCTTCAAGGCAGGAGCTGTTTGCTGCTCTGTACGTGGAAGAACGGACCCCCTCTTCTTTCTGCAGTATTTGGGCACTACAGCAATACAATGATTTCTGCTGTCAAGGCCCATTACTATAGAGCTGTTACCCTATAAAGGAAAAAAAAGGATATTGAGAGAGAGAGAGGCCCTTCCGCAGAGAAAGTTGTCCCCGACGTGCCCTGTCCGAGGCACCCCTTACTGAAATGTGCGTCTTCCTCCCAGCAGCGCAGAGTGCTGCCATTGAGCTACTGCATTGATTCATAATACATCTTCATTCAGTAATTTCCATTAGGATTTATACTTTTTAAAATTGTATTTAGGAAAAAATCTATTTTTATGTCTGTCCCTAGCCGTCACGGAGCTTTACTCAACTCGTATAGGAATAGAAGAAAGTTAATTTACAATGGCTTCATATAAATTAATCTCCTGTTTTCTCCTTATATTGTAAGTTATCACCTCGTTTATTATATGCAGCTCAGGGTTGAGCGGCTTTAAAAAGACCTCAGACAGTTATGAAATGAATGGTGTGAGATGTCTAATACATTTATTAGAAATGCAGAAAATTATAAAAAACAGAGGCTGGAGATGTATATTGTCTCCGTCACTTGCCACCAGCAGGCACCTTCTATACCACAATTCATCCTCCCACTCAGTGAGTTCTGCATAATAATTTCATTGATATTGTTGTGCTCTGTGCTCAATATAAATATTTTTGAAATATTAGCGTTACTAAACTCGACAGCTCATTAGTCGTGTCTATCAAGAGCTTTTTGTGTGAGACACCCCTTAAAAACCCCCAAACTCTTTTGCCAGCACAGCTAAACCTAGTACCAGTTTTGCTTTTGTGTGGTGGTAAATTATTCAGCTCACAAATGCTAAAACTTGAAATGCTTATGGNTCACGAAAGGTCAAAGTTGGGATACTGTGAATGGATCTTTATCCTAGCCAAGTTCCTACTTTTTTCAAGTATTTCTATGCATATTTTGGAGTTTCAGCTACTTTTGGTTTAAAGGAAGGATCGGGACAGTGTAGAGCGAGTGCCATTGTTTTGTACGACGCTGGCCAGACTACCCCAGCGTGGCACGAAGAGCACATGCTTCTGGTCTCTGGAACTGAGCAAATTATTAAGGTAATTAAAGTCATAGTTTAGAGCGCGTTCAGATCAGAGGAGCACTCCGCAAAGGCTCTGGCGTCTTTATATTCCCAAGGGAAGGTCCTGGGGCTGTCAAAGTCAGTGCCAGTCCTGTCACTTCAGGCAGAGACCGCCTTCCGTGTTTCATCTCGCCCGTCTGCACTGGGGTCAGCCCCGCGTCCCTGCGCCGCTCCTGCACCGCGTAATTCACCCTCTGTCCGTACCATAACCTTTCATCCTGCCGACGGATAAGCACAGGAGTAACTTCACTCCAGTTTTACCTCTTGACATTACTGAGATTACTTGAATATTTCAAGTCACGTTCCTGGGTGGAGTCTCTTAGATGGGCTGTATAATAAATCGCGTGTTGTTATTTAGGGAGTTCACACAGTCACTGAGCTCTAGGCTTAAAAGCACTCCAGGCTTAAAATAGCAAATTATCTTTTTTTGTTTGATATAAAAGTTGAAATGCACTGTTCTTCTGCACTTCCAGACACCGGTGATCTCGGTAATGCTGCATTGAAGTGAATCTCCTCTTTGTTTGGGGTTTTTTTCCCCTTTTTTCTTCTACGCCGTATGGATCTTGTGTCTGTCCTTGTTATGTCAGACTTTCACAAGGGCCACGCAGGTTGATGTCCGTGCTCATCCTTTCAGTGATCATCTTTACTGCTTGCCAGCTTTTCCGCCTCAAGAAACTTCCTACATATTGAGCAAAAGTGATAAAAATTAGGCATTTTTTTCTTCCCAGTGGAGAAGCTCCTCTTGGTGCGGGCGGTATGGCGCGTGTTAGCGTTGTATCAGAAAAAGCCGCATTTCTCCTAGGTAGCGCTTTGTTATGAAGTTCATTTGACTGAAAATATTTTGCATGCTTAACTACCTGCTGGTGAATTTTTCTATGCCAAGTAATGTGTCAGGAGCTAGCGGAGCATAGTAAGTTAATTACTTGTGTGCACACTGTGAAGGAAAAGCAAACAGCAAGGCACCAGTGATATGAAGAATGAGACTTCATTTCAGTCGCCAGAGATTGTGTTGTTAATGAATCCGCTCAATCAGCAGGGAATTGGTAATGTAGATAAGACCAGGTATGGCTGTGTACTGATATGAAGATTAGTCCCTCAACCAAAACATTGTTTTTAGTGAGGGTTTGCTAATATTAAATAGTTTTTCAAAAGCACCGGTGAGATAGAATAACAGCCTGAATAATTACGGCTGTCTTGAAAAGACATGATGATGATGATCTTCTAATGTGCTCTGCAGACACCATATAAATCCAATATCTTACAGATTTCACAGTTAAGTGATACACTCCAGATTCCATTTTATGGTATATGTCACCGTGGGCTGCGCAAACGCCGCTGTGACTGAACAGCGCAGGGAAGCGCGTTCAAAGCTGGCGGCTGCCTTCCTCGCATCGGGCCGGGAGGGGCAGGGAGCGCGGTGCCAAAGCACCTGCCTTGCTCCCGAGCATCCTCGGTCTGCGAAGACGCTCCCGTCGGAGGGAGCGGGCAGCTGTGCCAGCCGCAGGCGGGAGGGGAGGGGGCAGGTGATGCTCCTACCTTGCCCTGGGAAAAATTCATCTCGGTGACAAGCTGAGGCTCAAAGCCTGCAAGCTGCCCCCTGGGGTGGCTGTGCCTACAGCGACACTCCCTAAACGAACCGTTCGTGCAATGCTGGAGGAAAAAACATTTATCCCAGCCTGGGGTTTTTGGTGGGGTTTGTTGGTTTTTTTTTTGTAACTCAGGGTTTGAATGTGCAGCAGTGGTACTGTGGGAGTGATTCTCCTGCAGCGCTCGCCCCGTCTCCATCCATCACGGCAGCCGCTGTGCTGCCAGCTCTCTGCAGCAGCTGGTTGTTCCCCGCAGCAGCTGCTCGGCCGCTGCGTGCAGGTTAGTCGCCGCGGGGCAGCGCCCGCGGGAGGAGAGAGGCTCTGCCCGATCCGGCTGGGAGAGGCTGTGGGGCCAGGGGACAGCACGGCGGGAGGAGGAGTCCTGCTGGTTCTCTCCTCCAGCACTGCCGCGCTTCTACCTCCGAGTCACGCAGGCAGGAGGGGTGCAATGGGATAAGATCTGCCTTAGGAACATCAAGTCCTTTGCACGAGTTTGGTTTGTCGGGGTTTGTTGGTTTTGGGGGTTTCTTGTGGGTTTTTTGTTAAATTCTGGACTTCCCTCATTGGGAAATTAAAGCTGGTTCTGAACAGTTCACGCCATTTAGTGTAACACACTGGTAATGGCAGATATGGAACAAAAATGAGAAGAACGGTTGTAAGTGTCCTCTGTCAGCTGCAGAAGCAGTGGTGTCTGCCAGAGTACCTCAGGCTGGATGCTATGGCCACTTATTGTCTTCCTATTTATTCCTACTCCCGATGCTCTTAAATTAATGGTAGAAACATAGACTGAATGTTAATGGAAGTTGAGGCCAGGGTTCACAATGTGTCGTTAAGTAAAAGCTGGCAATCTCCCAGGAGCTCTCCCGGGAGCTGTTTTACTGGTGCGCGTTAGTGAAAGGGACAGCTGGAGCGAGAAGGCTGCTGTAACAGGGATGCCATTAAGAACTTAGTTGGGCAAAAGTTGATTTTCACCTAAAAATGAAATATCATAGCAAAGCCAGTGTTTGTCAGAGTATAACGTGTGCCTTCCAGGAGTGCAGTGTTGTCTGTGAGATAATTAAACAATAAGGTCCTGGTGTGGCGGCCGGCGCCTGGTCAGGTTAGGATCAACGAGGAGTATGGGAAAGCTGAAGGTGACATGTGTTTCAGCAACAGATAATTTTATCTTCCCGATTTTATTTTTTAAGCCACCCTCTGCTTAGGACTCTTCTGGTTTTTGTAAATTTTAAACCTGAGCCAAAGCAACAAGTGAAAATCATTTCTGTAGCAGGTTTCTTTGGAAATCACGAGTACTTTCGCTCTACCAGTGCCTCTGGATAGGCTTTATTGATATCAGCCCTCCCTCCCTTTATTCCCTTTCTCTATTGCTCTGTGCTCTCCGTGGGTGTTTTATTAACCTGCATCCTGCAAAAATTCAATAAAAATATACAATTTTTTCCTTTCTTTCCTCCTCCTTTTCTTTTTTTTTCATGCTGGTTTTCAGAGACAGAGCTCTGGGGAAGGCTCCTTTGGTTGGTTACGAGGAACAGATGGGAATCAAGAAAAGGTACTTTGTGTTCCCATACCCACCTCAATTGGAGGTAATTAAGTTACAGTGAGGCATCATTTACGTTAGCAGTTTCTTTGGTGAGATCAAGGCTATTAAGGGTACATGTGAGAAGTGGTAGGATTCAAGTCTGCGGTGCTTTGAGAAATAATTGGAACTGTGTTTTTCCTAAACGTGTTTGCAGGCAGCCTGGCGCCGAGGTCGTAGTGGGACAGTTGAGTCTTGCACAGTTGCTGCTCTTTTTATCTCTGCGGCTCTTCTCAAGTTTTGAGCGATCCTTGCAGATGCTCTGATGAGACAGGTGAACTTCTCCCTTTGTAAAGGAAGGGAGTGAAATGGAGCGTGTAGCTCCTGGTGGTAGGAAGGAGACAGAGAAGCAAGATGGGAATTTGAGATTTCCTGACTTAAATGTCACGGCTTGTTACTGTCACTGTGGTTCAGCGTTCATCTCTGAGCCGCTGGGCGGGCTCAGCAGCGCGGGAGCTTTGATGCTTCGGCAGGGTCTCCGTCAGGCCCTCAAACAAGCCCAGATCTCTGGTTTAAAGACAAAATGCCCCCATAAAAGGGTTCCTTAGCCCACCATGCTCCTTCTTGTGGGTTTTCCTCTCGCCTCCTACAGCCCGAGGTCTCTCTACCACAGTTTGAGCTCAGCGGCCGCTCGCAGGCTGCTGCCCGGTTTCGGCTGGGGCTGGGTCCTGCGGGGGCCGTCCCCCGCGGTCCGGCGGTAAGGTCAGCGACGCAGAGCCGCCAGCTCGGCCCCCTCGCCTCTGCCTGCGCTGGGTGCTGGCGAGGGATGCTGTAATTAGCACCAGGCCACATTCAGATCCTCTTCCTTCCTCTTCTTTCAACAAAGTCTTCTTGAAGCCCTCCCAGGCCTCCATCTGCATCTAACAGCTCTTGGGTGGGAAAGTTTCCTGCCCAGTGTTTTCCTCTCGTTTCCTCTGTTTTCTTTTCTCAGAGCTTTCTTTATTCACGCTGTGCTTTCTCCTCGGAGCAGCCCAGATGGGACCATAGTTTACATCATGTTATACGTGCTTGTGCTCCTTCTTCATCTGTTCAATTCCACGAAACACCAGGCTCAGCTTTTTTTCTTTTATCTTTGCTCTTTGGGAGAATTGACGTTTCTTTTCTCTTCTGTCCCATGGGAAGGGAGGTTGATCACCTTTCTGGTGCGCTGGTGGGTTATCCAGCTCAGGGAGATGGAGAAGACAGCATGAAGCAAAGTTATTACAAAAGAGGGCAGGTTAGCCTGGGAGGGCTGCGTGTTTCCGAATTTGAGGTGCTTTGGGTTGGATTGCTTGCAGCTCTGTCTTTCGTTGTTTGGTTGTAAGCTCTTCAAGGCAGGAGCTGTTTGCTGCTCTGTACGTGGAAGAACGGACCCCCTCTTCTTTCTGCAGTATTTGGGCACTACAGCAATACAATGATTTCTGCTGTCAAGGCCCATCACTGTTACCCTATAAAGGAAAAAAAGAGGATATTGAGAGAGAGAGGCCCTTCCGCAGAGAAAGTTGTCCCGGACGTGCCCTGTCCGAGGCACCCCTTACTGAAATGTGCGTCTTCCTCCCAGCAGCGCAGAGTGCTGCCATTGAGCTACTGCATTGATTCATAATACATCTTCATTCAGTAATTTCCATTAGGATTTATACTTTTTAAAATTGTATTTAGGAAAAAATCTATTTTTATGTCTGTCCCTAGCCGTCACGGAGCTTTACTCAACTCGTATAGGAATAGAAGAAAGTTAATTTACAATGGCTTCATATAAATTAA
Organism: Anarhynchus alexandrinus; assembly: GCA_008711295.1. Taxonomy (NCBI): domain Eukaryota; kingdom Metazoa; phylum Chordata; class Aves; order Charadriiformes; family Charadriidae; genus Anarhynchus; species Anarhynchus alexandrinus. The sequence goes on along the minus strand of VUYV01000056.1, from coordinate 2,411,108 downwards.
TCTCCTGTTTTCTCCTTATATTGTAAGTTATCACCTCGTTTATTATATGCAGCTCAGGGTTGAGCGGCTTTAAAAAGACCTCAGACAGTTATGAAATGAATGGTGTGAGATGTCTAATACATTTATTAGAAATGCAGAAAATTATAAAAAACAGAGGCTGGAGATGTATATTGTCTCCGTCACTTGCCACCAGCAGGCACCTTCTATACCACAATTCATCCTCCCACTCAGTGAGTTCTGCATAATAATTTCATTGATATTGTTGTGCTCTGTGCTCAATATAAATATTTTTGAAATATTAGCGTTACTAAACTCGACAGCTCATTAGTCGTGTCTATCAAGAGCTTTTTGTGTGAGACACCCCTTAAAAACCCCCAAACTCTTTTGCCAGCACAGCTAAACCTGGTACCATTTTTGCTTTTGTGTGGTGGTAAATTATTCAGCTCACAAATGCTAAAACTTGAAATGCTTATGGAAAAAGCTTGTTTTAGTAATTACACTTACTCCACTTTATTGTGAGCTTCCTGCAACATTTGTCTTAAGGTCCTGGTGTTTCCTGATGTTGGGTATTTATCATACGTTTGTGCCGCTGGCAGGCAGATAGGTACAGTGGGAGCTTCATACAAGATTCATGGCAGCTTCATACTTTTTTGAGGAACAAAATTAGGATGCAGAAAGTATGTATATGTATGGGGGATATATCTATATAAAAAACCCCAAGATGTTTGTGACTGTGTAATACAGATGTTCACATACGTGCGAAGGAAGGCAAAGGTTTTGAAAACATATACATGAAAAATTTTGCCAAAGATAATTTAAGGTTATAAGGTTTAATTAAAGAACCCAGCAATAATTGTAGCATCTGTGGATATGAAAATTTAAGGAGAACACGCACCTCACTCTGTCTTCAGGTTAAAAGCTGCAGACATTATAGGATAGTTTACGTTTAGGAGCATGGTTTAAAGCCTTTCTTCCTCTGTTTGCATCTGCCACGTTCTGGCGGTGAGACAGCATCGCTGACACGATCGGTTTGGACGATCAGCTTTGCTTTTCCAGCCCGGTGGCGGGGCGGTCCTGTAGGTGTGGTGGCACCGGTGCAGAAAGGAGTTGTTGGTGCTGCTGATGTTGCTGCTAGCAGTTGCTCAAAGGTTATCTAAATCCAAACCCTTTTTGTTCCGCCTTCCTGTATTTGTGTTTGTTCCAACAACTGCCGGTTACGATATCCCTTATCAGAGATTGTTCTTGGGAAAAATTTCTTTCAGCTTCTTGCAGTTCTCCAAAAAATTGTCTTTGGCTGTTTACGACTCTCACGTGTCTTACGCGCACTTTTGTGTACGGAGCTTGCGGACTGGATGATGCTCAAACCTGTTTGGGTCTCAGCAAGCTCTTCAGGATCTTGCTCTTAGTATTCGGTCTCATTTTTCAAGCAGTAATTGGAATTTTCTGCAAGCGTGAGTGTCTCATGTTAAACAGAGTGATGACAGAGAATAATAAAATGAAAGGCCTTTTTCCCTCAGGGTAGGAAATCCTGAAATCTTTGTTCACAACAGCACTGTGAACTCTTAACTATGGGCTCTCCTTTTCCATCTCTTTGATTTTGGTATGCCATCGTTTTAGAGCAGGACAGTATAATTTCAGCAGCTTTTTCCGTAATACAATGATTCAACAACTTGATTGCCTTCTCTGCAGTGGGAAGGTCCCTGGAAGATGCCACTGATTTTTATCACGGCTTTCAGGGGTTTTTATACCTTTACCCCTGCAGCCTCGTGGTAAATCACTCAGCAAGAGATACGTCGTTCAAATCATTCTTTTCTGCCTTCTATCTAAGTGCAGTCTCCAGGCTTCATCCTACGGGTTCACTTTATTTCTTCTTCGTAGGAGGGAACTGGAGGCGAGAGGAAGGGGTGAAGGGAGGCTGATTTTTCGGCTGATCTGGATCTGCAGTACGTGCCCAGCGTCCTGTCCTAACTCCCGTGGCATCAGCACCTTCCTTTGGTGCCTTCCTGGACTCACCGATAGAGTTGTTTTTAAATGGCAAAAAGTGATGGTGAAATCTTAGTTTATGGCATCGAGTGACGTTTTTGATCTTTTTGTCCCAGGTACCAGAGAGAAGCCCCCGCCTGAGATTTTTGAAGGATCTTAAAATGCGTTCAGTTCCGTAGTGAATTTTGCTGGTATTTGATTGTTTTAAACATTTTTTTTCCTGTTTGAAAATTCAGCCTGCTATTGAAATTCATTGCTTTGTAGCTGAGCAGGGGCACCACTTCCCTGCTCTTTCTCAGTGTGAAAAAAGGAACTGGTTTTGTTTACTGGTGGTGACATTTCTTTTCAGTGTTTCTTGAGATTTGGCTCGTGATGGAGCAGTTCAAGTATGACAGAGACTCGGAGGCAGAGACCCACATCTTTAGTGTCGCTCAGCTAAATGCTCAGATGGTCGGGCAGGTCATAGCTGCCGGTCCATGCAAAGTAAAGCATCGCTGTTTATCCAGAGAACCTCTAAAACTTGCAGAGGTTCTTACCTGCTGTGGTCCTTCAAGTTAAGCTCGCTGTCAGAGCTGTGCAAGCAAAGGTTGGCACGGTTTTGTGTGAAGAGCTTTTTGTATTTTATTCCTTCTATCCTTAATAACTGGTTGGATTTTGCCGTAAGAGAAGCCTGGAATTTTCCCTTTTATACCCACTTGTGGCATGATACTGTCACACATCTGAAATAGCGAGATACGTTTGGAAATTCCGTGTCAGAGGCTCTCCCCATTGACTTTCAAGTGAGATCTGACTTCTAAGTGGTTGAATCCTTTCTGATTTTGCTTCTTGTGCTTTAAGCAGGAAGGCAGCCTGTGGTAGATGCTAGAGGCAACCAGCTCAGTTGGCATCACTAACATACTTACCAAGCTCCGCGGCCACCCAAGGACATATCAAGCCACTGCTTAGCAGGTTTTTTGCCCTATTTCGTATGAGCTGGTCCCACATCTTTCTAATGCAGCAAGAGCAGAGCCTAATGCACTGCACGTGAACTACGGGCATGCTGCTTCTAGCGTAGGACGTGTCTTCATATGAGGATGGCTTCTGTTGGCGTTAGCAAACTGACGGTGCAAGTGAGCAGCACGAGCTGTCTGCACGCGGGGCAGTGAGGACAAAGTAGGGCTAGAAAGGCGTGAAGGATCCAAGCCTTTCTGCAGTGCCCTGTTTCTTACGGCTCTGTAAATACCTGCCTTGCACATAATTACGGACGAATGTTCTCCTCTGTTAAGATGATGGGATAGGATGTCCTAAAGTGACCAGCTAATTTGCTTTAATTGCCGAAGTGAGAGAGTTTGATTGCTTTGCAATCATTACTACTGTTTTCATTCAAAAATGAAAAGCTAAGAGGCATCAAATACAGACAAAGATTTGTCTGATATCATTTTCTTAAAAAAAAGCCAACAACCATAAGAACAAATAATTAAAACTCTCCAAAATTACACCCCCCCCCCAAAATTAAAACCCCTAAACTAGGCCTGGGATTTAAAGTCAGATTTTTGTGAAAAATGTTAAAACCAAGTGCAATTAAAAAGAAAAAGTGTTGATATTTCTACCTCTTTCCCTACTTGTAAATGAACGATCAAAATCACATTACTCAAAAATTGGCAATGTCTGTTACACTATATCTGGATGTTGTCTGGAGGCATATGTGTTACACACCAGTCTGTATGAGAGTAGCTGATCCATTAATTAGAAAATGATTTAAAATCAGGGAAATGCCAGTGGTTTTAATAAGAGATGTTTTATACAAAAGATTGTGGAAGAAAAATAAATATATGTGATTTTTAATTTTTTTTTTAAAGTGGAAGTTTTTATACAAGCTTTAATTAGATTTTGGCGGAATACATTATTTTAATGCTTTTTCATTAATGAAGACTGCTCATTGTTTTGGTTGTACAGTAAAAAGAAGAAAAAAGTAATCTTGGGTTCTATTTAAAGAGCAGCCTGTGTATTAAAAAAACCCTATTAACGATACTGCAGTCATTGACAGAAAGATTTTTTGCATGAGAAAAGAATGCAGACTCCGTCTAGGCAGCATCAAGTGATTTCAGACTAGGATGGATGACACCCCCTCTGGCGTTACGTGGTGTTTGAAACCTGGCGTGTAAGGAACGGCGGTGTTGCTGCGGTCCCTGGCCCCAGCCCTGCCCTCGCCCCATGGAACCCGGCGGCCCTCTTGCCCCTGGTTTCAGCGGAGATAAGGTGAAGTCCCCAGAGACCTGGCTGCCATCCTTAGCCCTTCACCACCTTAGGGAGGCGATTGTGCCCCTGTACTCAGCACTGGTGAGGCCACACCTCGAGTACTGTGTCCAGATTTGGGCACCTCAATACAAGAGAGATATGGAGGTGCTGGAGCGAGTGCAGAGGAGGGCAACGAAGCTGGT